>JBBPBS010000549.1:5352662-5463053 GCA_037974835.1 Cicer judaicum | reverse complement strand
ATACTGAGTTTTTATAATTTCTCATAAAAAAAAAAAACAAAAATATTAACAATAAATATTGAAATTGATAGAGATGAAACATCTTATTAATCTTAAATATTTATAACATTTGAATTATGAAAATTTGATGATATTAAACTCCAAAATAATCCACTTTTTAATAAAATTGAATTGATCAAGATATGACATCTTGTTAGTTCTAGTTTTAAACACATGAGTTGTGACAACTCTGTGATCTTAAACATTTTCAGCTAATTTCAACCAACAACCAATCATACTCATTATAATAAATTTATCAGATCTGAGGTCTTTTTTCTTTATCAAATTAACAACATCATCTAACTAAATCTAAATTTCTGCAGCAAAACATATTTTTTTAAAAGCAATCAACACATCCATATTTTTCTACTCAACAACTACCTAACTTTGATTTCTCCATCATACCGATAGATACATAGGAGTAAGATCGCACTCTTGTCAAGCGTAATATTAATTTTTTTTATCTTATATTTTCAATACAATTTTATCTCTAGTTTATTTTGAAAAATTATATTTGCATTTAAAAAGGGAAAAAATAAATTTATATAAGTTAACATTAATATTGCACAATTAATTATAGGTAACCTTATTTTAACATATGTCGTAGAATGCTAATACCTTCCATACGGATAATTGACTCCCGAATTCAATATTTCATTTCAAAGATCATTTTCTTTTTTTAAGGGTTTCTCAATATTTTCCTTATTTTAAAATAAACTTTAGTGACGACTCCATTGAATTTAAAAAATACTCGAAATTTTACACTAGGACAAAATAATTTATAGAATTCAAGTTCTAATATAAGAACTCTAATATGAGACTTTCTCACTCTTACCATTCTCAATTGAGATAAATTCTGTTACATTTCAATTTTTTAAAAGTAAGGTCCTTACTAGAATATTTATAGGAAAAATACTCATTTACCTAAAACGTCTAAAAACATAAATGTAGGCCTATAAATTAGCTTACACTACTGTACTAAAATAAAAACATAAACTATTACAATCCAACTTAAACATAAATAAATCTAAAAAATTATTATAAAGTGTTAGCCTTTTAAATTTTTCTTATTTTCTTCATAATTAGCTTCATCTAAGTCCTCATCACTGCCCCTCACACTTTCAATGTTCATCCCTTTGAGACTTTGAACCACCACCAATATCAAATCCATTTGCAATTCAACATCCAAGTGACATATGGGAGAGAGCAAAATGAAGGGCCTCCCAAGATCCCTAGAGCTATGCTATGTACGCATTAGCTTTCCCCGTATGTTTAGCAAAACCAACCAACCATTAACCCTCCTCATTTCTCACCACGAATCCACAATATGATGTCTTATTCCCTCCCTTAGACTCACCATACGTGTTAATACACATCTAACCACGCTCAAGAGGAATCCACTAACCCTGAATACTAGTTTTCGACCTGGTCATGATCAAATTCGAGTTTGTAATGCTTAGTTACGTTGATTTCACAATTGAGATAATTAATTTTTTTTTTTCATATTTATATAAGAGAATAAGCTACTAATAATAAATAATCAACTATCCAAACAAAAATAATATTATGAAATCTTTTAAATTAATCTTTACAATTGAAAAAATATTTAATAATCAAAATATTTAAAATTGTATGTTTAATAATCAATCTTGAAACGAAATACGGTGTAGACTACTTATTATTGATTTGATAACCTAATTTAAGAACATTATTATTCTCAAAAGAGGTAGGACTTCTCAGCTCTTGACATTCTCAATCTCAGTTTATGAAAACAACACTTTAATGAGATACTAAATCTCAGTAAATAATGCACACAATTTTAGAAACAAGTATTGTTTTCATCCGGCGTGGTAACTAAAAAAATCGATCATGACACTTGTTTTCTTCCAAAAATGTTATTTAGAAATATAAATAGTATAAATAATTTATAGAATAAAGACTTATTTTCAAAAATATATAAACTCATCCACTTAAAATCAACAACAATTCACATCTATAATAATAAGATATATCAAATATACACACATATTTATTCTGCTAAAAATAAATAAATCAATTCAATGACGTCCCCTTGTTATATGAAGATGTATTACTTCCGCAAAGTGAATATCATCTCTTCATGTGAAGCACCAACTCATCTAGTGTGGAGTACAAAATCAATAGTTGTGAAATTTAAAACTCATCTCATGTGGAGTATAAGACTCATATATATGGATTACATAAGTAAATAATTGTGGGATACAAGATCAATCCATATGGAGCATAATCTCATCTCAAATACATACAATGAAAATAATTTTTTTTTACAATCATCTTCATAAAATCATATTTAAAATATAGTCTTTTATTTACATATACAATAACATCAATCATTCAAGAACACACATAATAGACCAACCCTTCCAAGAATTCATATTCAACAATAATAAAAATGGCAATTCAACAAATAAAATAGTAAATAAATCTCTCATATTCTAAAATTGTATTTCATAAAATCCCGATTTTCATAGAGTTAGATTTTCAACAAAATATAATTTTATAAAAATTACTATTCAAAGTATCTTGTTGAGGTAAAAACTTTTTTTATGTATGTTTTAATGACAACAAAGCTTATGAAATAAATGATTAGATTTTATGAATAGTGATCTACTAATATTGCACTTGAGTTTTATTTATCCTTGTATTTAAAGGCTCTAGTAACATTCTTTAGTTTCTTACTACTCAATCTTCAGTATTATGAAATGCATAGCTAATCATATCAGCTAAGGACCCATACCTTTGAGGAGAACTTATTTGTATATTGTCTTTATCCCTTGCTAGAAAATACTCATTTGTATCATCATGATTACTATCATTTAAATCAACTGCTATAACATTTGTAAGTTGATTCAGCCCAGGGGTTTGGTTTAGATCAAACCTTGACTCATTTCCATCTCCAAGCTCCACCTCAAGCTCAAAACTATCTAATACATTTTGAAATTGAACATGGTCCTCACTGTATATAGTGACTTGTAGAGTCATTTCAATGGATTAAGGTTTTATGCCATTTTGTTTTATACGAGGTTTATTGTAGTCCAATTTGATTCTTAGTCAATGTACTTCACCTAATAACTACACTAGTTTCAATGGATTAAGATTTAAGGTCATTTTGGTATTTAATAGGTTCTTTCTAATCCATTTCAGTTCTTAGGTATTAAGATTTATTGTCTTTACCACAATTATTCTAGCCCATTTTGGTTCTTAGTCAATGTAGTTGGTTGATTACTGCATTAGTGTCAGTGGATCATGATTTTAGGTGAATTTGGGGGGGTTTTCGTGGTTTATTTCAGTCTATTTTGATTTTTTGTATATGTACTTCGCCCAAAAGTGAATTAGATACGATGGATTAAGATTTTCGGTCTTTAAAAGATTCGTTATAATCCATGTTGTTCTTAGGCATTGTAGTTCGTTCTTTATTTTGCACAAGTGTCTATGGATTAACATTTTGTCATTTTTGGCTAACTACGTTTATTCTAATCCATTTTAGATCTTAGTTAATGTAATTCGTCTAATAAGTGCACTAATTTTATTGGATCAAAGTTTTAGGTCATTTTGGTCTTTAATTGATTTATTCTAATCCAATTTAGTTCTTAGGCAATGTAGTTTATCCAATAAGTATATAAGTTTCAATATATTAAGATTTTTGGAAATTGTTTTAATTACTACATTTATTCTAGTCCATTTAGGTTCTTAGTCAATGTAGTTCTTCTAATTAGTGCATTATTTTCAATGGATTATGAATTTAGGTCATTATGGCGTTTACGTGATTTATTATACTCCATTTTGGTTCTTAGTCAATGTACTTCGACTAATAAGTGCACTAGTTTCAATGGATTAAGATTTTAAGTCATTTTGATATTTAATAGGTTCTTTCTAATCCATTTTAGTTCTTAGGTAATGAAGTAGGTCCAATAAATGCACAAGTTTCAATGGTTTAAGATTTTGTTGTCATTTTTGTCTTTACTATATTTATTCTAGTCTTTTGGTTCTTAATCATTGAAGTTCGTGTAATTAGTTCATTATTTTCAATGGAATAAGATTGAAGCCACTTTCGTCTGTAATAGTTTATTCTAATCCAATTTGGTTCTTAGTCGATGTGGTTTGTCCAATAAGTGCATTAGTTATAATGGATTATAAATTTAGGTAATTCTGGTCTTTAATATGTTCATTCTAACCCACTTTGGTTCTAAGACATTGTATTTGGTTCAATAATTGCACAAGTTTTAGTGGATTAAGATTTTTTTTGTCATTTTTGGTTGTACTACGTTTATTCTAGTCCGTTTTTGTTCTTAGTCAATCTAGTTCATCTAGTAAATACGCTAGTTTCAATAGATTAAGATATTCTGTCAGTTTTGTCTTTAATAAGTTTATTCTAATCCAATTTGGTTCTTAAGCAATGTTGTTCGTCCAATAAGTGAATCAATCTCAATGGATTAAGATTTTAGATCATTTTTCGTATTTACTACATTTATTCAAGTCCATTTTCGCTCTTAGTCGATGTAGTTCGTGTAATTAGTATATTAGTTTCAATTGATTAAGTTTTAAGGCCATTTCGGTCTTCAATTGGTTCTTTATAATCCATTTTAGTTCTTAGGCATTTTAGTTGGTTCAATAATTTCACAAGTTTCAATGGATTATAATTTTCTTGTCATTTTGGTCTTTATTACGTTGATTCTAGTCCATTTTGGTTCTTAGTTACTGTAGTTCGTCTAAAAAGTGCACTAATTACGATGAATTAATATTTTAGGTCATTGTCATCTATAATTGGTTTATTCTAATCCACTTAGGTTCTAAGGCAATGTAGTTCGTCTACTAATTGTATAAGTTTCTTTAGATTAATATTTTTGATCATTTTGGTGTTTACCTCATTTATTTTAGTCCATTTTGGTTCTTAGTCAATGTTGTTTATGTAAGCACACTAGATTGTGATTTGAGGTTATTTTGGTGTTTTTGAGGTTTATTCTATTCAACTTTGGTTTATAGTCAATAAACTTCTCCTAATAAGCACACTAGTTTAAATCGATTAATATTTTCGGTCATTTTGGTCTTTAATAGGTTCATTCCAATTCATTTTAGTCCTTAGGATATATATTTGGTCGAATAGTTGCACAAGTTTCAACATATTAAGATTTTTTTTTTGTCATTTTAGTATTTATTACATTTATTCTTGTCCATTTTTGTTTTTAGTCAATGTAGTTCGTCTAATAAGTGTACTAGTTTTAATGGATTAAGATATTAGGTCATTTTAATCTTTAATAGGTTTATTCTAATTCAAATCAGTTCATATGCAATATAGTTCGTCCAATAAGTGAATAAGTCCCAATGGATTAAGAATTTAGATCATTTTAGTCTTTACTACGTTGATTATAGTCCATTGTGTTAGAAATAATGACTTCTAATGCAAGAATTATGTATATGACAGTCAAATGAATAATACACAAGAATGCCAAACAGTTTAACAAAATCCCGATTTTATTAAATAGGTCATTCAACAAGGTCCCAATGAATTGATTCTAGGAGAAGGATCACAATTACATGTAATGTCAAATTAACAATATAACATATACAGTAATTGTTCAACAATTCAATCTAGATGCAAGCATGTGTATTCAATCTTTCAAGCAATAACAGATAGAACATGTATCAATAATAATCAATCAAACAATGAAGTAAAAGATAAGGGATAGAAGAATGATACTCAGAAATTTATCCTAGTTCGGTCGTCTGTAAGACAACCTACATCCAGTCCCAAGATCAACTTGATCTTAGCCTTTTTCACTAGAATCTTCTATAGAACGTTTTACAGATTGTCCAGCTAGCTCCTAGCCTATCTATCCAACTATCTTGATTCTAACATACATCCATCGCATCCCTTGAGTTATTCCGATAAACTCACACAAGATCGCAATGTGGTTCCTTCTTGATGATCACAAGCATCAACGAACGATAACCACCAGTTTAGCTACTTGATTTTTACATAGTTTGGTTTCAATGTAATTTTACAGAAAATTGACAACAAAGAAGATCAAAAGATCTTTCTAACAAAAGCGACTTGATCACATAATGATGTTCAAACTATAAGTGTTTGCCAAGTGGTTTAGTTTTCTTAAAGTATTGTGTGTATCAAAAGTTCAAAGTCTCAAAGGTTATGTTTTTAGAAAAGTTTGAATTCTATTCATTATTTTGAAAAACAGTTTTGAGACAGTTTTTATATGTTTCAGAAAAAACACATACAAATCGATTTGCCAATCGATTTTATAAAGCATTGAAATACTCCAATCGATGCTCGTGTTTCTTGCTTTTCTTGAATCTTGAAAACATATGCATCAATCGATTTCCCAATCAATTGTGTTAATTGATAAATCAGAAAACTGAGACAAGTTCATATCAGCATCGATTGAGAAATCGATTTTGAATGTTTTGTTCAAACAACAAGATCAAAACAATCGATTCCATAATCGACTGATATTCCATCATAATCGATTTGGCAATTGGTCTGTAACTGAAAATAATTTCTCCAATCGATTTGTCAATCGATTGGACTGATCACAGGGACTAGAAAATTGCACCAATCGATTCGTCAATCGATTTGCTTTGTCCCAGTGCTTCAGTTGTTTAATTCCAATCGATTTACCAATCGATTTGAATTGTTACAGGGACTTAGCTAATTTGAAAACATTGATTTGCCAATCAACTAAGACCTTGGTTTCTGATATATGATAAAACATTTTCAACACCCAATCGATTTGTCAATCGATTAGTATTTGTCTTGCAAGTCAAGAAACAAAATTCAATTAATGTCTCAATCGATTGGATTTGTCACAGAGTTACTGACTTAGAAAAACTTTTGTCCAATCGATTTGCCAATCGATTTGGTTTAGAAATAGTTGTCTCTATGTCTCATTCAATCGATTCATCAATTGATGTTCCAATCGATTGTCCAATTGATTTGTATGTTACAGTGGTCAAGTCTGATGCAAAATAAACTCGAAATCGATTTGTCAATCGATTTACAAGACTTGTGACTTGCCCTTGTAACTCACACAATCGATTTCTCAATTGATTCATTAATTTATTGTCCAATCGATTGCGTTGCACCTAGAGTTCAAGTTTCACTGAGATCCTTCACAGAATCGATTTGCCAATCGATTGGATCAATGATAACTTTACTCCTGAGTCAATCAATCGATTGCCCAATAGATGTATCAATTGATTAGTCAATCGATTTGGTTTACTTGGTTCAATTTAAAAACACATTTTAACTTGGCAACAACTTATGCATGAACTCATATATGATAAGTCTAAAGCCTAATAAACACAATCACTAATGACAGTTGAACATAGTTGACTTTGTCCAGCACATGCTTCACTTTAAGCTTGATTCCTTGTGTTCCAAGCATTGTGTCCATATGTTTAGTGTGTGTGTGTGTTTCTACCTGAAATGGAACTTGATTCAAACAGTTAGCTTAATCGCAAGACATTGTATGTTTGTTATTTAGACTTATCATATATGAGTTCATGCATAAGTTGTTGCCAAGTTAAAATATGTTTTTAGCTTAATCTTATTTAGTGACTTGTGGATTTTTTTCACCATCTAATTTGACATCTCTACTTTGGAATGTATCTTTTATTTACAATGCATCAGATTGTGTACCCCTTCACTCCTTCAGAGTATCCAACAACATATCATTTCTTTACTTTAGGTCCCATTTTCCATTATTTCCATGATAATATGCAGTATGCTCAAAAATCTTAAGGTGAATGTAGTTTGAGACTCTACTAATCCAAAGTTCTTAAGGAGTTTTTAGATTTTGGCTGTTGATGGGCTCACATTGATGAGATAGCAGGCTATGTGAGCAACTTCAGCTTAAAATTTCAAAGGCATACTTGAGTTTGACAACACTCCATCCTTTTTTGTTTTCATCACAATTATCAATAAAGCCTTTCAGGCATGTCTAAGGCGGGTGTTTCAATGTGCAACATGTCCCATTCTGGTGTTGTATTGTCTTAGTAACTTAGAAAAATATGTATATGCCTTTGGTTACATTGTGTTTGCCTTCAAAAACCCTTGAAACTACATTTCCTAATTAGTATAGTGTTAAACAATTGTTAATTTAGCCTTCTGTAATTTGAATATACCCAATGCTCACGAAATGGCAGCTATCCAATATTGTCTCCACTTAGAACTCCTTGCTTGCTCAAAATATGCATCTCTTTGAGACTCATGTGCCTCAACCTTTGTTGCCACATACTTTTATTTTTGGATTGGATAAATCAGCCTTGCATCTCCAATTATGCTAATTCCATCTATGACATAGGTGTCATTTTTCTTATGACCTTCCATCACAATTGTGGCACCTTTCATTACCTTCAATGTACCATGTTCAACTTTGTATGAGCAATCAGAATCCTCTAGCATTCATAAGAGATATTAAGTTTCTCTTGAGTTGAGGGATATATCACATTCTTGTGGTACTCTCCTTGTACCATCTTCAAACCCTAAGTTTACTTAACCAATTCATAATATCTTGAATTCTGAATTATTCCCTATGATAACATCCCTCCGTCAAATTCTTGAATCCAGGAATCCAATCTCTTGGGAGTCATATGAAATGAACATCTTGAGTTCAAGACCCACTCATCATCATAATTGTAACACCCCATTTTTCAAAGCGAGGGTGTATTTTTTTTTTTAAAAGAAATTAAAATACAACACAGAATTAAATAAGGTAAAATCCTTGGATAAATAATTGAGTCATTATAATTTACAAACAGCACAAAAGTTTTCTTTTTAAAAATATAAATCCAAAGCATGTCTTGATGTCAACATTAGTACATGTACATCCTTCCAATATAAAATAAAAGTAGCCCAAAAGAAAGACATACGTGTCCTGAGTGACAACCTAGTCTGATCATTCTATACATAACAAAAACTATACGCCTCGAGTAATCTCTACGCGCCCCATGAGATCCTCCTAACGTAGCTCCAATCAAGCATTCCCATCCACATTCCCATCCTTAGGGTACGAACCAGTAGGACCGCCCTGACTCTCATCTGAGGGCAAAGCCCTGATTTCAACAATAGTTGTAAAGGGTCACCAGCCAAAATTAACAGTTAACAAATAGCATATAAGTTTTCAAATGCACAAAATACCCCTTCCAACTTAGCATGCATCTTAAAAGGTTTTCCATATGCTAAAAGTTCATACAATACTTACCAAATGATAATGAAATCAAAATAAAGTTCTCAATCCATCAAGTAATACATAAGTGACCAATACATTGATAATCAATTGAGAAATCCATCATCTAACACAAAATAAGATTTCCTACTGTGCCAATCGATTGGGCAAATCAATTTCTTAGAAGTTTTTAGTAAAAATTGAACCCCAAACTTGCCTCAATCGATTGGAGCAATCGATTTCGAGAAAGATTGAGCCCTTGTATTGTTCAATCGATTGGGTAAATCGCTTTCGTGAAAGACAAAGCCCCTGTATTGGATCCAATCGATTGGGCAAATCGATTTTGGGAAAGACAAGCCCCTGTATTGAATACAATCGATTGAGCAAATCGATTTTTGGAAAGACAAGGCCCCTGTATTGAATCCAATCGATTTCTCAAATCATTTTGAAAAACATATTACAAAATCGATTGGGTAAATCGATTTCAAGAAGGACAGGGCCCCTGTAACTCATCAAATCGATTGGGTAAATCGATTTCCCTGTGTATTCTTTCAAAAATTCATAAACCAACTCAATCACAACTTGAAACAAAACATACCTATGCATCATTTCAAACCATAACACTTAGCAAAATCAACACAATCATAATTTGAATCAAAAACACACTTACACATAAATTCAAACCATAACACATAGCAAAATCGACACAATCATAATTTGAATCAAAAACACATTTACACATAAATTCAAACCATAACACTTAGCAAAATCAACACAATCATAATTTGAATCAACCACGACTCGTGTACCAAGCACCCTAATGCAATGCGTATATGCCAAAATGCATGGACTCGGAATTCCAAACCAAAACCCTCCTCAAAGGGCGGTAAATCATAATTGTACCGCCTATCACAGGCCAAAGTACCAATTACCAAGGTGCCACCTATCACGGGTATGCACAATTTACTAAAAAGCGTAAACCATAAACGTACTACCTATCACGGGCCCGTATCGTTTACCAATGTGCCACCTATCACGGGTTTGCACGGTTTACTAAAAAGAACGTAAATTGTAAATGTACCGCCTATCACAGGCCAAAGTACTCTTTCCCAAGGTGCCACCTATCATGGGTCTGCGTAATTTACAAAAAACCGTAAATCGTAAAAGTACCGCCTATCACGGGCCAAAGTACTATTTACCAAGGTGCCACCTATCACGGGTCTGCACAATTTACAAAAACATAAATCATAAATGTATCGCCTATCACAGGCCAAAGTACTATGTATCAAGGTGCCACCTATCACGGGTCTGCACGATTTACAAAAAGCATGAAAATGCATGAGCATACACTGACTCCATCCACAACAATCGTTAAGTAAATGCAGATATTAAAAGATTCCCCATTTTTAATACTCATTTAACTTAAACGATTTCCACGCCAAACATTAAGCAAACAAACATATTAAGAGATTCCCCATTCTTAATATTCTTTTAACTTAAACGGTTTTCAAAACAACATTAAGTAACCAAAACACTAAGAGATTCCCCATTCTTAACGCCCGGTTAACTTAAACGATTTTTGAAACAAACATTAAGTAAACAAGAAATTAAGAGATTCCCCATTCTTAATTCTCATTTGACTTAAACGATTTTCCAAAACATTAGTAAACAGAGATATTAAGAGATTCCCCATTCTTAATACTCATTTAACTCAAAACGATTTTCACAAACACACATTAAGTAAACAAGGCATTAAGAGATTCCCCATTCTTAATACTCATTTAACTTAATGGTTTTCAAATTCCACACAAAACAAACTCAAACATTTTATCAATCCACATCAAAAACACATCAATTGGTAATTCACACCAAAACACATCCAACCATTTTTCCACACACAAAACACATCTCAAATTCTATGATTATCAAATATGAACACGTTGAATACGACGACACAAATTGACACAATCCATCACTCGAACCCAACAAGTTTCATATACTCGAAATCATACATAAATGGGTTTAAAATCCATTCTCCACAAAACATTACTTTAACCCTAACCAAATTCTCTTCCACACAACCACAAGTAAGTCCCTAAATGCAAACTAAAAGTTTGGAAGATGCCTTTACCTTAACGTTAGCTTTAACGTCGATTTACAGTACCACGATCAATTCCGGTAAAACTTTGCTCACGACGTCGCTTCCAAAATTAGCTCACTAGCACCGTAGTGTAGTGGTGAGCAACTTTCCCTTCTATCCCTTCACGAAATAAAGCTTGGATCCAGAAGAAACGGCGAGATTTGTGTTTGACGGTTTTGAAATTCCTAAACCGTTTTCCTTCGTTTTCGGATCAAAGAGGAAGAGTGGAGTTGAGTTATCTTTGCTTTCTTACCCACTAAGACTTGTGTTTCTATTCTTGAACAAAAGGAAGCAAAGAAAACGAAAACTGCATAACAATGGAGGAATGGGGAGTTACGCGAGGCAGAGGACGAAGATGGATTTCCTTTTCTCTCCTTTCTTTTTCTTTCCTATGTTTTTCCTTTCTTTCTTTTTCCTTTCCTCCTACTTCTTTCCTTTCCTTTTCTATATATATATATATATATATATTAATTATATTTAACAAATATCTCCAACTCTAGATATTTATTAAATTTGTCAGTTTACCCATAACGCATTGAATTCTTCATAAAGGATTCACCGCAGTTAATTTAATTTATTTGTCGACGAAAAATTCTAATCGGGCATCAAAATATCTTTTTGGTCATATAAACACCAAAATATTAATAACTTGGCTAAAAAGCCCCTGAGTTCAATACCAAAATCCAATAAAATACATAAGGTATAATTTAAAATTACGGGTCTTACATTACTACCCCCCTAAAATTAGTTTTGTCCTCGAAACTATGTGTCGATAAATAACTCTAGGTGTTGTGCTCTCATCTTGCTCTCCAGTTCCCAAGTCGCATCTCCAGTAATTGGGTTCCAAATCACCTTGACCAACGAAACATCCTTGGTCCTCAATCGCTTAATCTTCCTGTCATCAATTCTCATAGGTGGTACTTCGAAAGACAAGTTATCCTTTAGCTGGATTGTGTCTGGTTCGATCACATGAGATGGATCCGCAAGATATTTCCTCAACTGTGACACATGAAACACGTCATGAATATTGGACAGTATCGGAGGCAATGCAATCCGATAAGCAACAGGCCCAATTCGTGCAGAAATCTGATATGGCCCAATGAATTTCGGAGTCAACTTCTTCGATTTCAATGCTCTACCAACTCCAGTAGTAGGTGTGACTCTTAGAAACACATGGTCACCCTGTTCAAATTCTAACAGTCTGCTACGCTTGTCCGCATAACTCTTCTGACGATCCTGTGAAGTCTTCATTCTCTCCTTGATCTTCCTTACCTTAGCTGTAGTCTGTTGCACCATCTCTGGTCCGACAATCATATTTTTACCGTCCTTATACCAACACAAGGGCGTTTGACACTTGCGCCTATATAAAGCTTCATATGGTGCCATCCCAATACTTGCGTGGAAACTATTGTTGTAGGTGAACTCAATCAACGGAAGTACATCATCCAAACTTCCTCTATCATCTAATACACAGGCTCTCAATAGATATTCCAAGGACTGATTCGTCCTTTCAGTCTATCCGTCCGTTTGTGGATGGTAAGCTGAACTCAATCGTAGTTTCGTTCCCAACGCTTCGTGCAATGCTCCCCAAAAATGTGATGTGAACTTTGGATCACGATCTGATACAATACTCGATGGTACCCCGTGTAACCTCACAATTTCAGCAATGTAAATCTCTGTTAGCTGATCTACCTTATAAGTGGTCTTTACTGGCAAAAAGTGTGCGGATTTAGTCAATCTATCCACTATCACCCATATAGAATCATTCTTTCTCCTTGTTTTAGGCAATCCAGTTATGAAATCCATGGAAATGTTGTCCCACTTCCATTCGGGTATATCTAAAGGTTGCAACATCCCAGCAGGTCGCTGATGTTCCATCTTCGCTTTCTGACAAGTTAGGCAAGTCGATACATACTCCGCTACATGCCTCTTCATTCCTGGCCACCAATAATTCTTCCTCAAATCCTGATACATCTTTGTCGCTCCAGGATGAATACTCAACTTACTCTTATGAGCCTCTTCTAAAATCACTTTCCTCATATTTGCAATTTCTGGTACACAAATCCTACCATTACATCGCAAAATATTATCTGATCCAATCTTGAATTCTGTGGTCTTCCCTTGCACTATTAGGTTCCTTTTCTCTTGAATTAAGGCGTCATCTTGAGAATTTGCAATGTCTTCAAGTAGTCCACTCGAAATCTTAATCATTCCGAATTTCAAAATTCCCGGTGCAAACTCTACGTTCAAGTGTAGGTCTCTAAAAGCTTCCCACAACTCTTGTTGTCTAGCCATAATTGTAGAAGACACCGACACAATCCTTCTACTCAATGCGTCAGCCACTACATTGGCCTTCCCAGGGTGGTACTGCAGTGTGAAATCAAAATCCTTGAGAGTTTCCATCCATCGCCTTTGGCGCATGTTCAATTCCTTCTGGTCAAACAAATATTTCAAGCTTTTATGGTCACTGAACAATGTGAACATGCACCCATATAAATAGTGCCTCCAGATCCTCAATGCAAAAACAACCGCCAGAAGCTCCAAATCATGATTAGGATAGTTCCTCTCATGATTCTTCAATTGCCTTGAGGCATAAGCTACAGCTTTCTTGTGCTGCATCAGAACACATCCCAACCCTTGGTGAGATGCATCACAATAAACTTCATAGGGTTCATCTGATTGCGGTAACACCAACACTAGTGAGGTCGTCAATTTTCTCTTTAGTAATTGAAAATTTTCCTCACACTTCTCCGTCCATGCGAACGGTTGATCTTTTTGTTGGACATTTGCCTATTTTTGATATTATTGACAAACATACATCATTAAATAAATATAACATTGTAAACTGAGAAAAATTTCAGGACCAACAACTCAACCCTACAAACTTGAGACAATTGCTTGGAACTTAAGAAATCAACAAAAGCTTGAAGATTTACAGGCAAATCGATTGGTCAAATCAACTCTGTAATAGGGTTGAACGAAATTATGCAGTCTGGGAGTAAGCAATCGATTGGCACAATCGATTTTCACATTTAAGCCTGATATCAATCGATTAGGCAAATCGATTGGTACATCCATCAGAAAATAAATTGTGCAAGTTAGAGAGCTAGTTAGCCTCAAATCGATTGGTTAATTTTCCAGGACTGAACTGATTGGTCACATCGATTGGGATAATTGATTTCGAAGGTCACAGAGCCAAACCAATAATGAGCAAATCGATTGGACAAATCGATTTACCCAAATTAACTTCAGAACAAATTTGGTCTGGGACATACGCAATCGATTATCACAATCCACTAAATCATTTATGTTGAAATAAGTTTGGCATCAATCGACTGGGTAAATCGATTGAGTGAACCAAACAATTTAATGAGCTTCAGACTTAAATCCATAATTGAATAGACACATCGATTATGTTGTTTTAAATCAATTCTGTATCTTGTCAAATCGATTGGGCAAATCGATTTATGTAAATCACTATGTCTCTGGAACCAGTGAAATCGATTGACCAATTCGATTGGTACAAAAGTTTTTAGAAACAGTGATGGATTAAGGATTATGTATATAGTTGCATCGATTGGACACATCGATTGTTTTGATCTCGTTGTTGGAACAAAACACCACAAATCGATTATGCACATCGATTCAAATATAAACATTCATCCAAGTCTGAAGAACTCAGGTAAACTAATCGATTAGGTAAATCGATTAGTATGTGCAGTTTCAAGATTCAAGAAAAACAAGATTCGCGAAATCGATTGGACAAATCGATTAGCTTGCTTTACATCTTTAAGAAATCGATTGGCGTAATCGATTGACACGTTGTTTTTCCTGAAACTATATAAATTGCATTTACTCATTTCTTCTCACAACATAACACACATACAACTGAGATAACAACTAAAAATATAACAATACTAAAAATCCTTTCTCAACTGATATTACTTTGAATATCTTTTTCAGCCTTAAACAATCTACATTGGTGATCAACAAGGATTGAAAAAGACAAAATTGATAAAGATAGCTTTGAGAAGAATGAAGATCAAGAACATTGTATATTTGATCAATTGCAATTTCTGTAATTCAAATTCTGTAACCAAATTACTTTGAGAAAATCCAGTTACAACTGGTAGTGATCTTTTGTGATTGAGGGATCTCATCAAAAGGACACTGGACTGAAATCTTGGAAGAGTTTGTGGGAGATAAACTCTGGGATTCAGGGAGAGAAGACTAGAATATAAAAGAATAGTTTAAGATTGATAGGCGAGGAGCTGGAACATCTGTAAACTGATTCTAAGATATTCTAGTGAAAAGGCTAAGATCGGGTTTGATCTTAGGACTGGATGTAGGCCGTCACAAAGCGGCTGAACCAGTATAAATATCTGCGTACACTTTTCTTTCCCTTATCTCTTTTAGATTTCTGCAATTATTGTGTTCTTGATATTGATCGAATGCATGATAAAGATTCTGTGATAGATAGCTTTGCATGACAAATTTTTTTGACATGGCTGCATGAAAATCAATATCCTGAAGCTAGTGGTATTGACATACATGTATTGGAAACAACGCATGTTAATTTTTCTTGAAGCTAGTGGTATTGACATTCTTGATGCTGTAGAGAATGGACCTTTTGTGCCAACCATAGCAGGTACTGGTGATTCAGCAATCTTAAAGCCTAAAAGCGACTGGTCTGAAGATGACAAAAAGAAAGTTGGGTACAACGCCAAAGCCAAGAACATTATAACTGCAGCCTTGAGTCATGATGAATTCTTCAGAGTCTCAAATTACAAGACAACAAAATAGATGTGGGATACACTTTAGCAGACACATGAAGGAACCACAGACGTAAAGAGAGCTCGGATAAACACTCTCATGCACGAGTATGAGTTGTTTAGCATGAAGAAAGAAGAAACAGTCAACGACATGCAGACTCAGTTTACACACATAATCAACAACCTAAATGCATTAGGAAAAGAAATAGACAACGAACAGCAAGTGAGCAAAGTCATGCGATGTCTAACTCGGGAATGGCAACCAAAGGTTACGGCCATTGTAGAATCAAAGGATACCGGGAGCATGGCTATAGCTACACTGTTTGGTAAATTGAGAGAACATGAAATGGAACTACATAGACTCAATGAAGCTGAATTAGTTGACAGAAAACGAAAAGGATTGTCGTTGAAAGCCCAAACACATCAGTCTAAATCTGAACATGGGAGTAGCTCAGATGAATCTAGCAGTGAGGATAATGAAGAACCTGAACTGGGGTTACTTGTCAAGAAGTTTAAGAAATTTCTGAAAAAGAAAGACAGCAAATTCAGAAAACAATCAAGCTCAAAGAACAATGACAGTAAGACAATCACATGTTATGAATGTGGAAAAACTGGTCATATAAAGGCTGATTGTTACAAGCTGCAGAACAAAAATAGAAATTCTAAAACTAAAGGCAAGGAACCAGCTCAGAAAAACAGAAAAGCCTACATTACATGGAATGACAATGAAGAATCCTCCACATCTTCAGAAACTGAAGAAGCAAATTTGTGTCTCATGGCTAACACGGATTCTGAATCAAAAAGTGAGGTAAGTTCACAATATAATCCTTCCTTTGATGAACTGCAAGATGCGTTTAATGAACTGCATGCTGAATATGTTAAATCTGTTAAGCAGTTAGTTAGCACAAAGAAAATGCTTGAACAACAGTGCATGCTGCATGATCAAATGAAAACTGATTATCGAAAAATTGAAGACTTATGTGAACAATTAAAAAGAGACTCACATGATAAATCTGCCAAATGCATTGATCTTGAAAATTCTATTGCTTTATTGAAGTCTGATTTATTGAAATTCTCTAGTAGCAAGGATAAACTGAATAACATTCTTAGCAACCAGAGAAATGTCAATATAAAATCTGGACTTGGTTTTAACAAAAATATGCATGTTAATAAGAACAGAACTAAGCATGGAATAGGATATGGTAATGTTAATCATCACCAGAAATTTGTTAAGTCTAGTCACATGCATAATATCTTTGTCAAACCAAAACAGTATGTATCCTCTGCGGTTACTTGTCATTTTTGTTGTAGAAAAGGACACTATGTTTACAATTGCAAATACAAAAGACTTGCTAATAGAGGATATAAACAGATTTGGAAGATTAAGACACAAGATGTTGAAACTCACCCCCCAGGACCCAATTTAAGTTGGGGACCTAAATTGAAATTCTAACTTTATTGCAGGTATGCTTGAGATCCACGAAACATCAATGGTATCTTGACAGTGGATGCTCAAAGCATATGACAGGGGACAAGTCAATGTTTATGTCCCTAAATCTGAAAGACGGTGGATTTGTAAAGTATGGCGATAATAACAAGGGCAAGATCTGCGGTGAAGGTAACATTGGCAGCGAATCAACTGCTATAATTAAAAACGTCTTATACGTGGAAGGGCTGAAACACAACCTTCTAAGTATCAGTCAGCTGTGTGACAATGGTTTTCAAGTAAGCTTTTCACCACTCTCTTGCACAATTGAAAACAAAACTGATAAAAGCATGAAATTGGTAGGTGATAGAGTTAACAATATCTATATGTTGGATTTAACTACTGGACCTACTGATTCTGTATTGCACACATTTATATTGATCATTTGAATAGACTTGTTAGCAAACAACTAGTCATAGGACTCCCTGACAAGAATTTTACTAAGGATAGGTTATGTGCTGCTTGTGAACAAAGTAAACTTGTTAAAACCTCTTTTCCCCCAGTAGACTTGGTCAAAACCGATAGGGTTTTGCAGCTGCTTCATATGGATCTCTTTGGTCCTTCTCAGGTGAGAAGTTTTGGTGTCAATTTGTATGGTTTTGTACTAATCGATGATTATTCTAGATTCACATGGACATTATTTCTGACTCATAAAAGTGAAGCTTTTTCTGTTTTTAAAAAGTTTGCAAATTTGGTACAAAATGAAACAAGTCAGAAAATTATGTCTATCAAAAGCGATCATGGAGGAGAATTCCAAAATGATGCTTTTGATACATATTGTGAACAGAATGGTATTCATCACATGTACTCAGCCCCTAGGACACCACAGCAAAATGGTGTAGTTGAAAGGAAAAATTGGTCTTTGGAGGAATTAGCTAGGACCATGCTTAAGGACTCCAAGGTACCTAAATTTTTCTGGGCTGATGCAATTAGTACTGCCACACATGTTGTCAATAGGGTCTTGATTAGACCAATCCTTAGGAAAACTCCATACGAGTTATATAAGGGTAGAAAGCCAAATATTTCCTACTTTAGAGTTTTTGGGTGTAAGTGCTTTGTTTTGAACAATGGTAAGGAACACCTGGGTAAGTTTGATCCTAAGGCAGATGAGGGTATCTTTCTAGGTTATTCCCAAACTAGCAAAGCCTACAGAATCTACAACAAAAGAACAAAGACTATAGAAGAGTCAGTTCATGTAAAGTTTGATGAATTTTTTAAAGAAAACATGAACAAAACTCCTTCTATAGTTGATGCATCTTTGGATGATAATGTAGAATCTGAACCATTAGAACCAGAGGTAGTTGCAACCCAATCCAATAGTGACTGTGTTGAACCTGTTGCAGTAGATGAGTTACCTAAGGAGTGGAAGTTTAATAGAAACCATCCCATAGATAACATCATAGGGGACATCTCTAGAGGAGTGGCAACCAGGAGAAACCTTAGTCATTTTTGTAACCTTACAGCCTTTGTATCTCAGATTGAACCTAAGAACATTAAGGAAGCCTTACTAGATAGTGAGTGGATACTTGCTATGCAAGAGGAGTTGAATCAATTTGAGAGAAACCAAGTTTGGATTCTAGTACCTAAACCAGAAGATAAACACATCATAAGAACAAGATGGGTGTTTAGAAACAAACTGGATGAGAATGGTGTGATCACTAGAAACAAAGCTAGGTTAGTGGCCAAGGGTTACAATCAGGAAGAAGGAATAGATTTTGATGAAACCTATGCCCCTGTAGCTAGGTTAGAAGCCATTAGAATCCTGCTGGCTTTTGCGTATATCATGGACTTCAAACTCTATCAAATGGATGTGAAAAGCACCTTTCTCAATGGTGACATCCAAGAAGAAGTGTTTGTTAGCCAAACACCTGGTTTTGAAAATCCTGATTTTCCTAATCATGTGTACAAGCTAACAAAGGCTCTCTATGGATTGAAACAAGCTCCTAGAGCTTGGTATGAGAAACTTAGCACTTTCCTCATTCAACAAAAATTTGTAAGAGGCAATGTTGACAAAACTCTTTTTATAAAAACTAATGAAAATGATATATTGTTGGTCCAAATTTATGTTGATGACATAATATTTGGATCAACCAATAACAAGCTTTGCAAAGACTTTGAAAATTTAATGAAAGGTAAATTTGAAATGTCTATGATTGGAGAACTCTCCTATTTTCTGGGATTTCAAATTAATCAAAGCAAGCTTGGAATCTTCATTAGCCAAACAAAATATTGCAATGATTTAATAAAGAAGTTTTGTTTTGATAAGTACAAATCCATTTATACACCTATGAGTTCAGCTAGTAACCTAGATAGGGATGAGATGGGAAAACCAGTAGATATTTCCAAGTATAGGAGCATGATAGGATCTTTACTGTACCTTACTGCAAGCAGGCCTGACATTATGTTCAGTGTTTGCTTGTGTGCCAGGTTTCAGTCAAATCCTAAGGAATCTCATCTTAGTGCAGTTAAGAGAATTTTCCGGTATCTTATAGGAACTAGGAATCTCGGCTTATGGTACCCAAGAGGATCTACATGTTCATTGGTTGGTTTTTCAGACTCAGATTTTGCTGGATGTAAGTTGGATAGGAAGAGTACCTCAGGCACTTGTCACCTACTTGGCAACTCTCTTGTATCATGGTTTAGCAAGACGCAAACGAGTATTGCACTTTCTACTGCCGAAGCGGAATACATAGCAGCCGGGAGCTGTTGTGCTCAGATTCTTTGGATGAAACAGCACTTATTGGACTTCGGTGTGGACTTAGGAACCGTGCCTATCATGTGTGATAACACAAGTGCTATATGTATCACTAAGAATCCAATAATGCACTCCAGAACCAAGCATATTGAAATTCGGCATCACTTTATTCGAGATTAATTTCAAAGTGGGAATATTAAGTTGGTATATGTCAACACAACTGAGTAGTTAGCAGACATATTCACCAAAGCCTTGCCAAAGGAAAGCTTCCATTACATCAGGATGAAACTGGGCATAATAGATCCAAGTGAGATCTGAATTATGTGCCAAATCGACTGGACAAATCGATTTGACCCATAATATATCTATTTGTCTCAGTTTGAACACTCGAAATCGATTAGGGAAATCGATTGTGTTTATTATGTATGAGAATTCAAGTGAAAGGAATCGATTTGGATAATCGATGCTGATACAAGTTACATTTTGGACTGATATGACAGAGAAATGAACAAGCTCGAAATCGATTTGGGAAATCGATTTACAGTGTACCAATCGATTTAGGGAATCGACTGTTACATCTGATGTGAGATTTTCAATTGACAATCGATTTGGGAAATTGATGCTGATATGGATTGTTTTTTCTGAACTGTTACTTGGTGTTACTGGACTGGCTCGAAATCGATTTGGGAAATCGATTTGGTAACTACTAATCGATTAGGGCAATCGATTAGCAATATTACCATTGGAATATTTACTAGCCGTTACAGCACTTATTACTTTAACCTTTTTAACTTCCCCAGTAACGGTAGGATAAATCGATTGACCCAATCGATTTGCACTTCAGTAAGTATATAAACAACAGTGTTCAATCGATTTCATTCACAGTTAACCCACACTAAATCGATTCTGCCTCAGAATTTCATATTTTAACTTTGTGTTTCAAGCACTGTTCATCACTTCCCTCAATCCTAATCCTTACTATCTTACATACACTAAAATGGCAAGAGTGAAGCAAACCCAACCAAGAACTCCATCTCCATCATCATCATCATCAAGTGGAAGAACTCCATCACCTCCTCCTACCTTGACAAAACGAGTACCAATCCCTACTCATAAAATTCTGGCCAAAGATAAAGGAAAGGGTATTGCTACTGATCAAGGAAAGACCAACAAGCGAAAAGAGCCGCCTACGGAAAAACTTCTTGCTGATGCAATGAAGGAAATTGCTAGTAAGAAGAAGAAGAAGAAAAGCACTTCCTCTTCTCAACCTAAGAAGGCTCCTGCAAAAACGAAACCTGTAGAAGTTTCTGACCTGCCTCCTGCAATTCTCAAACGGAAGATACACGAAGCACGCTACATGGACTTTGCCTACTTCGACGAAGACGGATTCACTTTCCAAGATCATCTACGGTTTCACGGTTTAGAAGCCTTCCTCTCATGCTCACTGGATTCGTATCCTAACTTGATTAGGGCCTTCTACTCATCCTTCAAAATGAGTGAAGTGGGATTCAAAGCTACAGTCAAAGGAAAGAAGATTTCCATGACTTTTGAGGAGTTCTCGAGCCTCTCGGGACTGCCTTATCATGGAAACTCTGTGGATGCATTCTCCGAAGTCGACGCTGCTGATGAAGGCTGGGAAGCATCTCTGGATCGTCATACAACGGTGTAGGACCTGATGGTTGAGGGTTTTGCCGAGTCAGTGGCACTACCTATTGGCCAAATGAAGGTTCAACAAAGAATGCTGATGTACGCTCTGACCCAGATGCTTGTTCCCAGATCCGGAAACCATGCTGTTGTCCAACGCTTAGACATTGTGCTGCTGTGGGGATTGTGCAAAGAGCTCAAGATGAGCTGGGCATGGATTGTCCTCAGACATATGTTAGAAGCTGCACAAGGGAAGCTGGTACTTCCTTACCCCCAGCTAATCACAAAAATTCTGGAGCACTTCAAGATCTCATTTAAAGGTGAAGAGTCGACCAAGACCATCCTGTCTTTTGGTGAATCCATTGTTAATCAGATGCAGCTGCGCAAAGTCAATGGAGTTTGGATGCGTCCTCAGGCTAGTGCTGAACAAACCCAGCAAAGTGCTGGACCACCAGCTGCTGAGTCTGTTCCAGCAAGCTCTGACGTGATTACCAAACTGCTCGGGTTAATGGAAGCGCAGGCTGCTCACAACACCAGAATGGAGGATGCTCTGCAGAAGTTTCAGGCTGATCTGACTCTGATTGCACAGGATGTGGCAGCAATCCAAGAACATCTAGGCATTATGTTGTCTTTCAGTGATGTTGCTGAGATTGGAAGACAGGCAACAGAAGAACAAACTCCGACACACGCCGAGGTTGCTGCAACTCATGTTGAGGAGACACCTGCTGAGGGTAATACAGCGGTCTCAGCCTCTTCCCCAGATGATAATGAGGACCAGCCTACCTTAGATGTTTAGGATTTTAGTTTCTTTTGTTCTTTTTGTATCTTTGTACTTTCTTTGTAATTTGCCTGAATGAATGAATATTTTCACATAACTTTTGATTATACAGTGTGTTGCATTTCATTAACAATACGTGCCATAATCCTGTTTACTTTCGTATTTGCGTTACGTTTTGTTTTTCAAACTGCTCATGTTGCTAATCTTTTACTTTTTCAGTCTTAGCTAGTAACTCCGGGGGAGCTCAGTTCTGAGTTTTTTTTTGTTACTCCTTATTGACTCAAATCACAAAGGGGGAGAACAATTTAAAACTTGTATTTGTATTTTGAACTAACTCTTATATTATATGCTGATACTTGTTAATGCTCTGATACTTGTTAAGCCTGACAATGATAATATACAGTATGTGTCATTCACCCTAACTAATCACTTTGCAATCGCTTTGATACATCATGGGCACTCAGAGTTAGGGGGAGCTTAACTAGACTGTTGTAATTAACTAGACTTTTGTAATTTCTCAAGTTAAAATTGCATGTTTGTCACTTAAATCAAAAAGGGGGAGATTGTTGGACATTTGCCTATTTTTGATATTATTGACAAACATACATCATTAAATAAATCTAACATTGTAAACTGAGAAAAATTTCAGGACCAACAACTCAACCCTACAAACTTGAGACAATTGCTTGGAACTTAAGAAATCAACAAAAGCTTGAAGATTTACAGGCAAATCGATTCTGTAACAGGGTTGAACGAAATTATGCAGT
Organism: Cicer judaicum; assembly: GCA_037974835.1. Lineage (NCBI taxonomy): Eukaryota > Viridiplantae > Streptophyta > Magnoliopsida > Fabales > Fabaceae > Cicer > Cicer judaicum. The sequence goes on along the minus strand of JBBPBS010000549.1, from coordinate 5,439,511 downwards.
CTAGGAGTAAGCAATCGATTGGCACAATCGATTTGCACATTTAAGCCTGATATCAATCGATTAGGCAAATCGATTGGTACATCCATTAGAAAATAAATTGTGCAAGTCAGAGAGCTAGTTAGCCTCAAATCGATTAGGCAAATCGATTGGTTAATTTTCCAAGACTGAACTGATTGCTCACATCAATTAGACAAATCGATTGGTATATTTACTGAAATTAAAATGTGCAAGTCAGTAGCTTGTCTTGTATTCAAATCGATTGAGCCAATCATATCAGTATTGATAATTGTCTATATCGATTGGGATAATCGATTTCGAAGGTCATAGAGCCAAACCAACAATGAGCAAATCGATTTACCCAAATTAACTTCAAAACAAATTTGGTCTGGGACATACGCAATCGATTATCACAATCCACTAAATCATTTATGTTGAAATAAGTTTGGCATCAATCGACTGGGTAAATCGATTGAGTGAACCAAACAATTTAATGAGCTTCAGACTTAAATCCATAATTGATTAGACACATCGATAATGTTGTTTTAAATCAATTATGTATCTTGTCAAATCGATTGGGCAAATCGATTTATGTAAATCACTGTGTCTCTGGAACCAGTGAAATCGATTGACCAATTCAATTGGTACAAAACTTTTTAGAAACAGTGATGGATTAAGGATTATGTATATAGTTGCATCGATTGGACACATCGATTGTTTTGATCTCGTTGTTGGAACAAAACACCACAAATCGATTGTGCACATCGATTCAAATATAAACATTCATTCAAGTCTGAAGAACTCAGGTAAACTAATCGATTAGGTAAATCGATTAGTATGTGCAGTTTCAAGATTCAAGAAAAACAAGATTCGCGAAATCGATTAGACAAATCGATTAGCCTGCTTTACATCTTTAAGAAATCGATTGGCCTAATCGATTGACACGTTGTTTTTCTTAAAACTATATAAACTGCATTTACTCATTTCTTCTCACAACATAACACACATACAACTGAGATAACAACTAAAAATATAACAATACTAAAAATCCTTTCTCAACTGATATTACTTTGAATATCTTTTTCAGCCTTAAACAATCTACATTGGTGATCAACAAGGATTGAAAAAGACAAAATTGAGAAAGATAGCTTTGAGAAGAATAAATATCAAGAACGTTGTATATTTGATCAATTGCAATTTCTGTAATTCAAATTCAGTAACCAAATTACTTTGAGAAAATCCAGTTACAACTGGTAGTGATCTTTTGTGATTGAGGGATCTCATCAAAAGGACACTGGACTGAAATCTTGGAAGAGTTTGTGGGAGATAAACTCTGGGATTCAGGGAGAGAAGACTAGAATATAAAAGAATAGATTAAGATTGATAGGCGAGGAGCTAGAACATCTGTAAACTGATTCTAAGACATTCTAGTGAAAAGGCTAAGATCGGGTTTGATCTTAGGACTGGATGTAGGCCGTCACAAAGCGGCTGAACCAGTATAAATATCTGCGTACACTTTTCTTTCCCTTATCTATTTTAGATTTCTGCAATTATTGTGTTCTTGATATTGATCGAATGCATGATAAAGATTCTGTGATAGATAGCTTTGCATGACAAATTGTTTTGACATGGCTGCATGAAAATCAATATCCTGAATACAAACTGTTTTTTTTATTGCACTTCTCCATATAATCAATAACTGATATTACTTGACATTCTTTAAAATTGATTATTAGGGACCTTCCGCAATCTTGTGTTTTGTAAATTTACAATTTATAAAACTGTTGTGCATTTTGTTAGAATAGATATACTTTATGCATATATTTCCATAAAACTGAGGCCTGATTACCATCACTTTTCTGGTAAGTTGTGTCAATGGAGTCACAATCTTAGCAAAACCTTCAATAAACCTCTTGTAGTACCCTGCCAGTCCTACAAAACTTCGTATGTCAGTGACAGTCTGAGGCTGTTTCCAAGCAAGAACCGCCTCGATCTTAGCCGGATCTACAGCGATTCCTTCCTTGGTTATCACATGTCCTAAGAAATTCACTTTCTCTAGCCAAAATTCACACTTTGACAGATTGGCATATAATTGCTTCTCGCGTAAAATCTCAAGAACTTGACGTAAATGTTCTCTATACTCCTCTTCAATTCTTGAATAAATCAATATATCATCAATGAACACCACAACAAATTTATCAAGGAATGGATTAAAGATTTTGTTCATGTAGTCCATGAAAATTGCTGGTGCATTGGTAACTCCAAACGGCATTACGAGATATTCATAATGTCCGTAACGGGTTCTGAAAGCAGTTTTCTGAATATCTCCTTCTCTTACTCGAATCTGATGGTAACCCGACTTCAGGTCAATCTTCGAAAATACCGCGGCCCCCCTTAATTGATCCATTAAATCATCAATGCGTGGCAAAGGATAACGATTCTTAATAGTTGCCTTATTAAGCTGTCTGTAATCTACACATAACCGCGAGCTTTCGTCTTTCTTCTTAACTAGTAAAACAGGAGCTCCCCATGGCGATACACTTGGTCTAATAAATTTCTTCTTCAACAAATCTTCAATCTGGCCCTTGAGCTCATTTAATTCCGATGGTGACATTCGGTACGGCACAATCGAAATTGGTCTCGTTCCTGGGTGCAAATCAATGAAAAACTCCACTTCTCTTACCGGTGGCAATCCTGGAATTTCTGTTGGGAATACATCCCGGTACTCTTTGACAAGAGTCACATCTTCTATGTTCACATTTATCCTTGCCTCCACATTAGCTAGAGACAAAAACTCATAAGTCCCTTCACTTAGCGACACTTGGAGTTTGTTAGCGGCTAAATACTTAACAACTCCTGGTTCGGGGAAAAGAACCAATTTACGAGCACAATCCAAGATCACATAATGATAAGACATCCAATCCATACCGAGAATGACCTCGAGTTATTGTAGAGGTAAACAAATCAAATTAACCAAGAAATCCCTATTCTGAATAGTCATTTGACAATGTAAACATGCAGAATTTACTGTCAAAGTCTTAGCAGGTGTGGAGACAACCAAATCAAAAGGTAAAGCAGATACAGATAACTTCAACCGATTCACACAATCCATAGCAATGAAAGAATGGGTTGCCCCCGAATCAAAAAGTGCATTTAGAGTGTTACTTGCAATCTTACAGTCACGTTGAATCAGATTGCCAGATGGATTCCCCTCTTCAGCACTCACACAATAAATGCGTCCTCTAGCGGTAGGACGAGTAGCCCTAGCTACATTCACAACTGGTTCCACCTTTGGAGCCGTGCAATCCTTTGCCATGTGTCCTGGTTTCTGACAATTGTAGCAAGTGAGAGTACTAGGGGTACAGGCGTTAGCATAATGTCCCTCTTCCCCACATCGGAAGCATCGAACCATTCGTCCCAGTTGTTTCCCGAAATTCTGGTTCCCTAGGCGATTCTGCCCATTGTTGTTATTTTGTTGTCGGTTATAGGGTTTAGCAACTTGTTTCCCCTTGTTGTTCTGATACTCTTATTCTTCATATCCTCAACTTCCCTACATTTTTCCACAAGAACTTGGAAACGTTGAATTCCCAAGGGCAAGACGGAGTCTTGAATCTCATACTTTAGTCCGTCTTGGAAACGATGACACATGAACGGTTCATCAATCTCTTCACGGAAAAACCTAAAGTGTCTTGATAGGGATTCAAACTTAGCGGCATATTCGCCCACGGTCATGTTTCCCTGTTGCAGTTTCAGGAAATCATCACCCAGTTTAGTCCTGGTGCTCATCGGGAAGTATTTGTCTAAAAACTTCCTTTTGAACGATTCCCAATTCACCTCCTCGTGGCCCGACCTCATCAACAAACTTGTACTCCTCCACCAGTACTCTGCATCCCCTAACAGCATATAAGTGGCATAGTTGACCTTCATTGCCGCCTAACAGTTAATCATTTCGAAGATCTTCTCCACTTCTTGGATCCACTGATCCGCTTTCTCCGGATTCTCATCCCCCTTAAACTTGGGAGGATTGTAACGACGGAAATCTTCCAACCCTCTTGACTCTGCAGCACGGATCTCTCTTTCCCTCTTTTCGAGATCACGTTGAGTCTTAGCAGCAGTCTGTGCAACAACGGCAGCAGCCATGTTATTCATAGCCTCCGCCATTCGATCATCCCTGTTAGCATTGGCTCTCGGAGTGTCATCCCTTCTTGGCGGCATGGTTTCCCTATAAAACCATCATCAAGTAGCATCTTAACACTACTTCAATAATTCTAAAATTAACTTCCGACCGCATCAACACATAATAATTATTTCAGACTTGACCACTCAAACCACCTAAACCGACGCATGATCAGACGACAACTCCCAACCTATAGGTTGACCTGCAATCTATAACCAAAGGTTCCACAACCCCCAAAGAAAACCAAACCAAAGCTCTGATACCACAAATGTAACACCCCGTTTTTCAAAGCGAGGGTGTATTTTTTTTTTTTTAAAGAAATTCAAATACAACACAGAATTAAATAAGGTAAAATCCTTGGATAAATAATTGAGTCATTATAATTTACAAACAGCACAAAAGTTTTCTTTTTCAAAATATAAATCCAAAGCATGTCCTGATGCCAACATTAGTACATGTACATCCTTCCAATATAAAATAAAAGTAGCCCAAAAGAAAGACATATGTGTCTTGAGTGTCAACCTAGTCTGATCATTTTATACATAACAAAAACTATACGCCTCGAGAAATCTCTACGCGCCCCGTGAGATCCTCCTAACGTAGCTCCAATCAAGCATTCCCATCCACATTCCCATCCGTAGGGTACAAACCAGTAGGACCGCCCTGACTCTCATCTGAGGGCAAAATAAGTGACCAATACATTGATAATCAATTGAGAAATCCATCATCTAACACAAAATAAGATTTCCTACTGTGCCAATCGATTGGGCAAATCGATTTCTTGGAAGTTTTTAGTAAAAATTGAACCCCAGACTTGCCTCAATCGATTGGAGCAATCGATTTCGAGAAAGATTGAGCCCTTGTATTGTCCAATCGATTGGGTAAATCGATTTCGTGAAAGACAAAGCCCCTGTATTGGATCCAATCGATTGGGCAAATCGATTTTGGGAAAGACAAACCCCTGTATTGAATCCAATCGATTGAGCAAATCGATTTTTGGAAAGACAAGGCCCCTTGTATTGAATCCAATCGATTTACCAAATCGATTTCTCAAATCATTTTGAAAAACATATTACAAAATCGATTGGGTAAATCGATTTCAGGAAGGACAGGGCCCCTGTAACTCATCATATCGATTGGGTAAATCGATTTCCCTGTGTATTCTTTCAAAAATTCATAAACCAACTCAATCACAACTTGAAACAAAACATACCTATGCATCATTTCAAACCATAACACTTAACAAAATCAACACAATCATAATTTGAATCAAAAACACACTTACACATAAATTCAAACCATAACACTTAGCAAAATCGACATAATCATAATTTGAATCAAAAACACATTTACACATAAATTCAAACCATAACACTTAGCAAAATCAACACAATCATAATTTGAATCAACCACGACTCATGTGCCAAGCACCCTAATGCAATGCGTATATGCCAAAATGCATGGACTCGGAATTCCAAACCAAAACCCTCCTCAAAGGGCCATAAATCATAATTGTACCGCCTATCGCAGGCCAAAGTACCAATTACCAAGGTGCCACCTATCACGGGTCTGCACGATTTACTAAAAAGCGTAAACCATAAACGTACTGCCTATCACGGGCCCGTATCGTTTACCAAGGTGCCACCTATCACGGGTTTGCACGGTTTACTAAAAAGAACGTAAATTGTAAATATACCGCCTATCACAGGCCAAAGTACTCTTTACCAAGGTGCCACCTATCACGGGTTTGCACAATTTACAAAAAACTGTAAACCGTAAAAGTACCGCCTATCACGGGCCAAAGTACTATTTACCAAGGTGCCACCTATCACGGGTCTGCACAATTTACAAAAACGTCAATCATAAATGTACCGCCTATCACAGGCCAAAGTACTATTTATCAGGGTGCCACCTATCACGGGTCTGCATGATTTACAAAAAGCATGAAAATGCATGAGCATACACTGACTCCATCCACAACAATCATTAAGTAAATGCAGATATTAAAAGATTCCCCATTTTCAATACTCGCTTAACTTAAACGATTTCCACGACAAACATTAAGCAAACAGACATATTAAGAGATTCCCCATTCTTAATATTCTTTTAACTTAAATGGTTTTCAAAACAACATTAAGTAACCAAAACATTAAGAGATTCCCCATTCTTAACGCCCAGTTAACTTAAACGATTTTCAAAACAAACATTAAGTAAACAAGAAATTAAGAGATTCCCCATTCTTAATTCTCATTTGACTTAAACGATTTTCCAAAACATTAGTAAACAGATATATTAAGAGATTCCCCATTCTTAATACTCACTTAACTCAAAACGATTTTCACAAACACACATTAAGTAAACAAGGCATTAAGAGATTCCCCATTCTTAATACTCATTTAACTTAATGGTTTTCAAATTCCACACAAAACAAACTCAAACATTTTATCAATCCACATCAAAAACACATCAATTCGTAATTCACACCAAAACACATCCAACCATTTTTCCACACACAAAACACATCTCAAATTCTATGATTATCAAATATGAACACGCCGAATACGACGACACAAATTGACACAATCCATCACTCGAACCCAACAAGTTTCATATACTCGAAATCATACATAAATGGGTTTAAAATCCATTCTCCATAAAACATTACTTTAACCCTAACCAAATTCTCTTCCACACAACCACAAGTAAGTCCCTAAATGCAAACTAAAAGTTTGGAAGGAGCCCTTACCTTAACATTAGCTTTAACATCGATTTACGGCACCACGATCAATTCCGGTAAAACGTTGCTCGCGATGTCGCTTCCAAAGTTCGCTCACTAGCACCGTAGTGTATTGGTGAGCAACTTTCCCTTCTATCCCTTCGCGAAACGAAGCTTGGATCCAGAAGAAACAGCGAGATTTGTGTTTGACGATTTTGAAATCCCTAAACCGTTTTCGTTCGTTTTCGGATCAAAGAGGAAGAGTGGAGTTGAGTTATCTTTGCTTTCTTACCCACTAAGACATGCGTTTCTATTCTTGAACAAAAGGAAGCAAAGAAAACGAAAACTGCATAACAATGGAGGAAGGGGGAGTTACGCGAGGCAGAGGAAGAAGATGGATTTCCTTTTCTCTCCATTCTTTTTCTTTCCTATGTTTTTCCTTTCTTTCTTTTTCCTTTCCTCCTATTTCTTTCCTTTCCTTTTCTATATATATATTTATATATATTAATTATATTTAACAAATATCTCCAACTATAGATATTTATTAAATTTATCAGTTTACCCATAACGCATTAAATTCTTCGTAAAGGATTCACCGCAGTTAATTTAATTTATTTGTCGACGAGAAATTCTAATCGGGCATCAAAATATCTTTTTGGTCATATAAACTCCAAAATATTAATAACTTGGCTAAAAAGCCCCTGAGTTCAATACCAAAATCCAATAAAATACATAAGGTATAATTTAAAATTACGGGTCTTACAATAATATCTTGTAGTTTCCTTTAGTACATCAACATTTAGATAACCTTCTCAAGCAATTGATACTTTCCATCACCCTTCTCGCCATCAATCTTTTTAGTTTCCTCTCAAGACAACCTTTCTTTTAAAATGCCTCTCTCATGTTACACTGAAAACATCTTTGGTTTATTTTGTTAGTAACCTTCTTCTATGTTCTAAATTGTGTTTGGATATTTTCTTTTTGTACTTGATTTTTCCAACAAACTTCATTGTTTTCTTCATCTCTTCCTTGTAGTTTCTTTCAGATCCTTAGAAATAAGTTTTGATTGAACCTTCTCAAGGGATAAGGTATCCTTTCCATAGACTAGTGTATCACATAACTGCTCGTATAAATTTGGCAAGGAACTTACTAGATGAAAAGCTTGATCTTCATCTTCAATACTCATATCATTGTTTTCAAGATTGATAAAAATATTGGTGGAATCCATCAATGTGCTCTTCAAATGATAGATTTTTTTCAATGGATAAACTCTCAATTTTTGAAGATAATTTTTTTAAGCCAGGGGAGAATGTAACACCCATTTCACTACCTTAGAAATATTTATAAGCTTTAAGTATTAATTAGAATTTCTAGAATTTTAGTAATTGTTAATGTTTTGTTTTTAGTAATATTAATTTGGGATCAAGGGTAGAATAGGAAAGTAATATTATTAACAAGTCCAAGTGGCAAAGAGATAACATGCCACCTTTACTTCTCTATCTTCCTCCTTCACTCATAGGTACTAAACCATCTTCCCCCTTCATTTCTTTCATTTTCTAGCTACGCACTATCAAAACAATCTAAGAAACACTAACGTAGGTTATTGTTCATTTTCTCCCTTATTAATCAATTTTCCCCTTCTTTCCAAAATCATTTAAACACAACAGCTCTCTTAAATCCTATCCCTACAATCTGACCCCTTGCATATCCCTTTCTTCCACTCAAAACCCAACAAACATCCAAAACAATACTCAGAAAGATAGGAAGCAAGTTTGAGAAATTTCAGAATTTGAACCACAATAGTAGAGGCAGAAGTGTTGAGAGAAGAGAAAGGGCACGATTTCCACAACTCTCCTCGAATAAAAGGAATCCCTCTTATGCATATTATGAGTTCTTTTCTTAAAAAAAACTTCACTTTTGCATGTGGGATTTTGTGGGTTCAGTTTAATTTCGGTTACTATAGACATGATTTTTTGGGTTTGATGTTTGGTTTTTGGTGTTTGCGAGGTATATTAGTCCAATTTGGTACTTATTCAATAATCTTTGCCTAATAAGTGCACTAGTTTCAATAGATTAAGGTTGTAGGTCATTTCGGTCTTTACTACGTTTATTCTCCATTTTGATTCTTAGTCAATGAATTAATATTTTAGGTCATTTTGGTTCTTAGTCAATGAATTTATATTTATGGTCATTTTGGTCTTTAATAGGTTCATTCTAATCCATTTTAGTTATTAGGCAATCTAGTTAGTCCAATAGTCGCACAAGTTTCAATGGATTAAGATTTTTGGTCTTTTTGATATTTACTATGTTCATTCTATTCCATTTTGGTTCTTAGTTAATGTATTTCGTCTAATTAGTTCCTTTGTTTTAATGGGTTAAGATTTTAGGTTATTATGGTCTTTATTTGGTTAATTTTAGTATATTTTGTTTCTAAGTTCATTTAGTTCGTCTAATAAGTACACTAGTTTCAATTGGCTATGATTTTATATCATTTTGGTATTTAATAAGATTAATCTAATCAACTTTGGTTCTAAAGCAATGTAGTTCGTCCAATAATTGCACAAGTTTCAATGGATCAAGGTTTTTGGTCATTACTATATTTATTCTTGTCCATTTTGGTTCTTGGTCAACGTAGTTCGTCTAATCAGTAAACTAGTTTCAATAGATTAATATTTTAGGTCATTTTAGTGTTTACAATGTTTTTCTAGTCCATTTTCGTTGTTAGTCTATGTACATCACCTAATAACTGCACTAGTTTCAATGGAAATATATTTTAGATAATTTTGGTCTATAATAGTTTTATTCTATTCCAATTTTGTTCTTCGACAATGTAGTTCATTTAATAAGTGCATAAGTTTCAATGGATTAAGAGTTTAGGTTATTTTTGTCTTTACAACGTTTATTCAAGTCCATTTTTGTTCTTAGTCGATGTGGTTCGAGTAATTAGTGCATTAGTTTCATTGGATGAACATTTTAGGGCATTTTTATGTTTATGAGGTTTATTCTAGTCCATTTTCGTTCTTAGTCAATGTAGTTTGTCCAATATGTGCACTAATTTCAGTGGCTTAATGTTTTAGGTCATTATAGTCTTTAATAGGTTTATTCTAATCAAATTTTGTTCTTAGCCAATGTAAGTCGTCCAATAACTGCACTACTTTCAACGGATTAAGATTTTTGGTCATTTTTATCTTTACCATATTTATCCTACTCCCTTTTGGTTCTTAGTTAATGAAGTTCGTGTAATTACTACATTAGTTTCCATGGATTAAGATCGTAGGTCATTTTGGTGTTTACGATGTTTATTCTAGTCCATTTTGGTTCATAGTCAATGAATATCGCCTAATATGCACACTAGTTTCAATGGATTAATATTTTAGGTCATTTTGGTCTTTAATAGGTTCTTTCTAATCCATTTTAGTTCTTAGGCAATGTAGTTATTCCAATAATTGCACAAGTTTCAATGGATTAAGATTTTTTGTCATGTTTTGCTTTACTACGTTTATTCTAGTCCATTTTTTTCTTAGTCATTATAGTTCATCTAATAAGTGGACTTGTTACAATGAATTAATATATTAGGTCATTTTGGTTAATAGGTTTATTCAAATCCAGTTTGGTTCTTAGAAAATGTAGTTTGTCCAATATCTGAAATGTAGTTTGTCCAGTTAGGAAATGTAGTTTGTCATCCCTACATGTGTTCAACATTTTAGTTCTTAGTTGATGTAGTTCGTGTAATTAGTGCCTCCATTTAAATGAATTAATAATTTGGGTCAATTTGATATTTACGAGGTTTATTCAAGTCCATTTTAATTGTTAGTCAATGTACTACGTCTAATAAGTGCACTAGTTTCAATTGACTAATATTTTTGGTGGCTTTGGTCTTTAATAGGTTTACTCTAAACCAATTTGGTTATTAGGCAATGTAGTTCCTTCAACGAGTGAATATGTGTCAATGGATTATTATTTTCGATCATTTTAGTCTTTACAACATTTACTCAAGTCCATTTTGGTTCTTAGTCGATGTAATTCGTGTAATTAAGGCATTATTTTCAATTGATTATGAATGTAGGTCATATTGGTCTTTAATAGGTTCATTCTAATTCATTTTATTTCTTAGGCAATGTAAGTGGTCCAATAATTGCACAAGTTTCAATTGATTATATTTTTTTTGTCATTTTAGTTTTTACTACGTTTATTCTAGTCCATTTTAGTTCTTAGTTAATGCTTTTCATCTAATAAGTACACTAGGTTCAATGGATTAAACTTTTAGATTATTTTGGTCTTTACTACGTTTATTTTAATTCAATTCGATTCTTAGGTAATTTAGTTCATGTAATTAGGGCATTAGTTTCTATGAACAGTGATTTTAGGTCATTTTGGCCTTTATTAGGTTCATTGTAATACATTTTAGTTCTTACGCAATGTATTTGGTCCAATAATTGTACAAGTTTCAATTGATTAATTTTTTTTGTCATTTATGTTTTTACTATGTTTATTCTAGTCCATTTTGGTTCTTAGTAAATGTAGTTCATCTAATAAGTGCACTAGTTTCAATTGATTAAATTTTTAGATCATGTTAGTCTTTAATAAGTTTATTCTAATCCAATTTGTCTCTTAGGCAATCTAGTTTGTCGAATAATTGTAAATACTTCAATGATTCATGATCACTATATATTACAAATTCCTTTGGTAAAAAGTAGTGTTGTCATGTTTGTTATGCTATGGATACAACTCTTTATCATTTGTAGGATAATTAAAAACTGCACCATAAATTACTTACTAAAATATGCAATGGGATACCCATATTGTATGAAAACAGCCCATATCCCCACATTTGATGCATCATATTCAATTTCAAAAGATTTTGAGAAATCGGGCAATGAAAGAATAGGTGCATGAGTCAATTTTTCTTTGAGGGTAGCAAATGCTTGCCTTTATTTTTCACATCATTTAAATCCCACATTCTTTTTAATCACTCCATTTAAAGGTGTAATTAACGTGCTAAAATCTTTAACAAGCCTCTTATAGAAACTAGTTTAGCCATGAAGGCTTCTTACCCCCATTATAACATTCTTAGGAGTTGACCACTCTTGAATAGCTTTTACTTTCTCTTGATCAGCCTGCACTCCTTGTGAGCTAATAACATAACCAAGGAAAACAACATTATTTGTATATAAAACACATTTTTCTTTGTTTGCATACAATTTCTTGTGTCTAAGAGCTTCCAACATACTTCTCAAATGCAAAAGATGATCATAATAAGATTTGTTATAAATCAAAATGTTATCAAAGTAGACCACAATAAATTTCCCTCGAAACTCCCCAAAACATTTCACAAAATCATGGGATCGCAAGTATAGATATTTGACAAAGCTGGACTTGGCTTTGAGAAAACCCAAAAATAAAAAATGTATGAATCTTTTTTTTCCTAAAAGAAAGGATGACAAGTGTAAAACAAGATGTTCATATTGTAAACAAATTGGACATCTAGAATATGCCTATTATTTCAAAAAAAAAAAGAGATGAAAAATTTAAAACAAAAGGGTCACTTAAATCCCAATAACGTTCTATAAATAGACCATAATATTCTTCTCAAGATTTCGAAAAGGGAGAACTAAAGTCAATCAAAGAAGCCAATCAAAAAGGGAGATCATAATATGGTAGTGATATCCCAAATAGAACTAAAGTCAATCAAAGAAGTCATAATTGATCAATCTTTGATAGAAGTAATGAAGGAATAATTTCTTGTATTCTAAAAGAATGAAGTATGGACTCTTGTCCCATATCCACAAGATCAAACAATCATTTGAACAAGATGGGTGTTCAGAAACAAGTTGAATGAAGAAGTAAAGGTTGTAAGAAACAAAGCAATGTTCGTCGCTCAAGGATATAATCAACAAGAAGGTACAAACTACGACGAAATATATTTTATTTTGAGTTGATTGTATATATGACATTATTTGACAATTGACTTTTTCGGTAGGTCCATGTTCCATTTTTTATGTGACCATGGGGATTCTTCCAGTTTTTGGTGCGTCCATGTTCCATTTTTTATGTGACCATGATTTACTTATTGTTCAAGTGTATGTCGATGATATTATTTTTGGATCAACTAATGAAAAAATGTGCGATGATTTTTCGAATCTCATGCAAAGTGAATTTGAGATGAGTATGATGGGAGAATTTAGGTATTTTCTTAGATTGCAAATTAAGCAACACAAAGATGGAATTTTCATATGTGAAGAAAAATACATAAAAGATCTTTTAACTAAATATAAATTAGGGTAGCCAAAATTATGACTACTCCCATGCATCCATTTTCCTCATTAGACAAAGATGAAAATGGAAAATCCATTTCTGAAAAAGAATACAGGGGAATGATCGGTTCTTTACTTTATTTAACTTCAAGTAGGCCTGATATTGTTTATGGAGTACAATTATGGGCTAGGTTTCAATCCTCACCAAAAGAATTCCATTTAACTGCAGTAAAAAGATTTTTTCGTTATCTTGTTGGTACTACTAATCTTGGCATTTGGTATAGCAGAGGTTCTTATTTTGATTTTGTAGCCTATTGTGATGGTGATTATGCAGGAGATAAAGCACAAGTGGTGCATGTTAGTTCATATGAAAAGTATTAAAATGTTGGTCATGCAGAAAATAAAACACAATTGCTCTATCAACCACGGAAGCTAATTATGTCTCAACAACAAATTGTTGCTCCCAAGTCATATCAATAAAAAATCTAGTTGAAGATTTTTCAGTAAGTTATTCTCATATTCCAATTTACTGTGATAATACTAGTGTCGGCAATCTTTCTAATAACCCTACTCAACATTCTTGATCCAAACATATTGAAATAAAACATCATTTTATCATGTGAATAAAAAGGAAATTAAATTAATCTTTGCTGATACAAAAAATCAGCTAGCTAACATATTTACAAAGTCTATTGTTGAAGAATATTTAATTCAATCAAAGAAAGATTAAAAATCATCAAAAATCCAATTAAAATTTGAAACCAAATCATTCTAGTCATAACAGAGAACGTTATCCATTCGAGTTTGTTTTAACACACAGCTCCAGACCATTATTCGTTTCTTCATCATGAAGAAGTTCATAAATCAGCTTTTTGAAATTGTACCTTTTGTCACTTATCAAAAGTAACGCTATCCATGCCTATCACTGCCACCTCATCTCTACTTTGCTCCTTCCAAATAATGTATGCCATATCAATCAAATTCCATGCGTGGTAGTCTCTCCTCTCACAATCATCTGCAAAATTTCAAAACCATTAATCTTTCTACATTAAACAACAACTTCACACTTTTTCTACAAAATTCCATGCGTGTTACTCTCTCCTCTCACAATTATCCACCTCTTGTTTTCTTAAAAATGGTGTGTACAAAGGCAGTTACTCGTAAGAACCCTCATTCAAGAACTCCATTACCATCTCCTTCACCATCACTGACTCATTCACCATCACCACCACCCAGATCAACACTCCCACACTCGTCTTAAGAGAGAACCATCTCTGACTACCTATCATAATCCTCAGAGTTTATCCCTCCACATATTACACTCACTCCTCTCTCCACCATTCTTTCACCCTTATTCTAATGCACAACTCCCTCGATAAGTTAGGATCCACCCCATTTTCAAAAATCATTCAACACTCGCTTGAGTACTTCATCTTCTAAACAAAGATCAATGCAAATTCTAGCAGGTATTGGCACCTCCAAAACCAAAACCACATATTCCACTGATGATGATTCCAAACAAAAAAAAAAACACCTTCATCACAACCCTCCATACCCTCAAAACCCCCAACATCCCAAAAATCCATTTCCAAGGTGATTCCACCCAAATCCATTCCCTCTCAAACTAAACTAAAGATTCGTCAGTCTAAATCCTCTTCCACACTCTCTCAATTTATGGCTTCTAAAAAATTGAAAAACCCTAAAAAACCTCATAAGAAAACTTCAAACCTAGAATATTATCCTTCCAAACCATCATCCCAAGAACGTTCTCCACTAAAATCTTCAAACCTAGCACCCACAAAATCTTCAAAACCTACAACCACAAAATCTTCAAAACCTGTAACCACAAAATCATCTACCAAACCATCCTCTTCCAAAATCCTCATTCCACCATTTATTCGATCAAAACTTTAGAAACTCTACAATGACAAATGAGCTCAAAGATCAATATTCATTGGTCAAGTTTTCATTTTTGAAAACCTCCAATATGAAGGTACCTCCATCAAGAATCATATTGATGCTCTTGGATGGACTAATTTCCTTCAAATCTCCTACTCTTTTTATCCTAAGTAATCGGAGCCTTTTACTGCAAAGTTGAAGCTGATGCATATAAATCACTCATTGTTTCAAAACTAAGACATTGAAATACGTTTGAATCCTTTCATTCTTGCTGATATCCTTCAACTGTCATATGAAGGACCAACAATTTTTGGAGAAAACTGGTATTCAACCTTAAACATTACCAAAGAGGTAGTGTTTCAACAGCTACTCATTGATGGGTCCACAAATTTCCTTTATCATCAGATCTCAAACCCCTTCCAAAGATTTTCAGTAACATCAGTAGACACTTAATACTACCCCACTGTGGTAGCCATAAGTATGTTTCTGACAATGATGCTTTAGTCATCTATCATTTACTCCACTGTAAGAAATTGAATCTACCTCATCTTATCATCCAACACATGATTGTTGACATCAACAAAGACTACAAGAGAAACATTGTTTCATATGGTATAGTTTTCTAAAAAATATTTAGATATTTTAATATCCCCTTGATGATCGAATTATCCCACATTAAAATATCAAAAAATTTATCCAAAAATATTTCTCATACGAAACAAATTCCATCAATCCCATCATCTCCTAAAGCTACCTTCACTCCACGAACCACTAAACGCAAAAGATATGCCTGCTACTCTGTCATCAAACAAAATGTTGAACGTCCCACCAATGAAGAATGTTCTCCTCCCCCACAAAACATTCCCCTTTTTCCTACTATTCCACAAAATTTTAATTCATCACTTGGTCAAGGAACCCATGCAGTTCCTTCCTCTCAAAATCTCACCAATCAAAATTTTCAATGTGATATTTGTCCTCTACTTCAAGTTCAACAAAACTCATTGATGTTACCAGCTTTTGTGTCACCCCAAAAAACCAACTCCTCCATTTTTGGAATCAATAAATATCTGGTTTTTCAAGATTTAGATATTCTTGGTCCATCAGTACCTCATCTCCATAGGTCTCCAATAACAAGAATGATTAGATTCTTAAAAAGACTGATTCCTTTATTTACGATCTATTCCAGAATTTCACCACAATATACAAGGATCATTTCAATATAAGAATCAATCCATATAACAAAGGCAAAAACTATGCTTCATAGTTTATCAAGCAAGATCATTGTTTAAGTTCAGTAAGCTTCAAGTATGAATTTGACAGGCCTCAGCAATACTTTTGAGCAACCTGCAGACGTGATACAAAGTAGGGAATAAGTTTAGACAGGTGTCAAAAGAAGCTCAAACCTCAGCACCCCTCAAAGCATAAACGAAGATTGTTCTTGCTTTGCAAGAATATTCTTGCTTTAAGTAAGAACGTCCCTGCATTAATGTTGATCTTATCCACTTACTAACACATGACAACTGGAACATTCTCAATGATGAAGGATAGGTTAGAGCTTTAAGTCCAAAGCAATACATCACTCATACAATCATATTCGAAATCTCTTAAAGCTTCTCAATCATTTCAAAGATCCAGTTCTATTCTTAACAAGATATTAAAATCAATTTTATTGAGTTCTAATCTAAGAATCTAATCTCAAACATGAGTTGAACATACTAAAATTCTACCAATCTCTTTAAATAATCACTTAGTAACTCAAGACTATTGTGTTGAAATAGTTTGAGTAATTTGTAAAATTTATTTTATGTTTAAAAGGTATTGTGTAAAATCCTTTCTAAAGATTGAAAGGTAACTTGTGGAAATCATTTCTAGGTTGAAAGGTAATACTTTGCAATATATCAAGATTGATCTATAAAAGTTGTGTAGAAACTAAGAACGGTCTTGCTCTGAGCACTTAGTGGAAAATCTCACAATTTGAGTTTTTAACAGGAACTTTAAAAAGGACAATTACAATTCATACCTCTTTTCCTTGTAATTGACATTGTTACTTCAGTTGCTTCAAATAAAGTGGTTATCAAGTTATTTAGAACCTCATTTTCCTTCTTTGACCTTGCTCTTGTCATTGGAGTTTCAAGACCTTTAATATCCTCTATGCATCCTTCCTTGGTTATGCATTATATGTCCTTATCAAGAGGATGATGATATTTGGTATCTAAATGTATGTTTTGATTAAGATTTGGAGTTTTTATTACTATTTATGAATGTTTATGAGTTTGAGACATTGTTTAATTATGCCTGTTTATATAATATCATTCATGTAATTTGTCTAAAAAATAGAGGTAATCCTAATTTTCGAGGTCGACCGTGACGCGCTGCTATGTAGGATTAACTACATTGATTAAGTTAGTTACTTAATAGACTAAGAGAGCCTAAAAAAAAGACTCTAATATACTCTAATTTATTCTTATACCCATATAAATTTTATCATTTTAATGCATTTAATTTATACTTCCCAACTTATATCTCTGCGATTCTTTTTCATGTCAAGGGAATGCATCAATTTAAATGACTATGTATTTCATACATTTATTTTCGATAGGCAAAATTTTATTAATAAGAGTACAATGAGGACTTTTTATTAGTATATCTTTTTTTTTTAATTTTTAAAATATTCTATTGTAAAAATTATTTATGTAAATGTCATTTTTTTTAAGTAGGAGATCATTCCTTAGAAAAGCGACATGCATGTAACTGACTATTTTATTTTAATATTTGTTATTAATTTAATTATTTTAAAAATAAAATTACTAATAATAAATTAAATTATAAATAAATATTATATTTTAATTATTATTATTGTAATAAATAATTATTATAATTATAATTAAAAATTATTATAACTAAAATATTAAATAAAAATAATTAAATTGTATTATAAATTTCAACAACAACAAAAATACATTAAAATTGAAATAAATAAAAAAATACATCGTCAACGTTTACCCGTACAACTTCTTCACTTTCTTTACATCATTCACTCATACATTCAAAGTTATCAAATATTTAAATTTTTATCATGGAACTATCTACAAATCATAGAGCTGAAATCAAATACACTCAAGCATTTGTAAGTATTTAAATATTTTATATTATTTGTTTTATTTTTTTAGTCTCATTAATTATTTTATTTTATTTATAATTATTTTATTCTGATTTTTTTAATTTCTTTTATTATTTATTGTTTTTAGTCTCATTAATTATTTTATTTTATTTATAATTTTTTATTTTGATTTTTTAATTTTTTTTATTTATAATTTTTTTATTCTTATTATTTATTTTAATTTTTTTATATGTTATTTATTTCATTCACCCTTAAAGTATAAATTGAAATGTGAAGATCATGTTAACAAAAAACTAAATGAAGTCATATTACCATATTTGCAAGCGGCCGACTTCGGTGAAGTTATCAAACTTAAAAATTATAAAATAAATGTCGGTCTAATTACTGCTATGGTTGAGTAATGGAGACTTGAAACTCACGTTTCATCTTCCATTAAGGGAGTGCACAATAACTAGGATTAAATGTTTTTGATTTACCTGTTAATGGTTTTAATTTTGTGCATGTTAAACAAATTTGTCAAGATTACTTAGGAGTTATCCCATCTGATGGAGCAACAAAAGGTAATTCTATTAAATTAAAGCGATTCAAGGATACGTTTGGCGCGATGTTGGTGAAGATGCATCTGAATTAGAAAAACAAGCATTGTGTAGAGCATGTATCCTACATATGATTAGAGGGTTATTAATGTCTGACATATCCAACAACTGTGTACATCTAAAATATCTTTCACTGTTAGGAGATTCAAATAAAATATCCCAATATGGTTGAGATTTGGAAGTTTTAGCTACACTTTATAGATAATTATGTCTTGCAAAAAAACCCAATATAATATGTATGGAAGTTGTTATAAAACTATGCATGACATCGTTTGTCTTGTGTCGCTCCTGAATCTTCCAAACCATAGATATTTTCATTTGCACAAAGGTAACTATATTATTTTTATATTATTTTTTCTTTTTTTAAAACCATATTACTAATTCTATTATATTTTTTATAGTTTGTTATATTCGACAAGTTTAATTCTTGTGGTCTAAATTTCGCTAAAGTTTTTCATAAGGACGTAGAAGGATATCGAAAAATAATTGATCACATGATTGATCAAAATGAGGATGAACCGAAAGAACCTCAACTTGTTCAGAGAGCTAGATGAGTTCGACAACATCGTAGATGTGAGACTGAGGTCATTTAGGTGGACATCATTGATATAAATTTCATATTTTTTTCTTCTCAAATATGATGTATTTTTATCGTTAATTTAATATATTTCGTTTTATTTTCATGTTATTAATATAATTTTCTTTTTATTTAATTGTTATTATTATTTTTTTGCAACAAGTTTATTGTATTTTTTTTTATTTTAATGTATTTTTAAAAAAATTTATAATATGATTTAATCATTTTAATTATAATAATTTTTAATTACAATTATAATAATTTTTAATTATAATTATAATAATTTTTAATTACAATTATAATAATTTTTAATTATAATTATAATAATTATTTATTATAATAATAATAATAATAATAAAATTTATTTATAATTTATTAATATATTTTTATTAATTTATTATTAATATTTTTATTTGGTAAATAATTAAATTAATAACAAATGTTAAAATATAAATAAATTAAAAAAAAAACAATCAGTTACGTAATAGAACGACCTCCTATTATGTTTTGAAAATTTTTCCTTTAGTTGGTCGCTTTTTCAAGGAACGGCCTCTTACTTTAAAAAAAAAACAAAAAAAAGACATTTACATAAGTAATTTTCAAACTAGAATATTTTGAAAATTAAAAAAAATAATAATAATAATTAAAAAGTCTACCATGAGTATTCTAATCTGTATACAAGAAGAAGACCAAATTAAATATTATAGTAGAAAACAACTACTCATCTTCAATGAAGGGCTGTAGAAGTCCCACCAAATCATATATATGGTGATGTATGCCAACTCCTTTCAAATTAGATAATACACAACTAAGACTACATATATTTTGATAGTATATTAGTTTAAGATTTGACATTTGAAGTATGCTACTACTTAGTTTAAAATTACTTCTTTTTTTTTGGCAAACTTTTTAGTTTAAAATTTCTATTTGTTTAAATTTAGATTTGACATGATTTTAACGTTAATTCCTTAATGCTCGTCCTGATGATATGATCTCACAATTCAAATGATAAAAATATGAAGAAAATTATAATAAACTTAATAGGAATTTATCATATAAATCATTCATTGTATAAATATTTGTTGTTCATTAATTAGCAGTGAGTGTCTAATATTCTCTAAATAAAAATAAATAAAAAATTAATGCATTTACACCAGATAAAATATTATAATACATAAATTATAATTTAACAATATAAACTATACACAAAATAAAATATTCATGATTACTCAATTAATTAAAAAAATTATTTTTCACAAATCAATAATTTCAATCTTATATTTTGTAGTAGGTCTTGAACATGCTATACATGAAAATAAGATTATTTCAACCTTATATTTTGTAGTAGGTCTTGAACATACTATACATAAAAATAAGATTATAATACAAAATAATAGTTTACAAAATAAATGATGCACACAAAAAATATATTTGTCATTTAGTTAGATAAATAATCCAATATAAATTTATCATTCATGTAATATCGATTTGATCTATTGAACCATACAACATCACAAACCCGAGCAAATACATATATATTTTACTAGTAGCATACTTACATAAAGTCCAATTACAATTTCATTCAAAATTAAATACATTAATATACATAGATAAGAATTTATACTTTTTGTCAAATAAATAATTTATATTCATGTGACAATTATTTTTGAATATTAGATGTAACTTATAATAAAAAAAATAGTTTTGAGTATAAATGAAAATGAGTATCCACATTCAGAGTTGTCTTTAAAAATTTAGGTGTTTTGTACAAAGTTTGAATTTTACGTCATATTTTTTTTTATACATATTCTTTATTCTTTTCATAATTTATTTATAAATATAATAAAATCAACATTGAAAAATTCAAATCAAATCAAAACTATAATAGAATTACTTGTTATACAATGTATCTATTGATTGGAACATTGTTAAAATAATCTATCAATCCGAACATGTGGAAGAAACATCATACACTAATAGCAATTCCATTTTTAATATTTGAATATTATCCTCATTATGTGTTTTTACGGCAAAATCATTAATAATCTATTCATAATCAACATTCAATAAACAAATTTTTTTTTAATTGAAATCAACGCAAGACTATTTATCTACTTTGCACAATTATAGATTACAAATAAAATTTTAACAATTTCAATTTAGAAAAAATTCTCTAAGCATATGCAACAATAAGGATAGTTAAGATTATTTTATAATATAGCTATGTATGCATTAGAAAAATAGTTAAACTTATCCAAAAAACTCATAGGAATAAAAAGTGTCCACCATTTTTTTTACATATTTAACCATAAGAGTCCAATAATTTATAAATTTAGAATTTTAGATTTAAAATTTCTTAAAAAAATATTATATAATTTTTTTACACTGTAAACATATTATTGAATGTCACCGTCACATACACAAATAGTAGTCATTTATTAATGCGACAATGAGTATTTATCATTTTTTTTTCAAATATCCACCGCTATTAATAAATACTTATGTCTTTAAAATAAAAATATCATTTTCTTATAAAATTTATTATATTCTGCAACACTGTAGAAACACAAAAATAGAAGTAATATATAAAAATATTAAACATTATCACATGAACAAAATGTATTATAACTTAGTAATTTATTAACGGGTACTCGTATATGCAAATATGCATATCTTTACATTCATCTTTATATCTATTAATTAACCGTAGTCAAAATATTCGTTAATTAATTATAATTAAAATATTTATTTATTTTTTTATATAAATATCTGTTAAACTATGAATGTGGCGTTGATTTATTTTCTTTCCTCTGTAATTTGAAGAGATTAAAATTAAATTTAACTCATATTTAAAATAAAATAATACCATTTTTATATATAGAAATAAGACATCTTTATTCCTCCTATAAAGAATACCAAAATAAAAAAAAATTATATGCACTACTATTGTAAAAAAAATAAATTAAACTATCAGTTAAATTATTTAAGATGTTTAACTTATATATCATAATTAGTCTATAAACTTTTCTAGCATAATTACATCTAAAATAATGTTGATTATGGTTTATCGAGAATATAAAATTGTTCGTATAGGACAATTATATTGTAAAAAAAATAATCCCTTTAAGAAAATGGAAAACTTGTTTAAGAAAAGAAAGTAATTTGTGAAATTTGAAAGGAGTCACAAGGCACAACACTCTTGGTGGTTTTCCCGGCAAGATGACTCCGTCATACTATAAATACCACTCTAATCAATTTTTGAACTTTCTGTTTGTTAGTATTATGCACTCGATTCCGAGAGTTCCCTCGTTCAATCCCTTTTTCTCTCTTCCAAACACACCGAATAATCCCTCTACTTCCTCTTCCTCTCTCAGGTATCAAAGCACGCTTGTGAAAATCTGCTTCTGAAAATTTCAGAAATCCGATGCAAAACTCCTTTCACATTTTGTTTAATGTGTATTTTGAAAAATCTCAAATTCTCCATTTCTATATTCTATTTTCATCGCTGATTTTCCAAATTCAGTAATGGTGCCAAATCTTGTGCATTGATATGATTTTTTTTCTTCTTCTTATTTTCTGCTCAAATTCGGATTATGAGGAACTGGATAATCTAAAAACAAAGGGTTTCCTACTGGATTTACAATTCGAAATATATTTTCCATCTTGAGATTTGGTGATACTTGTTTTGATAGGTAATGCGAAAGATCATTGAGCGAACGAGAAAGGAACAGTGAGGTTGAATTAAAACTATGTATTTCTATTGTATGAAAATTACTTGGGATAAATAGTGATTGATTATATGCAACTTTATAAGTTATATCTTATCTTATTTGCTTTATAAATTACTTGATTATGTTTTATTTAATTTTGTTGATATCGTACTTTAGAACTGATGTTCTGTTGTCAACCTGTTGTTGTTTTAGGTAATTCAGCTTCTTGATTATGGATTCATATTCTTTGAAGTCCATGTTCGATTTGCCTCCACCATTTCAATCATGTTTTAGTTTCAGGTACTACATGTTTTTTATGTAAAGTATTAGTAAGTTGCTTCTACATAGCTGCTTCGAAGCTTTTAACCTACCTGTATCATAAAAGCTTCTATAACTTGTATATTCGACATGATTTTATGCAAGAGATAGGGCTTCTTTATCAGGTATCATTGTGAGATACCATAAAAATGGATGATTTTTCCGTACAATTCTCTTTAGCACTGACACTTCTGATTGAAGGCGTGTCCGAATGTTAGATGTGTGTTGGTGTCTAACACCGATACTTTGATTACATTCAATTAAATCATTTTGGCAAATTTTTACGGTGTCAGCGTGCCAATTTCAGTGTTGTCTCCGTTGTCAATGGTAATATTTGTGCTTCATAGATCCAATTCAAACCTCTGATAGTCACGGGTTGGAAAATAATATGCACCTAAACAAAGTGGTCTCACAGGGGTTCTTATTAGCATAACATAATTATGAAATCTCTATGTTGTGTTGCATACAGATATTTTAATTCACTTCAGAGTGAATGCTTTCCTGTCTGTTTCCACTCTGATGTAAACATGGTCATCTCTGCTCCAACCGGAAGTGGTAAAACAGTACTGTTTGAGCTTTGCATTTTGAGGCTTCTATCCAAGTCCATATCAACTGATGGAAGATTCATACATGTTAAAGGATCTCTTAAAACAGTAAGTAATTTGCCACAAGATTCCAGCACTGAAATTTTTTTCTCATAGTAATCATTCTTAGGATTAGTATTGATTTGAGATCAACAAAAGGTAAATTCTGTAGACAGGTTCTCTTTCTCCTAGTTTGTGTATACCCAATGCTTTTTTCCATAAACAAGACTTATATTGTATGTACTATTGATGCATAACAAACAACAGAAGCTTTTGCATGGTGAATCAGTCAATCATATGAAGCTTACAATTTGATATGTATTTTAATAATCATGTGTCCTTAACTAATTATCGGTATGTTGATCTTCTCACTTGGTGTCAAGATCTATATTGCCCCATCTAAGGCTTTAGTTCAGGAGAAGCTCCGTGATTGGAATCAGAAATTTGGACCATGGGGGATATGTTGCCTGGAGCTGACAGGTGACAGTGAGTCTTACACTTCAAGAAATATACATGAAGCAGATATCATTCTAACCACTCCAGAGGTCAGTATGCAAATGAAAGTTATCTAAACATAAGTAGATCAAGATACTAAATCTTTAGTGTACTTTACTTTTTCTTTTTTCATCTTTGAAATATTATATGCACATGGATTTCAATAAAATCATGACTTATGAAGTTTATGCACATGTTGCCCAATCCCAAGAGCCACAAGAAGCATTTACTTTTCCTTGCAGACACATGCTTACGCACATACATACACTATGACTGATTTGTTGACACTAGGAGGTGGCTAAACTTCACTTTCCAATGAATAGAAATTTGATGCAGTGTCACGATATGGTATAGAAGGTGGTGGTTTGAGCTTTTTCAGTGACATAGCACTTCTACTAATTGATGAAGTTCATCTGCTGAATGATCCACGTGGAGCTGCCCTTGAAGCAATTGTTAGCAGAATAAAAATCGTTTCTTGCAATCCTAAATTGAAATTAAATCCTCTGGCTCAGGTCCGCTTCCTTGCTTTATCTGCAACAATTCCAAATATTGAGGATCTAGGTACTTTTCTCTTTTACTTGATGTGAGTTGTCACGAGTTAAAATAACATTTAAACAACTATGGGAAGATTTTCATGCAATATATACGAATTATTGCAGCTACATGGCTCCTGGTTCCTGACCGTGGGGTCAAAAGGTAGTTTTCCACCTCCACATTCAATACATGGCTTTGTGCTATAATGCTGCAAGTCAATATCCAGAAATATATTTCCTTTTGAATGTTCACAGGTTTGGAGAAGAAATGAGACCAGTAAAGCTGACGACCAAGGTTTTTGGTATGCTAGTAAATTGAACATAATCATAATTGAATCAATTTCTTAAAATTTTCACCCTAATAGAAAGCCTACATAACCAAGTTGTATGAGGTTTTGTCAGCAGGAAAAAAGATGGCGTGAACAAAAGACACTAAATTTGAATTTGTGAATTTTTTTATTGCATTAGTCAATATCTTGAGCTTTGGCCTGTAGACCTGGCAGTAACCATTTATTTTTGTTCTACTACCAAATTTATGCAGGCTATGCTCCAGCCAAAAATGACTTTCTATTTGAGAAGGTTGGTTTGAAGTTGACTAACGCCAGAATGTGCTACTTTTAAATAATCCATTCTATCATTTAAATTTATCTTATTTTTTCTGTTTTAAACTACCATGCAGCGCCTTCAAAACTATATTTTTGGTAAGCAGTGTAATTCACCGTATGAGTTAACAGCTTTATGCTCTGTAACTTTTCTCTGTTATTAACATTTTTATATAAGAAAAAAAAAATCATCATTCTTTCTGTACACGGGATTTCAGATATCCTCATGCAATACTCAAGAGGGAAATCTGCGCTTATATTTTGTTCAACAAGAAAAGGAGCTCAAGAAGCAGCTCAGCGACTTGCTCAAATTGTCATGAATTTTGGTCAGTCAAATCCTTTCATTAAGAGCAGACAACAGCAAGATCAGCTCAGGGAGGCTTCTCTATCACTCAATGACAAACAAATGCAATCATATATTCTTTATGGTGGTATGTTTTTTTTGCTGGCAACTAGTTATGATATTTCGTTAGTAATAACTTCAGCAATACAAGATGAAATGTGATTCAAACCCTTGAAACAAGATTTACACCATTCTTAACCTTGCTTTATCATTAATTGAAAGCTCCGTATACTTTTCTAGGAATAAGTTGGACTATGGTCATATTTAGCTTTGAGAACCTGGGATAGAAAAGCATCAGGGTTGGATATAAGATTCCAATCTTGCTTCCCCACCATAGATAAATTAAAAACTCCTAAACGTTTGAAGCCCATGCCTCCTTTATGGTTAGGGATAGTTAGTTTATCCCAAGAAATCCACCTAATTTCTTTTACTGTATTATTGTTGACTCCCACTAGAAAGAATTAAGCATACGTTCCATCTTCTTTGATAGAGAAGGAGGTATGACATAAATGCGTCGCCTCACACACATTTGATTGGTTGGTTCTTTACTGCCATCATTTTTCAACTTCTTCATCATATTAACTTTTCCTACAGCCATTGCAGAGGCGTGGAACAATTAGGTCTAATGATCTCCTTTCTTCAACCAAAAGATATTGACTTTTTGCTTCCAAAACAATCCTGGATGACTAATTTTTTAAATTGTTCATCTGCAGGCATATAATCTCTTAAACTTGTATTAGTGTTTCCGTTTTGTGTAGCATCTATAACAGATCTCTCCTCCCTTAGCCACCGTGTTCCACTGCTTCCCCCTTGATACCAGTGATTGGCCTTCAGATCTAGGCCCCATGCACATGTTTCTTGCTTTTGCAAAATTACAATGCTATGGAGTGCAATCCCATGCTCATTCTTTAAATTTTTAAACCTGTAGAATTGTGAAATTTAGAAAATGACATTTGCTTGCAGTTGGTTATCACAATGGTGGGCTTTGCCTCAAAGATCGCAATATTGTGGAAGGCCTTTTTCTCAAAGGTGACATCCAAGTACTTTGCACTACAAATACACTAGCCCATGGAATCAACCTCCCAGCACATACAGTGGTTATTAAATCAACACAGCACTTGTATGATTTATTTTTAATATTTTATGCACTTTATTGTAGTATATCATATATGCAGAAAACTAATTTGATTCCATCTCTTTTTTCAAATCGACTTATTGGAATGTTAATTATTTTCAGCAACAAGGAAAAAGGTCTTTACATGGAATATGACCGCTCCACTATATTACAGGTTTTCTCATTAAGATACCTTATGATAATTTTAGTTTATACATACAAAGTATTGCAAAACGACAAGTGATATGGGTAATTATTTATTTCATCAGTATAGGTTTTACTTAATTTGAATCTTGCATCCATACATGTATCAATTGTATAGAAGTATAGCACTGATAATTATCAATTGAGGTTTTGTTTAGCGATGTATATAAACAAAACTCTTTGGTTTACAATGCATATTCATACGATAGCCTTCGATTAAGATATGAATTTTTTTAGTTACTTTATTCTCTTAGTCCAGATAACCTATAAACTCTGATAGCCATGTTTATCGTTGTTCTGAATGAAAATGGAGGTTATGCAAAAAAGAAAGAAAATCTCATAGTGATGACGGATAGAATGAAGAATAGTTCCGCAAATGGTGGTGCATGGCTGGAATCCATGGCAACGATGTTGTCCGATGATGGTGGTGTCCCTTCATGCACTCTGATGCTCTAGTCAGTAAATAATTTAGGCGGGTGAGAGGTTAAAAAGGAGGCATGCAGCGTGTGGTGATGATATGAGCCAAAAAAGTGTATTTGTTTCTGTTCAGAACATGAGGGATTTTTATTATAGAAAGTCGGGTGAAAATTGGTGTTTTTATCTTATTTTAATTGGGGTAGGCCCCACTTGGATAGTGAACCACCCAACAAATCAATGCTTTAATATTTTTGCTTTTTATTTAGTTGCTCTGTTTGATTGTTAATAATATTATTTGAGCTAAACTTTTTTTATGTACAGATGTCCGGAAGAGCAGGCCGACCACCATTTGATGATACAGGCATGGTTATAATCATGACTAGGAGAGAAACGGTGAATTATGCTACCTGAACACATATTTCCTTCTGCTCTCTCTCATGTGTTGTTAGCCACTGGCCTGCAGAATGCTATTTAACTTCTACAGTCCCAAAGTTCTTCAATTTTGATAACTAACTTTGTACCTTTACATGTGCTCTTATTTTCTTACATATGCTTCTACTCCAGGTTCATTTGTATGAGAATCTCTTAAATGGGTGTGAAGTAGTGGAATCGCAGTAAGACGGCCTCTTTCTATGTTGCCAATGGATGTAACATACTTGAATGTTGCTCATTTCTTTAAACATGGAGCAACTATCCGGCTTAGCTAATTGATTTTTGTTTATCCTAGATTACTCTCATGTGTGACAGAGCATTTACTTGCCGAAATAGTTCAACTGACAGTATCTGATATTACGAAAGCATTTGAATGGATGAAATGTTCATACTTGTATGTTAGAATGAAAAGGGTAAGTGAGTATGGACGTCTTTAACTTGTGTCTTAGATTCTACCATCCCATCTGATGAAAATTTTTATGTACACCAAGAATCCCGTGAACTATGCTATTAAGAAAGGAATTTCTGATGATCGTTTAGAGAAGCATGTGCAAGGTACAATTGTCACCAACTTACTATCTTATATTATAGCTTTCTGTTTCCTATTATCTCCCTTTCTCTTTCACCTAAATATTTTTCCCTCCATCTCAGAGATTTGTGTTCAGAAAGTTAACGAGTTATCACAATATCAAATGGTCTGGGTTGATGAAGATGGTTTCCTCTTGAGTCCACTAGGTATTGATATCTTCACGAATAATTATATCTCTTAAATATTTGTGAAAATCCAACTGGTCGCTGATATTTTTTCCTTTTCCTACTATAGATCCTGGAAGGTTAATGACAAAGTACTATTTGAGATTTGATACCATGAAACAGATAATGCGGACTCCTGAAAACTGCAGTTTGGAAGATGCTCTTCGTGTTGTATGTTTTGCCGAAGAGATTGCATGTGCGGATAAGTGTTGAAACTTTTTATATTAGGACACATTGTGTTGGTATTAAATATTGACACAATTATTTAATGGAAAATGAAGGGATACAGCTCAGGCGCAATGAAAAGAAGCAGTTAAACGAAATCAATGCAGACAAAGATGGTCGGCTTCGATTTCACATTCTTGGAGATAACGGGAAAAAGAAAAGGCGCATTCAAACAAGAGAAGAAAAGATATTTATTTTAGCAAATGATTCCTTAACTGGCGATCCTTCAGTGCATGACCTATCTCTAATTCAGGTAAGCATTATAACGTCAGTCTTTTTGCTATAGATCAGCATACTTATGTCTTAGTAATTAAGTAAACTCCTGTTACAGGACATAAATTCTATATGCTCCAATGGATGTAGAATTGCAAAATGCATGAAAGACTATTTTGTTCATAAAAGAAATTTTAAAGGAGCTGTGAATTCAGCCCTTCTAGCTAAATCATTTGACCAGAAGCTTTGGGATGATAGTCCATACCTTTTAAAACAGTTGCCTGGAATTGGGATGGTTACAGCAAAGGTGATATTAACTGACTTTTTTTGTTATTAATCCATATAATTATTGTTAATACTTTGTGCACTATATCCTTTAATTGCTTGATTTTTTGTTGATCTTTACAGGCACTGCATTCAATGGGAATTAAGTCGTTTGAAACGCTTGCTGAAGCTGATCCGAGGAAAATAGAGATAGTGACTGGTCGAAAATACCCATTTGGTAACCATATTAAGGATTCTCTCTTGTCGCTACCTCCAAAAGTTGATGTGAAGCTTGCAGAAATCGAAAGCCATATGCAAGGAAAGTCCAAGCTAGTAGTGACATTGACTAGAATATCACAGTCAGGCCAGTCAGCAAATCGACATTATGCTGATATGGTGTGTTATCTGAGTGTTTTCTTTGAAGAATGTTAGACATTTAATAATTTAAATGAGTTTCCCAAATTTCTTTCTCGCAGATTATTGGATTGGAAGAAGACAACACTATTCTCTTTCATGAAAAAATTAGGTGATGATGACTTACAAATTCAGATTTTATGACTTGATAGTGTACTCAAATTAAAAGTTTCTTTCAAACATGTCTCCTTGATGGTATTGATCCATTAGTATTTAGTATTATGGCACTCTATTTGCAAGAATTGTTCTTTCCTCATCTAATCACAGTTTAATGTTTTTCAAATTGTTGTTGCAGGGTTGATCAGTTCTCCAGGTACATAAAATAATCCCTGGCTTTATATTTGCAGTAAACACAATATATGTTAGAGCATATATTGAAGTAAGCAACACCAAAGAAGTTTTAAGTAGGAAGTCCAGAAACTAACATAACTACTAACCTACTAGATCTAATAGACTTGCAAGATCCAATGGTTAAAATTTAAAAGAAATGTGGTCTTTTGTGGACCACTTATTGTGGTGGCCTACCATAGACAGCCATTTAAAAGAAGTCACCGCAGTACAAATTTACTACTTATTGCATGTACAGTTTGTGTTGCGTGTAAATGAATAAATTGCATAACTTACTTTACTATCCTTGAGTCAAATGCTCTTGTGCTACCCTATTCTTTTTACTGTCCAACTCATATTTCAGGCTGAGATCATTATGTTTTCATGTTACAGCCCATATAGCACAACAATTAATGTGCCCATCTCGCAAGGGAAGCAGACTATCAAAGCCAATTTTATATTTGAGGAATACAGTAAGATGTGGTTGTTAAACCTCTCAATTATAAATCTTCTCCAAAATAGTTGGTCTACATTGCGGGGTTATTACTCAATTCTTCTGTTTTTTTCATACAGTTGGTATTGATGTCCATCAAAAGCTATTTCTTACGAAAGAGAGCAATACAAATGTGATTTTAAAAAGAAACAGGAAGCAGGCTTTTTTTCCTCCACCTGAAGAAATATTTGTAATAGAAGATGAGGATATAAATGTAACTCATATACCAAAGGAAAAGACAAACAATTTGAGCAAGGATAAGGAGGAAAGTGATTCCATGTAAGTCATCTTCTCTTGAAATGTATGACATATATTTATCTTCTTGTTAGTTAAAGTATAGCATTTTGAAGACATCAAATATTTACAGTGCTCTTTATTTGCAGTCCCAGCTTCGACCTCTTGGATGAAATGTTAGAGGAAGGTAGCACTCTTAATATCAATTTATCAACTTCTAAGACTTTCAAAACCATTCTTCCCTTCACCAACTAATTTTGTGTGGAAGGTGGGCGTGCTCTTGAAGTTGAAGGAGACAAATTGAAAATCATCACTGAGAAAACAGTATTTGACCACATACGAGAGAAAGCCAAAAACTTTTCTCTCCTGTCTTCATTTGAAAATGTTCGCTGTCCATCAGTGGAAGTCCATCTTCCAAGAAATCATGCCCTTGAGAAGAGGTCTTACCATGGTCGTGAGAAGATGTCTTACCATGGTCCAGAGGTAGTTGTCTTGGATGACGACGACGACAAAGTTCCTGGACAAACTGATGTCAATTTTCCTGCTGATCTCAGAAAAGCCAAACACGAAAATATCAACCATTATCTAATTTTAAATGATCATAATATAGCTGAAAGCTCAGATAAAATGAGCAGTGTAGTTGATACAGGTACACCTTTTTACTAGCATGTGATTTGACAATCACTTTTTTGCTTTTTTAATGTCATTATTGTTTCTTTTCATTGCTTTAGGTGTTTTAATCCCTGAGCCTAAAGCAAGAAGTTATGAAAATCCAACTGAAGAAACAGTTTTTTACCATATAATGAGAAAATCTAAGGATTTTCCCCAAATTAGTAAGCTTGATTGCATGGAGACAGCAATCCAGAAAACTGAATTCCTCTCAAAGAATCATCCTAGTTCTTTGAAAGCTGCTTTAGGTATGGTACCAAAGGCAAATTTCTCAGACATGGTCATTGCTAATATGCTTACTTCAGATATGGAAACTGCTGATGTGGAAAACTATTCATCTGGCAAAGATGAAGTAGTTAATATTTCTAAGGGTCTTTCAAGCACCAATTCTATTCAATCGTCCAATTTTGTTCCAATTGTTGGTTTTTCAATGTCTAAAGAGAAAAATTGGTCGTCAGATTCTGGAAGCTTTGAACAGAGCAGTAAGAAGCAGCGTTGCTCGTTAATCGAATCAAAAGAAGAGAAGTTAAATGCATGTGAAATAAGACAGTGTTGTTCTTTGGAAAATACGGGCCAAATAAATCAAATAGAGTCATGTCTCGGGTTTAAAAGTGTATTCTCTTTTCTCTGATTTTCTTTTACAAGGGGACAGCTGATAATAACACCAAAGTGTTGGATGCTGATACTTTCATTCTTTTCCCCTTAGATTTGGCTGAATAACGCAAACATCTTGTCAAGAGCGTGCTGCCGTATGTTTACAATACTGCAGTGGATTAAATTGTAGGTTGCTATTGGTTTTGCAATTTTGGATTCCTCATCCATGCAGTCTCTATTCTGGGTGGCTGATAAGTGGTGGAGGTTTGAAGATTGCATAAAAACTACTCTAGAAAAGGTATTTTGTCAATTATTTTTGCCCAAAATATGAATTGATAATCACTTGTAACAAACCAGTGAGAATTGAACCTATGCAATAGCAAACATAGCTCTAGTAAAAATAGCTTAAATAGCAGAAGAATTAACTACAACCCAATTGTCAGAACTCACCAAAACAAAGCAACATACACATCATAACAGTGGCTTAAATACCCAAACCATATCAAAACTAGTCACAAAGTGACTTGCCAAAACTGAGCACATTCCCAACCAGAAGCATAATAAGCAGCAATAAATTGTAATCCAACCATGATTGGCAATGTCAAGTTACATATATGTTGAAGCAAACTAATGCACATTAACTCTTTGTTTCTTTTGTTTTGTAACATAAAACACAT
This sequence comes from Cicer judaicum, assembly GCA_037974835.1. Taxonomy (NCBI): domain Eukaryota; kingdom Viridiplantae; phylum Streptophyta; class Magnoliopsida; order Fabales; family Fabaceae; genus Cicer; species Cicer judaicum. Next base: position 5,406,559 of record JBBPBS010000549.1, on the reverse strand, counting down.
ATGTTAGGAATGTTATTAGTTCACAAAATAGGTTTTGAATCTGGTATAAGAGCAAAATACATTGATACAATACTCTTGATACACTTTGTTTATAAACCAACACAAGAAGTTTATATATACTCTTCTTATGTTCAGACTATTTTGTTCTCGACTTGTGTTGATATTTGCAATTTATGGTGTATTATCTTTTTTGAGTTTGATCCTTGATTTGATTCCACCATATTAACTTAAATCTAGTAAAAGACTCCACAAACACTTGTTAAAAGGGCGATGCTCATCCAACCCCTCATAACTCTCAGTATTTTTTTGGATTCTAGGATCTGGTAATGGAAAAACTCAATCTGATAGTAAAAAATGAGATTAACTATGTTATCGGAAGCTTCAATTCAATAGTGTATTTTACACATTTTGAGTAAATATTTGAGGTGGATGAGCGACCACCGTGTTAGAATTAGCATCAACGGGCTAGTCATGTTGTAAGGCTTGATGCCCCCTGAAAGAGCATGAAAATATAGACTATTTAATGTTGTTGAGGATGTCCTTAGAGAGTTGTTACTTGTATTGAAAGGAGATAAATGTAAATCCATTTATAAGTGCTAAGTGAGTCCTAAATTCTTCCCTACCTTGAATTGATGCACTATCTCTTCAACCTAAATTTATGTATAAAAAAAAAACAAAAAGAGTTGATAGGAAAACTGATTAATCTAATCCCAATGCTCTTTTATGGAACCTGCATACGAACAAATAACTGATTTTTCAGTTAGCGTCTTTTCTTATAGTAACATGTAGTGTGAGAACCTTAAAAAAAAAAATAGTGTGAGAATAGATGTGTGCATGAGTTATACATCAATCCTCTGTTATGGGGCTATAAAACATAAATAATAAGTGCATGTATAATTGTAAAACTGAAAGGTTGAAAACCATAACAAATCTCTTAGTAGAAGGAAATGGACCAATAAAACATGAATAATGCAAGAAAACAACATAATCTCAATTAACCAAACAATAAGAAATAGTAATAAAAAATGGATCGCATATTGTAGAAAATATTATACGAAATAGAGGTGTATTCCTTTTAAAAATTTTAGTCTTTATAAAACTTAAAAATTTTAATTTTAATCTCTTTTAAAATAAATCACTTCTTTCGGTTTTTAAAAATTATTATACTTAATCTCCGTAAAAATAAATCACTTTTTTTGGTTTCTAAAAAATTATTATACAAATATAATTACTGCTGAAACAAAATATATTTAATTATTTTTTAACTTTTTATGCAAGAAACAACATAATCTCAATTAACCAAACAATAAGAAATAGTAATAAAAAATGGATCACATATTGTAGAAAATATTATAGGAAACGGACGTGTATTCTTTTCAAAGGAGAGTGATCAAAATTGTGTTTATAAAATTTTAAAATTTTAATTTTAATTCCCGGAAAAATAAATCACTTTTTTCAATTTCTAAAAAATTATTATACAAATTATTTTAATTACTATTGAAATAAAATATATTTAATTTTCTTTTAACTTTTAAATTTTTAAATATTTTTTGCAAACAAGTTTATAATATTATAAAAAGTTTTTTCACAAAAATTAATAATTTTTTAATTTGGAGGCGTAACATATGAATTAAAAATGACTGCCAAAAATTTCATTCCAAAATGTATATTCACAGTCCATTATAGAATAAAACTACTTAATTTTGAAGGGATTAAAAAATGTGATTTTTTTTACAAGGATTAAAAATGTACTTGATTGATTTAAGTCATATAAATACAAATCATGGTTTGTAATTTGATTAAAGATACTATTAAAAGTGTTTGGTAGTTCCAAAATTATTTTACTTAATTTCAACCTTAAATTATTAAATAAAATTAAATGTAAAATATAACAAGAATAACATCACATAAAAAACATAAAAAACAAATCAAGCGTTTCATTTCCCTTTAAAAAAAAAAAAGGTTATAAGGCACTTTTCTTAATTGGTTTAGATTTAATTTTTGTTTTCAAGTAATTCCACAACAAATGTTACTAGAAACGAAACATATTTTATAAAAAAATTCACACGATATTATTTTAATGAAGTCAATATCAATAAACAAATATTTATTAACAATTGCAAACGATTTTACTAATCATGTATTATTATCAATTACAAATTGCAACATTAATTCTAATATATATCCTTGACATTTAAGAACTGAAATTAAAACTATCACAAACAAAAACATTAATAATTCAAAGTATTGCAACAACAATCAAATCTAAAGTTTTTAATACACACGAAATATAGTTAATTCTCCAATTTCATGTACATAACTTGCAAAACAATTCTATTTTCCATCTTTCAACACCTAAAAGAATTATATTTCATTAGTGGAACACGCATAATATTATAAAATGTGTTTCGTTTGTAGTTAAGTTCCAACATAGTGATACTATATGTCACCATAATATTTTATCATAATCTAAACTTATAAAATTCTCACCATAACTCTAACAATCCTGTAAGTTGTATTTGAAATTAAGCTATGCTTTAAGCACACAAATAATAAAGTGACCATCAAATAAGTAATCTAAACCACTGTCGAAATCAAAGTTAACTTGAGAAACTAGTTTAAACCAATCTGAACTAAAATCAAACTAAAATTTCAAGATTTAGCCATATGATAATTTAAGAAAACACACACACCAAAGATGTCACATATCTAAAGTAATAAATTTCAACACAAGCTGCAAGACTAGAACTCCAAATATTGTAAACGCTAAAACACCAATGGCTGCACAAAATTTGGGCCATCAACATATTATACTTCTGCATAATCACAATTCAAGAAAAACATTTATGGAGGTATTTAACAAACTTAAACTCAATTTACACACTACATCAATGATATTTGTCACAATAAGGCCTAAAAAGAGATAACAGCAGTAGTAGTATCCGGGCAGAAGGGGTTGAGAGAGAGACAAATAGGAGAGCAAAAACTATCCCTAATGGTGCCAATGTGATTGAGAGTTCTTTTGGTGCCAATAACTGATCCGATTTTCTTAGTATGGCTATTGCAGTAAATGCCCCTAATAATTTAAATTAAAAACACACAAAAACAAGGAGAAGCATTTATAGTGATTAGATTTTTATTCTATAATATTAACTAGTGCTCTTCAAAATTAATTCAGGAAATAAAATACATAATATTTACTAGATGATAAAAGAATAATTCTTCATAATTCCACAATCTAATGTAGAATTATTCACAACCTACTCTGCAAATATTTATGTGAAGAATCCGATTCATCTAACGTGGATAAATTTAGGGATCGGGTTAATTTGGGAAATAAAAATTTCAAGGAAATAAAAGAATAGGTCTGGTGTGAAAAGATTCAAGACAAATACTTTTAATATGTAATCACAAATATTATTGCTAACTTTTCACTGTAACTTTTTTTTAACAACTAATGCATTTAGTATCCTTTTAAAACTTAGATTGTGAAAGTTAGTTTTTACATGACTCCGATATTTAGCAGCTAGTTTTTTGTCTTTTTAAAGAATTATGACTGTTGCATTTGTATGTATTTTTTAAGAATTATGACTATTGCATATGTATGAAAATAAGCATTTGATAGGTTAAACATTTGAAAATGTCAAAGCACCAAGCAACAAACAACCTACTAAGAAATAGAAAAATTTAAGAAAAGGGAGAAATATTAGAGATATATCAAGTGAACTTACCAGCTGAGTTTACTAGAGATAGGAAATAGATATCAAGGTACTAATATCTAGCAAGTTCAAGCTCCTTCAATGACATAAACCTAAATCATGCTAGTGTATCCGTACTCACGCAGAACTTCATTCGTCCTTTGAGGCTCTAAAAATAATTTAATTTCTCTAGTTTCAAAACATGCCATATGATTCATAGTCACTGAAAATTTATAACATATAAGGAAGAAATGACACTAAAAAACAATAACTCATGAAAATATAATCTAAATTCTAATTCTACTAGTGTCCAACTTCATTTGGCAATGCAATTTTAATATTGCTCAAAAATGTATTATGAATTCAAATTGTTACAAAAAAATGTACTGTAGAGGAATCTTAGCGTGAAGAATTGTGTAGTAAACCTGGTAAAGAGGAGAATCTTATGTAAACCTAACAAATTTAAAATGAAAATAAAAATTAGTAAATCACAAATTAGTAGCAGAAGAACCCAGTAAAACCAAGCAAAGAAGAAGCTAAACCTAGCAAATGGATTATATCGTAAATGTAGCAAATGGAGAATGGGAAATGGAGACGCAATACTAGAAAAATAGTTTTTATTGACCAATTTTTCATGGAGATATAATTGAAAGCTTGGTTTACAAATCCTTACGATTATGAAAAGGCATGGATAACTAATGTACCACATTGCCTACAACAAAACTACTTGATTGACTTAAATTATATTAGTACAAATTATGGTGCATATTGATTAAAGATTCTATTATAAGGGTTTGATTAGTTCCAAAATCATTTTACATAATTCCAACCTTAAATTATCAAACAAAATCAAATGTAAAATATAACAAGTATAACATCACATAAAAAGCAAATCTAAGCATTTCCCAATTCTCTTTAAGAAAAATGTTGGAAGGAACTTCCATAAGCAAATCTAAGCATTTCCCAATTCTCTTTAAGAAAAATGTTGGAAGGAACTTCCATTAGTTGGCTTTCCCAATTCTCTTTAAGAAAAATGTTGGAAGGAACTTCCATTAGTTGGCTAAATCTTAAATTTTTCCAAATAATTCCACAGCTCATGTTACTAGTAATGAAACATGTTTTACAAAAAAATCCAAAGGAAACATGTTTTGCATGAAAATTCGCAAGACATTATTTCAATGAATTCAATATCAATAAACTAATATTTATTAATAATTGCTTGCAAATGATTTTACTAATCATGTATTAATATCAATTAAAAATTGCAACATTAATTCTAATATATATTCTTAACATTCAAGAACTAAAATTACAACTATCACAAACAATCAGATCTAAAGATTTAATACACAAGATATATAGTTAATTCTCCAATTTCATATACATAACTAGCAAAACAATTCTATTTTCAATTTTTTAACACCTAAAAGAATTTATTTCATTAGAGGAACACAAATAATGTTACAAATCGTGTTTCATTTGTAGTTAAGTTCCAACATAGTGATACAATATGTCACCATAATTTTTTATCATAATCCAAACTTGTAAAATTCACACCATAACTCTTTGCGCTAATACCGTAAGTTGTACTTGAAAGCCTGCTTTAAGCACACAAATAATATAGTGATCATCAAATATGCAATATGAAACACCGTTGAAATCAAAGTTAACTTAACAAACTAGTTTAAACAAATCTAAACTAAAATCAAACTAGAATTTCAACATTTAGCCATATGATAATTAAAGAAAACACACACACCAAAGATGTCATAGACCTAAGATAATAAATATCAACACAAGCTGCAAGACTAGGACTCTTGGCTAGTAATCTAGGTTCAAATATTGTAAACGCCAAAACACCAATGGTTGCACAACCTAATTGGGCCATAAACATATTGTACTTCTGAATAATAACAATTAAAGAAAAGCATTTATGATGGTATTTATCAAACTCACTCAATTTACATATTGCATCATTATTATTCGTCACAGTAAGGCCTAAAAAGAGATAGTAGTAATAGTAGTATATGGGCAAAAGGGACTGAGAGAGAGACAAAGAGGAGAGAAAAAACTGCCCCTAATGGTGCCAATGTGATTGAAAGTCCTTTTAGTGCCAATAACGGACCCAAATTTTCCAATATGGCCCTTGCTGCAAATGCCCCTGGTCATTTAAATTAAAAACACACAAAAAACAAGGAAAAGCATTTAAAGTCATCAAATTTTCATTCCAGAATATTAACTCTATTTCTCAAGAATTTTGGCTTCACTCGCCTCTTAAGTTGAGTATGTACGGTACATGTCCAAGTTCAACGAGTACTATTTACTCTATCTCTCTAAGCACTCCAATAGAGATCTTCTAGTTTTCTAAACACTTTTGGCAACTACCTGTTGAAGAATCATATGTTTACTTATATCTCTTCAGACTTTCCTTTAACACAATGGAGGTTTCCATTACTACATTGATTTCTTCTCTGTAATGATCTTTCAAAATATATAGTCATATGATATGAACATTATGAACATGGTCTTAAATATTTTCTTTTGATGTATTTGTCATTGTGGGTGCAAACACCTAAATGATATCATGTTATCCTTAATAGGAACTTCTTTTTTAATCTAAATGGCATCACAATCATGGACAACTTTTTCAGGATCATTGTTGTCTTCTTCAGTTAGAAAGAAATACTATTTTTTATAGCTCTTGATAATATGTATGCCGAGAAAAATAGTCTTTTGAAATGTGTAGCACCCTACTGTATTTTGTGGACGTAGTCATTGTTGTTAGGAGCTAGATCTAAAGCGTAGGATCCTAGGATCTTACGCGTTCTACGGCATGAATAGTGTTAGAGCTAAGGAAAGATCTTGATATGACCTAGATCCATGGGCGCGCAGAGGAAGCGCGTGGATGCGTAGGGGCGGCGCTCCCCGTCGCGCTGGGTAAAGGGGTTATTTTGATCCATTTTGCAATTTTGACCCGTTTCTGACCCGGTTGTAAAACCCTAGATCTGGCCCATTTTGCACCTCTTTTCCTTCGTAATTTGCTTGTTTCCCATATAGAAAAGGAACGCGCACGAGGAGGAGAAGGAACTAGCAGCAAACACGAAGATTTGAAGGCCACTTCGTTTTCTGTTCGTATTCCTCCATTAAAGCATTGTTCTCCTTTTTTGAAACATCAATTAAATGTTTCACGTTCAGATTTCCTCCCTTTTCTTCTACAAATTCTTCTCATTTCAACACTTCTCAATCTCATATCTGAAACTATCCTCAATCTTCTTGGCTGCAATCTGCAATTTATGTTGCTGCCTCACGATCTCAATAATGTCTACAACTGCATCTGTTCCTGACTCTGTTGCTGGCAGTTCTGGTTCTGCATCTTCCAAAGTGCAGAAAAACTCATTAGGAAGCAGAGCTAATATAGCATGGAAACATGGTGTATCTGTTGATGGAGGAACCAGAAAAATAAAATGCAATTATTGTGGAAAAACATTTATTGAATGAGTGTACAGACTGAAACATCATTTGGCTGGTACATAGCTCAACGCTGTTGCATGTGATGTTGTACCTAATGATGTGAAGAAACACATGTTTGAACTTGTAAAATCCTTGAAAGATAAATCATTGAAGAAAACATAAGGGAATGATACAGATAATGTAAAAGGAAAAAGGTTATTACAAGAGGAAGAGAATGCTACCCCTTCAAAACGTTTCAAGAGAAATGTTGTAAGTACTCAAGCCACCATCAACAACATTTTTAAGAAGAATTTGAAAGAAGAAGCGTGTCTAGAAATAGCTTCGTTCTTCTACAATAATGCCATAGCCTTTAATGTTGCAAAGAGTGATGAATTTATAAGAATGTTGGAGATGGTTTCAAGATATGGCCTTGGTTTTAAGCCACCTTCCTATCATCAAATAAGAACAAAGTACTTGAAGCAAAAGGTGGAGGAGACAACTAAGGTCATTGAAGAACACAAACTTACTTGGAAGAAGACGAGTTGTACTATTATGAGTGATGGATGGATGGACAAAAGACGGAGGATACTTTTGAATTTCTTAGTTAACAGCCTTAAAGGTACTGTTTTTTTAAAGTCAATAGATGCTTCTCAAATAATAAAAATTGCCGATAAAATATATCAAATGATTGATCAAGTAGTAGAAGAAGTTGGAGAAGAAAATGTTGTGCAAATTGTGACTGACAATGCAGCAAATTACAAAGCTGCTGGTGCAATGTTAATGTTAAAAAGGAAGAGGCTCTATTGGACACCGTGTGCAGCACATTGTATTGATCTCATGTTAGAGGATTTTGAGAAAAAAATAATAGTTCATCATGAAACAATTTCAAAGGGTAAGAAAATTACCCAATATATATATTCAAAGCTTCTTTATTACAACATTTCACCAAAGGAAAAGATTTTGTGAGACCAGCCACTACTCGATTTGCAACATCTTATTTAACTTTGGGTTGTCTCATGGAGAACAAAGGATCATTGATAAGAATGTTCACATCTAATGAGTGGATATCAAGCAAGTTTGCAAAAACTAGTGAAGGGAAATATGTTGAAGAAGTGATTATGGATAAAGAGTTTTGGAAAAAGATTGCAATTTGCTTAAAAGGTGCTTATCCACTAATCAAAGTACTTCGTTTAGTGGATTCTTATGAGAAACCAGCGATGGGGTTTATTTATGAGGCAATGGATCAAGCTAAGGAGAGAATCCAAACTGCCTTCAATGGTTTTCAAAGAAGGTACTATTATTTCTATTTTCTACAAATTATGTTTCTGCAAATGATGCATTATGCCTTCAAATTTCTGTAAATTCTTCAAATTCTGTAAATTCTTCAAATTCTGAACATTATGTATATTTTGCATTTTATTCTATAAATTTTGTACATTCTGCAAATTATGCATTCTGTTCTGCCTTCAAATTCTGTAAAATGCCTTCAATTTATGCATTTTATTTCATGCCTAAAAGTAATTTGTTTTTCTATTATTTAGTTTCAAGCCTCTATGGGATATCATTGATGAGAGGTGGGATAAACAACTTCATCGACCTTTACATGCGGCTGGCTACTACCTTAACCCTCAACTACATTACAACCCTGGATTTAAAGCTGATTATGAAGTCAAACGTGTGTTATATGCCTGTTTACAAAAGATGGTGGGAGATGTTGAAGAAATCTGCAAGATTGATGCTCAACTGGAAGATTTCAAGACACAAGCAAAGTTTTTGGTAGTCCGATAGCAAAGGCTGTACTTAAAACCAAAACTCCATCACAATGGTGGGAATCATATGGGGATGAACATCCAGAACTTCAGACTTTTGCAATTCGTGTGTTAAGCTTAACTTGTAGTTCATCTGGATGTGAACGAAATTGGAGCGCTTTTGAGATGGTAAAAATTATTTTAAAATTTTACTTTGAAAGTTATCCACAGCTTGCTATATACTAATGGAGTTTGTATCTATTAGGTCCACACAAAGAAGAGAAATCGTTTGAAATAAAAGACAATGAATGATGTTGTGTTTGTGATGGCAAATTCAAAATTATCTAAGAAGAAGCAAATTAGAAATATGGTAGAACATAACCTTGATGATCTTGAATCTGATGATGAATGGATTGTAGATAATAATGAATGTTCAACTGAGAATTACACTTTAGATTTCACAATAGAAAATGAGGATTTAGAATTTGGCAATCAAAATGAAGAAGGGAATGGAGTTGAAGATACTGCCTCTCAAGATGATTTGGAGATTCACAACCTTGATGATGAATTTGATGGAGAAGGAGATGAAGATTGTATGAAAGATGTTGGTTTTGATCATAATGCCTTGGATGAATTGTTAAATTAAAGTTTTAGATGTTGTTAGATGATAGTGATAGGTTTTGCTTTTTAGTTTGAGACAATGGTAATTTATGTTTCAACTTGTGATTTTTTATTGAACCAATGAAATTTTTTATGTTAAGGTTATTTTTTTTTTTAATTTTATAGTATAATTTTGTCAATTTTATGAGATCTTAAGATCCGCTTTACGATCCTACGCTTTACGTTTTTTCTATACCCCAAAGATCTTAAGTAAGATCTAGAGTTTGACAACCATGGATGTACTTGTTTGTTCTTACACTCTTTACTGTGTAATTTTCCAAGTTGCTTTGTACTTTACATATGATTACATTTCTTGCGTCGATTTTTGTTTTGTTATATCTTATCGTCTTGACTTAGAGGAAGTAACAGATGAATCAATTCTTCTTGTTGTCGATGTCTTTGCCGATTCTTCTGGAATTGGGTTCACATCGTACCAAAGGAATCAATTCTTTAGAAGAATATAGTTCCTGAGGAAATGTTGTTTGGCTAATCGTTTGTTGTATAAGAATCTTGAGCTATGGGTTGATCCGGGAATCGAAGAAATGTTGAATCATAGAAACGAAGAGTTTATTGTTGACTTTTCTCCGGAGGCTTGCCAATGTTGAATTTCCTGTTTATATCTTCAAACTGTCAAATGATCAGAGCCTTGATCAAAAGCCACTTGTTTCTATCATCATATATGTGGTTCATCTTATTACTCGTATGATTATTTTTCACATAATAACGTGAACACATATCTTAGATCAAAGGGCCATTGCTTTGGTCAACCTATTTTCTTCTAAGTAGTTCTTCCATTACTGAACATAATCATTTGTTCATTCATTAGTTTATTGTAAATTTTATGTGTTTCACACATAAATAATTATTGATATAGCAGGTTAGTAAGTGCATTGAATTGTTGTTAGTATTAATAAAATAGTAAGATTGAGTGTCAAATTCAAGAACCGCGTTATGTTATCGAATTATATTTAATTATTAAAATTGAATAAAAAGTTTCTCAATTGATTGATTGTCAAATTAATAAGAGTAACAATATTGTAATTTTATAATAAAAAAATTAGAGAGATGAGTTTCACTTTGAATCCAACATTGGTATTTAATTTGATCTTGATTACCGAATTATTTTAGTAAATTATTAATGAATTCTCTTTATCATCCTTGTCTTAATTCTTTAGTGACAGAACATTTAACTCCAAAGTAACTCTTAACTTCTTAGTGAATTTAAGATTATAATTAAGCTTAAATGATCAAGAGCTCTTGTATTAATCTATTGCATTTGCAAATATCTCAATTGATTTCATGCGTCCGCATTTATTCCTAGATTACAAAGTCATTAATTTCTCATCTTAAACTTTTGTAAAGTCTATGTAACATCCCAAATTTCATATTGAACTATTTTATTAATTGAATGAGATTTTAAATAAATTAATTTGGTGTTAAAATTATTTTATATTATATTTTGATTAATTTTATGATTATTTCTCCTTATATTTGTGAATTTCTTATGGTTTGATAATCATATATATATATAATTAATTTAATGAGTAATACAAAATATAAATATTATGTTTAGTTATTTAATTTATTTTAAAAAAATATAATGGTATTTTAGCAAAAGTATTTTAGAGGATAAGATTTTGAGTGAGTTTACATGTAGATTTGCATTAGATATTTATGTTAATATTATCGTGTGTGGTTGACTACATGATAAATGTGTGCGTAGTTATATTGTAATTATTTAAGGTTATTTTCTATTTTAATTATTTGTTTTATAAATAATTGTCTTAAAATACTAGTAATATTGTGATTAATTTCTTTATTTTTATATATTTTCTATGATATGATGGTTTTATATATATTTATTGTGATTTAAAAATAAATATAAATTATTTATATTATATTTATTTATTTTATCATTTTGACTATTCTATAAAGATTGTAGCATTTTTATGTGATTATTTTGTAAAATATTATAGTAACAATTGTAATTAATATTGTGAATATGAGAATTTTTGTTATTAATGTATTTTAAAATAGTAATTACTTTAATTACGTTTTATAAATATTAGTAATACTTTAGAAATGAAGTTGTGTTAAAAAAATTAGTTTTGATAATTGTTGGTTTTATTTCAAAAAAATAAAAGAAATGAGTAAAATGTGTTTTATGAGTTAGATCGACTGAAGGACAAGGAGTCAAAGAACAAATATTTTTTCTTGTGCACTCGTATTCGTGTGTGAAAGCATCGAAATAAGGTAAGGGTGAGAGGGTGTTTGATTTCATGAGTATATTATAATGTGAGATGAACGAAAAAACCATATTTCTAAACATTTAATTCGGGGTTCGCTACACACAACGGCAACCCTATCTAGTAATAATTGAATTAATGTGACTAATTATGGTTTGTAGGATTAAAATATGGATTATAAACTTTTATTAGGTTGTTGTTTGATTTAAATTCTGCAACTGTGTAGTAAATGTGAAGAAAATTTAAATTCTTATTTTTAATATGTTGAAGGTCTTATTTATGATATATGTGATAAAATGTGAATTTATGTGTAGCATATATGAAGGTTTTAATTTCTATATGTATGTGATGAAAGTTTAAATTTTTATGATGTAACACATTAAAGTTTTGATTTTTATGATACTTTTATGAATATATGATTTCTTGATATGTGTAGTGGAAGCTTTGATATTTATGATAGTTGTTTATGAATATATGATCTTCATGATATGTGGGGTGGAAACTTTGATTTTTATGATGATTGTTTATGAATATTTGATTTTCACTATAAGAATATGTGATGTGTGATCTTAGTGATATTTAAATAAAGTGATAATTTCATATAAGTTATTTTTAGATCATTTAACTTAATCTTAGTGGGTTGTGTGAGAATGTTTGATTTTGATAATACGTCATCATATCATGGTATATGCATCTTCGTGGAAGTTGCCTTTGTGGCATATTTATTTTTCCCTATTGGTATGAGTGATTTTTTGTGTGGAAGTTATCTTAGTGGCAGATATTATAACTGAATCATATAGTTATCAAGAGCATGCATAGCATTGCACCATCTTGTGATTGTTTTGTTTTGGTTAATGTGTATCTAATGTGATAATAATTTCTCTTTGATGATTTGATGTAATAATGAGATATTGATTTTCCTTAAGTGATTTTGACTCTAATATGATTATTTCCTTGAATGTTTTGATATATTGTGATGTGGTTGACGCGGCTCTGTATTGATTATTTGTGTGTTCTTCTTACCTATATTATACTATCAACATGATTTTAAAACTCACCCCCTTCATTTTTTGTGTTTTACTGGCTTGGCTCTACATTTGCGAAATCGCAGTTATTACAGATTAATGAGTCTTAAAGTTCAAGTTTAGGAGAAGTTCCGCTCTCTTAGGTTATATTGGGAATGCGATTCACAAATTGTATTTTACTTATTTATTTTGAAATGACTTTTTGTATGAAAACTATACAAGTACTACTGAGTGTTTGGAATTAAATTAAGAAATTATAGTTAAATCAAGATTGCACTTTTCTATAGGAGGAAAAAGACTTTTTATTTATCTACTGCAAATTTTAGTAAAAATATGATATAAATTATTATGTATATTATTTTGGGGTTAAGTGTTTACTAATTATTTAAATGAATAGTAATTTAGGTATTCTTAAATAATTAAAAAAAAAATACCGCAGTTTTCTAAGCAATAAGTATATTTTTAAGTAATATTTTCGATCAAAAATTTGGGGCATTACAATCTACTTTCGTTTCAAAATACGAATTGTAAAATAATTTAAAGGTGATCAAACAATAAAAAATATCAAGCACATAGATGAGAAAAATAATTCAATAAATTCATTCAAATAATCAAAAAACAAATCACATATTCAAATATTTCATCACATTCTACTTATCCCTAATAAAGAGAGTTTAGTTACTCGTAATAAAGGAATAAAAGATAGAGATTAAAGAAGAATTTCAAGAATTATTCATGAATGACCATTGATAAAACTCCTTCAATGGTGTTAGAACTAGCATTATTTGAGTTACTCTACTAGAGCACAAGTTTCCACATTTTAAAATAGCCAAAACGATCTCTAAAAAGTGAGAAAATCAAACTTTTATGCCTTAATCGGTGTGTTGTACACTCCTGGGAAAAAAATAGAATGTTAAAAACTGCATAAATGTGTCCCAATACGCAAGAATTTGCACTCCAGCACACATCATCTAAGATATGAATTTTATTGCATTTTCCCCTTTTTTGAGTCTAAAATTGATTCTAGTGTCTTTAATAAAACTCTAGATATGGATCTCAGCTTTAATTTGCAACTATCTTGACTCCATTTGGACATCTATAACTCAAGATATGGTTTAAATACTTCACATAGACTATGTTGATTTTTCACCAAAATTCAGCACTGCACTAAAACAATGAAACAACGCAAAACTATGGAAAAAATGTCTACTTAAATCACAAAAATAAGAACATAAGCACATTATTAAATTCAATAACTAAAATTGACAAACTATATCAAATAACTCCTTAAATTAACTAATGTTTAAAGATAAATAAGACTAAAAACAATGAAAAATAAGCATTTGAAGAATTATCGATTATCACTAAATTACAATTGTTTATGTTACTTTTGTCAGAGAGTCAATAACAAAGATTCTTATTATGTTTAAAATTATTATGCGCACTTAAAGCAACCAATTAGTGGATGATTATCTTCTTGCTTTGTTATAATCAAAACATCAATAGTATATATTGTGTTTGAACCCATCTGATTCTTACAAATAAATATTAGAAATTTCACTATATGCTCGACCATGTCACTAAAGATTGTGCATGTTTTCCAAATATTTGATACAAAAAACTTTAATGAAAGAGATATTGAAGTTTGTTGATAAACCAAAGTAGGAGAACGAGATTGCAAATGTTGAAGATGCCTTCACAATGCCTGATAACATTGTCACTATTGTTGCTAGAAAGCATGTTGTTGTAGGGTCTATAAACTTTCGTCGAGCTCTAAATGAATCTCTACTAACTTGGTGAAAAGGAAGAATATGGAGGGTTTACTCATGTAGTGTCTTATTATGAAGAGTATTTTCGACAAAGCATATCAAATGTCTTTCATCAAATGAAAAACAAATATAAAGTTAAATGCATTCAAATAATTATAAGCATTATCAGCATCCCCACGTGTAGAATAATTTGCTCTTTCATTTGTAATTTTTTTTTATAATAGTACAAGTTTCCTTATATATATTTATCAAGCTACAAATATAAGAGAAATGTGTTCTCTAACAAGTATCCTCAACTCGTTTCAAATTACCAATTTGATATGAACCTAAATCAACATATTGATAACAAAAGCATGTCAGAAACTTACAATGATGTAGCAAAGCTGATATGAAATGAGATTTAATCAAGTCACATTCACATGCAATGCAAAACACCAAATCGAACCACTTGAATTACCGTTATGGTTGCATTCTAAAACAAATACTTGCGTTCTAAAATAGATAGATGTTACAAAAATTCAAGGATGAAAAATACATTGAAAGAACTTATGCATCTATTATATATCAAGTTTTTTTAATATGATCCCCAACGAGTATCCTCAACTCGTTTCAAATTACCAATTTGATATGCACCCAAATCAACGTATTGATAATAAAAACATGTCAAAAACTTACAATGATGTAGTAGAGCTGATAGGAAAGGAAATTTGATCAAGTCACATTCACATGTAATGCAAAACACCAAATAGAACCACTTGAACTGCCATTATGGTTGCGTTCCAAAATAAAGAGTTGCATTCTAAAATAGGCAGATGTTGCAAAAATTCAATGATGAAAAATACAGTGAAAGAATAAATGCATCTATTATAGATCAATTTTTTTTTAATATGATCCCCAATGAGTATCCTCAGCTCGTTTCAAATTACCAATTTGATCTATACCCAATCAACGTATTGATAATAAAAGCATGTCAGAAACTTACAATGATGTAGCAAAGCTGATATGAAAGGAAATTTGATCAAGTTCACATGCAATGCAAAACACCAAATAAAACCACTTGAACTGCCATTATGGTTGCATTCTAAAACAAAGAGTTGCATTCTAAAATAGACACATGTTGCAAAAATTCAAGGATGAAAAATACAGTGAAAGAACAAATGCATCTATTATATATCAAGTTTTTTTTTAAATGCATCTAATATCAAGTAAACTACAACTTATTTATGTTTCTTTGTTCTAAACAAACTCAAAAAACTCGAGGCTTTAGTGTTTGCTAGAAAACTCCATATATCTTGTTCAATAAATCAACCTACTTAGGAAACATAAAATATATTTTCATAATGTGAAAATTAAATGGAAACAAAAATAAAAAAACCTTTTATGCAACAAAAAAACTCCATAACATGCATTATAACAAAAATAATATCTTGTAAACCTAATTTTCTATTAGCATTAACATATCCATTCACTCAACAATTGTAACAAGAAAAGAAAGATAAATATTAATCGAGTTGATAACAATGGCATAATAAAGCAACTAAAAAACAAGATTTAAATTTTAGGCTTAATTGCACTTTTGGTCCCCTTATTATAGGTGAAAATTGAAAGTAGTTCCCCCATTTTGTTTGTCCTCAGTTTTAGTCCCCCAAACAGAATTTGAGGTCAAATCATGATGAGTTGTTATTTTTTTAATGACTTGTCAATAAAAAAAGTGACGTGGCAGACGCTTACATGGAATAACTCATTATTATATTATTTTTTATTAATAAATATAATCTATATTTTTAAAAATCATTTTTATAATTGTGATAATATTTTTAAAAATACAATTAAATATAATTTATATTTTTAACCCAAGAACCTATCCAATTACCCAATTCCCGCGACCCCGTGTGACCACAAGCAGATAGCAGAGTCACCATTGTACACTTACTGGGTGAGATATTTGTTTCCTGCATCTCATAAAAACACTCAATAGCTTCTTCAAAACAACAACTTTGAACATACCCAGCAATCATAGCATTCCAAGACACCAAATCTTTCGTTGGAATTTCATCAAACAATCGTCTAGCATCATCCACATAACCCTGCGAGACATACCCAGTAATAAGAGCCGTAAAAGAAACCACATCTCTAAAAGGACTTCTATCAAACACCAAACGTGCAAAATCCAATTCCCCAACAGAAGCATACATATGAATGAGCGAAGTGTGAACATGTGGGATGAGCGAAGTGTGAACTTTTTTAGGAATTCTTCATGCATGTGCTTGCCTTGGTGCTCTTGATCTTGGTAAGTGGTTTTATGCATACATTAATAAGAACTTGAAGAGCAGTAGCAATGCTTCTCTTTGGACAAGTCTCATTGACATGTATGCAAAATGTTGTTGCATTGAGGCAGCGGAATGGGTTTTTAGAAGTATGAATTCTAGAAGTATGAATTCTTCGTGTTCGAAACAGAGAAGACAAAAACGAAACAGAGACCACGAACACGAAGACGAAATCGGAATCGGATGATGATGAAGAAAACGAACAGGAACAATTGCACGATTTGGGCTTTAGGGTTCAAAGATTTGGGGCTTTAGCTTGAAACATGTTCATATGATTTGGGGCTTTAGGGTTCTGCTTAGGGTTTTGCAATTTTATTTTAATTTAATTTTAACAATTTAATTATATTTTTAAAAATATTTCACAATTATTAAAATGATTTTTGAAAATAAAAATTATATTTTTTAATCAGAAATAATATAATAATAAATTTATTCCACGTATGCGTCTGCCACACGTCACCTATTTATTGACACGTCATTGAAAAAATGACAACTTATCATGATTTGACATCAAATTCTGTTTGGGGACTAAAACTGGGGACAAACAAAATGGGGGGATTACTTTCAATTTTTACCTTTAATAGAGGGACCAAAAGTGCAATTAAACCTAAATTTTAAGATTTTATATTTATAATTTTTTAATTTTAATAAGAATATTTTGGTTATTTTACCTATAATTTTTTTTTGGCCGCAGCCCTCTCTGCCTCAACCAAGATCTGCCTCTAGATGCATTTTAAGCCTCACTTCTTTTTAAAAGATTATGAACCTCCATACAATATTGTAATAAACGCTTTGAACGATTCTCGAACTCAAGAACAACAAGACTTCCAACAATAAAAAAAAAATGTCTGTAAGGATGTAATGATTCCGATGAAAATGAATTCAAGAATAATATGTTTTTAATTAATTTATGCTATTACTCAAACTAATTTATAATTTTTTTTTCTGCAAAAAAAGTTAATTTATATTAATGTATACAATTAGTTAAAAGATCAAAGTCGATAAATTTATGTTTGAATCATCGAGATATATTTACATTTAGTAGTTGATACATTTTTAAAAGAATTATATTTGATAAAATTTATATATAAAAAAATATTATTAATGAAAAAACCAAACAATAAGATTTAGCGACTCCCTCCAAATTCCGTCAAATAAAAAGCAACTCCCTCCAAAAAACACCGCTTTTTTTTTTTTTTACAAGAGCAAACAACTTTACTCACAAACAAATTGAAATCGCACAGAACTCACCCGTCCGTAAAATTCAAAAGCTGGTCGGAATTCGGAAAACGCAGCGAACTTGGTCGTCGGCGTCGGAAGGTAGTCAAAAACATTTACAAAAGGATTTAAGGTATTCTTTTTTTTTTTCTTTCAGATTTTCATCCCCCTTTCCTGTTGCAACCCTGTAGCGCGCCAGGATGCCATTCCAGCGCGATTGGCGGCCGCTATAGCTGCACCTGCCATAGATAGATGCAAATTTATTTGTGTTCTTTCTTTCAGTAACTTCAACCATTATGCATTGTCTTTTGAAAGATCTTCATTTTATTTAATAATAATGCTTTTACCCTTAGTGAAAGGGTGAAATGGAACAACCACAAGAGAAGATTTTAGGAGGAGGATCAGAAACACTTAATCATATGTCCCCTGGATCAAATATTTCTATTGCATATCATCCTAATTTTGGACCTCATGATGATCTCATCATTCTAGAGCTGGATGACAAACTTCTCCCAGATGTTTTAGGTGAAAGGTATGTATGTATTGATTAACATTCTGTTATTTTTAACACTTTGAGAAGAAGGAAAGGAAATTAGACATGTGACTATATTTGTGTTTTTAAATTATAGGCATCAATACAAAAGTTAACCGCAGTAGTGGATCCAGAACCTTGGTTCAGGGGGGCCAAACATGTTAGTACTTTTAGATTTTGGGTTGCTAGGCTTAAGGTACCGAAAAAAAATTCAGGATGGTCAAAATGCAAATAAAATAGGAGTAGCTATGCAATTTTTCGTAGTTCACGGTGGATCTGCCTAATGGTTACCTAATTACTATAATTATGACCTTAAGTATTTTGTTTATATTGTTTGTTTCTAACATGCTCCCTTAAGTTAGAGCATATGACCGATTCAAGGACCTCTCGATGACTTAGTGAAGAAATCTGGGGATACTTGATCATTTGAGTTTATGACGCTAGTGGTAATGTCTCTAGATAAAAATAAGAAATGACAATTTATTTATTTGGTTCACTCTTGGAATATTGAATTTAAAGCAATATGGAATGCAACTGAGTATAAAAAAAAAGAGTGTTGTTTGTGTAACATCTCCAAACCTCATTTTTTTAAATTCCGCAACTGATTGAGCCAAATAAGTCATATTCTGCTTTTGCACTTCAACTATTCACAACATTATGCTCCTTACTTTTTTCATAATCATGTTATCACCACCTATGAAGCACGAATACTGACTTAGACATTGGACACTGGTTATATGAAAATATAAATTAATTGAATGTAATCAATGTGTCGGAGTTGTGACGGTGCTATAAAGATCTCCCTGTCATTGGCTTCATACAAGAAACCTTTTCATAGGTTTCCCTAAATATATTTATATATATTTTAAAACTAAGAATTGCACATTTCACACTAATTGAATCTGGACAAGTTGTAGTAAGATAATTCAGTTTTCCACAAGTCTTCTAGTCCTTTTTCTGATCTAAAAGTGTCTCCATCTACGTGATTTCTTTCGATTCTAGGGTGGTCTTAAGAGGACAACCTGAAGAAGATGCAGTTCTTTGTACTCAATCAAAAACATATGGTATGAAGTTTGTTGGAACTTCCAATTCTGTTTTGCTTGTACCACCGTCAAATCAATCAGAATGTGATAATCTACAGAAAAATGATGGTAGTGATTATGACGAGAAAGTTGTTACACCTGTAATAAAAGTGGTGCTCGGTAATATGGAGCTTATTGAGGTTTCCCCCAGACTGGATAAACTTAAATGGCTTCTTTCAGAGAACGTATACAGGTCTGACGAGACTGACATGGAAAATTTAGAAGAGAATCAGGAATGTAAAACAGGATTATATAACTGGAATGATCTGATAAACAATATTCAAGCTAGTGACGAGGAATTAAGGTTTGGATTGCAGACTCTCTCTGCTGTGGAGATTAATGGGTATTGGAGACTAATTGGTGAGAGTTACATGGACATGATTCTGGGAATGCTTTTGAAAAATAAAGTGTTGAATGACTGGTCACTCGATGCTTTAAATGAAGATGAAGTCGTGACTACGCTGGAATCTGATGGATTTCCAGTTATACTTGCAAGGCATTGCTTACATGTATTTGGCAAGCAAGTAAATGATTGTGTGGCGCAAAGATGTGTGTGGAAGTTAGATGATAAGCGTGTATGCATACACTTTGCAAGAGAAATCCTGAAAGGAGGTAAGAGAAAGTTAGAGAGTTTTATGGATGAGTGGAGGCGGAAGACACCCGATGAAATGCAGCCGACTTTTGATCTTCTCGAAGGAGAGGTATTGACAGAGAGAATTGGAGTGGAGACATGGGTTCGTGCCTTCAGCGTCTCTTCTTTGCCTTCCACACCAGCTGAACGTTTCTCCATTCTTTTTAGAGAGCGTGCGAAATGGGAATGGAAAGATCTGCAACCGTTTATCAGGTTTAGATATCTGTACATTAAAATGCATCATCATTTTATACATACATTTGAAGTAAGTAATTTTCTGTCTTTTAATGTTTCAGGAATCTGAGTGTTCCAGGTCTTTCTTCAGAAGGTTTGCTACTTAAATACACTCGAAAGACACAGCCGTCGCCTCATGACGATCCAATTTTCAGTGCAAGATAGTATGTGCTGATGCAGTATCCTGCACAATCCTTTACGCCTTCTCCTTCACTTTAAATTGGCCATATCCATCGGTAAAAATTTAGAATTAATTTTTATTTTCCCTTGTTTAATGTTCTTTTCATTTAGATATGTAATATCAAGATTTGATATATTACTTCAAAATTTAGGACAAGCTTAGAAGAAAGTATCATTCTAACCCTTGTGTCCTTTACTTACCTGCTTGTGTTGTATTGTAAAAACAAAACAAAAAGAGAAACTGGGCATGGTTTTCAAACATTTTTTGACTGGACATAGTTCTATGTATCTACATTGCAATGTTTTTTCAAATTGAGTTAAAATCACTAATAATTTAATTGGTAAACCTAAATACAATATTGTAATTTTACTTTTATTATATATATTCATAATACGAAATTTATCTATGCCAAAAGTGAATTTTTTTAAAATGTGTTTGGTTCATCAATAAAATACCCTTCTAAATTACCCGATGAAGTGCATGACAAGGTAAAATGATTATGGTATTACTAAATAATCATTGTAATATCCTCCTGTGCTTTATTTGTTGCATTACAATTTTTATGTGAATACCGTTTCCCCACATGCCTTTGAATACATATTATCCATAAGGTCTTGCAAGCTATGAAGTACAAATATTTATGGGATTAGGCATGTTTTTGTGTTCGAGACTCCTACAACACCTGTCTGTCAACTCAGATAAGTGTTTGATAAAAACATTTTTGTTTTGCTTTGACACATCTTAAACACCCATGGGACACATCTCATACGCATATATGGGGTTAAAGATATGTCACGATGATAGGGATTTAAAGACATTAAAATTGGATCTTTTATATATAATGTTCATATTTTATTTAGTTAATAGTAAAGAAATAAATATCTATATCGATCTCGATGTCCTATACTTTGTACATTAGCATGTCGACATGTCAGTGACCGTGTCGGAGTCTGAGTTTCATAGGTTACAAGAGACAAAAATGTTGCTCCCTTGCCTTTATAGTCACATCTATGTTTATTGGTACAACCAACTTGCAGAGTTTGCTCGGTATATTAGTCACATTTGTGTTGCTTTGCTACATGGTGAAAGGATATTCTCATTCAGTTGAATTGTTTATTTACAATCTTAAATATAGTATGATTTTTCCTTAGAAGGGGAGATACACTGCTGCTACAACACTAGTTAAGAGTTGTGTTTTTCGTTTCTAATTTTTTATACACGTGCATGAATTTTCGTTTCAACTCTGATCAGTTTTATAGCTTTGCAAGAGAGGAACATTCTGTGTAGTTGGTGTTTGGTGGCTAGTAACATCTTCAACCACTTCTTCTGTTGCTTTACCCCACATTACAGTATAAAACCCAATTGATATTACTGTGGCTCCAATTAAACTGCAAAAATCACAATAGTTTTTAGCAAGGCAACACACTAAATCATTGATTTGTCTCTCTGTTATAACAATGCATGTCTGAATAAGGTAGCTATTTGTATTTGTCTTAATTCTTCTATTTGTCAATTTTGAAACAACGAAATGGGATGCCCGATAGGTCCATATTTTGGATGGGCTTTGTAATAACTAGTCCGACTGGGTTGAACGCTTGGCTAGACCGACTTCTTTTTATGAATTTATGAAAAAATTTAAAAATTTGGTGAATGTTCATCTGCCCCATATTTTGTTTTCCCACCTCCAAATAAACTACCAGAAACTAGGATCGGGTACTGTACTTTGCACCACCGGAAGCTAGAATCTGGTAAAAAATAAAAAAAACTGGAGGTTGAATGAGCATTCATAAAAAAAATTATTTGTAAAAAATTTGAGTTTGACACATCCTGGCTTGACTAGTATGTATGAAGCTGAGTTGGGCCACCAAATATGCAACCCAACATAAACTATGGGTTGGGCTGGGCTAGCTTAGCCCGTCCTGGTTTTTGAATTTTGTCCTGTTGGATTTGGGCAGGTTGGGTCAATTCGACATCTCTTGAGAAATGAACACAGTCTAATTTAGAGTTCAGATAAGAAATAAATAAGAGATTTTTATCATGTATTCCGACACCTTAATCTTCCACCCCTACATCTCATTTGAAATTACATTTTTGCTCTTTTTTGCTCTATGTAAAACTCTAAAAAAAATTTAGCACTCATTTTTTCACCCTTTCTTTCAAAATTTTACATAAATTTTCTTATTGTTCGAAAGTTTATAAATTTTCGAAATATAAAAAGTAAATAATTTTTCTTAATTTTTTTTCATAATTTTGAAACAACTGTTTTTGAAATTTTCGAACTTTTAGAACATTAAAGTTTTAAAATAGGCTTTTTTTCTAGATTTTTGAAAATTTCCATCAATACGAAACTTTCGAAATGTTAATTTACAGTTTTTTTTTCAAAACTTTTGAAATATTAAAATCTTCGAAACTTTTAAAATTAAAAGTGGAAAGTTTGTTAATTAAAAAATGAAAAATTATATAAATGAAAAAATATATTAATAGAAAGTTTATATCAATTAAAAAATATATAAATGAAAAGTTTATGTAAATAGAAAATTTATATCAAGAATTAAAAACGTTCAGATCTAGGCTAAACCTTTAGTAAATTGTTAATTTTAAAAGTTTCTAAAAATTCTAAAGTTTCAAAATTTATGCGAAGGTTATATTTCGAAAATTTTGAAAGTTTGAAAAATCTAAAAATTTTCATATTGAAAATTTCTAAATTTTCAAAAGCTTGAAACTTTCATTTCGAAATTTTCTAAAATGTTTGAAAGTTTCAATTATATTTAAAAAAATTTTACTTCAAAAAGTTTGAAAATTTGAACAATTTAAAAAATTTTAATTTTAAAAAGTTCGAAAGTTTCAACAATTCTTAAAATAACATCATTTCAAACATTTCATAATATCAAAAGTTTGAACAATATAAAAAAATTTCATTTCGAAAATTTCAAAACATTTAAAATAAAAAAAAATAAGTATCAAAATAATAAAAATATAATTTTATGTGAGATGGAGAGTGTAAGAGGTTAAGGTGCGGGGTACTTGGTATAAAACCTTAATAAATAAAGTCTCATTAAGTATTGTTATTAGAACAACTCAACTTTAATTAAAACTCATAATCACTAGAGTTGAATTTTTTTTTTTTGTTGATAAGAGGTCAATCATTTTACTAGTTATTTAAACTGAAAAGATGTATGAAAAATTGAAGATGTATTTTTGTAATTGAGAATTGATTACTATTATTATTATTATAAACCATAGTACCTTCCAAGGTAGAGAGTATCACCAAGGAACACGACTCCCATAGCAACAGCTATGACAATTGATAGTGGTTTGAACATTGCTACGTACACAGCGCCCCTGATACGTAGTACATATGTGTGAACTGCAATGTTCAAGCATGATCCAAAAATTCCCTAAAAATATGCATTGTATATAAAAGAATAATTAGTATCCGATTCCCTAAACCCTAAACCCTAAACCCTATATTATTTCTTGTTCGCATCTGATCTCATTCCTAATCATACCTAGCAAATTTAGTCCAAAAAAATTGAACACGCCAATATTTAAAGTAAATCTCTAGTGTTTAATGTTATGTCATTTTTTAATATTTAATTATTTTAAATTATATCAAATTTTAAATTGATTTTGGTAGTATCTAACAAAACTATAATACTAACAAATTTATAAAAAAATCATACCGAGCAAAGGATGGAAGCAAGTGATATATCAAATCCTATTTTCCATGCACTTGCATTATTCTCACTAATCACACCTACAACTGCAGCGACAATGCTTACACATAAGTTGTAATAGAAGACAACTGTTAGTTCATCTGGGTACACCTTCATGATTTGAACCTGCAGATTAGAAATCAAATTTGAGAAATAACTTGTTCAAAATTAAGTAAATAGTTATTTGGTTCTTGAATGTGTTTACTTACACTATAGTTTTCAAATATATAAAAAATCACAAAAATATTTTTGATTTGATTGGTAAATTTGGTCCTCAAATGCATCTTCCTTAAATCACTTTAATCTTTGAAAGCAATGTTATAAAAATCAAACTGGATCAGCCCATTCATCAAGTTGAATGGGGAACTAGCTACTTTGTTGGTTCAACCATGGATGTGTTGGTCATGTGGGGGTTCTGTTAGGAGTGTTTTTCTATTGCAAAGTTAGTAGAGCAGCTCCTCTTGTTGCAGGCTATAAAAGCCAAAGTTCATTCAATAATATTGACTTACAATATTCTTTTATCTTTGATCATTCTCCACCTATAAATTGGTATCAGAGTCCTGACCAAAAATAGTAGTTTTTTTAGAGTAGTTGCAAGTGTTCAATATTAGTTTGTTTCAATACTTAGAGAGAAAGAAGTTACATTCTCTTGCATGGGTTTAGATCATCATGATTTCATCAATGGCGGAAACGAACAATTTTATTCAACCGACTACTCCCAAATTTTATAGTCATTATGATCACTAGGCGATGTTGATGGAAAATATCATCTGTTCTAAGGTGTGACTCTTAAACAACAAAAAACGGCTGACGAAAGCTAATTGAAGGATTTGAAGGTCAAGAACTACCTTTTTCAAATGAACAATAGAATTATAAATTCAGTTAATTGAGTCAAAAGTTCTTGTGAGATGACTTGAGTTGTAGTCCTATGATACATTTTTTTAACTCATATTGGACTCGTACGTGATAGCGGATCAAAGATTAATAGCCATTGCTAAAAAGGTGAAGGCTTAAGGTGAGAGAATGGTAGATATTGATTGTAGAAAAGATTCTAAGGTCGATGAGGATGAAATTCGACTATATAGTTTTCTCTATTGAAGAGTCAAATGACGTAGCTGCCTTGTTAAATGGTGAACTCCACAATAATTTGTTTGTTCATGAACAAAGAATGAGGGGTCATAGAATGAGGAGCAAGTTTTGAAAGTTTCCAATTCTGGAAGAGAAAATGTATGTGATTGGGGTAGTGCAGGTGAATGAGGAAGAAATAAAACAAAGATCTTGTGAAATTTTACCATTGCCACAAGCTAGGGCACTATCAAAATGAAAGTCCTAGTTGGGAAGAAAACGAAAATTATGATAAATTTAATGAGGAGGAAGATATGTTTCTCATGACTCAAAGAGGCATTGAGTAAGGCTGCTAAAGATGAAGTGTGGTTTCTTGAATCTAGGTGCAACAATCATATGTGTGGAAATAAGGAGTGGTCGTTTGACTTTGATGAAAGTGTTAGAGAATCTATAAAACTTAAAGATGATTCCATGATGTTGGTTTTGGGAAGAGGAAATTTGAAGCTTCATATTAGAGGAATGATTTAGGGCATAACAAATGTGTTCTTCATACATGAACTTAGAAACAACCTTTTAAGCATTGGGCAATTAAAATAGAAGAATTTAACTATTATCTTTCAATAAGATATGTGCAAGTTGTTTCATGCTGACATATGTTTGATTATGTCTACTGAAATGTCATATAATAGGATGTTTATTATTTTTGCTCATGTTATTATTCCTCTTTATTTGAAAATAACTAGAGAAAATAGCACTCACCTATGGGATTGTAGATATGGCTATTTAAGCTTTAAGGGTTTGAATACCTTAGCTCAAAAATAAATAGTTAGAGGTTTGCCAAGGCTAAAGTATCCAGGAGAAACTTGTTTTGGTTGCATGCAGGGCAAGCAGCATCGTGATGCAATAAAGAAGAAGAGTGTGTGGAGAGCATCACAAAAGATGAAGTTGATTTATTCTGAAATATGTGGTTCTATTATGCCATAATCCAACAACAAGAAGAAATACTTTATCACCTTTGTAGACGACTATAATTGGAAAGTTTGGGATTATTTTCTAGCTAAAAAATTGTCGCCTTTGATGTCTTCAAAATGTTTAAAATAAAGTGCCTAAGAACAATTAGAGGTGGTGAATTCGCCTCGACTGTCTTTGATGAGTAATTAAAAGACACCTTATAAATACTTATACTCCAAAATAGAACGGAGTTTTTGAAAGAAGAAAATAATAGGACAATAATTAACATGGTATGAAGTATGTTGTCTCAAAAAAATACTCACAAAGAGTTATGGCCAAAGACAATAAATTGATAATTTTATGTGATGAATTGAAGTCCAACTTTTGTTGTTAAAGATATGACACATAAAGAAAAGTCCAACTTTTGTTGTTAAAGATATGACACATAAAGAAAAGATTATCATTAGTAGAGATGTTTTTCGAGAAATAAAGAAATTGAAGTTGAATGAGAATAGTAAGAAAGGAAAACCTATTCTTATTGACTTAAATTAAATAGAAGATGGTGGAAATAGTGTTATTGACGAAGAAAATGATTATGATAATTATGAAAATCAAGATGAATAAGTTACTTTTGGAGATCAAACAACACTAGTTTCAAATGCAACATCAACTTAGACTCAAGGAAGAGGAAACAAAAGGCCAAAATACCTTAATGACTGTGTGAGCGAAGAAAAAGATATGGCTACATTAGAATTGCACAAATTAGAAATCTTTAGTCCTAGTGAAAATGATACAAGGCTTCAAAATACAATATGTGAAAGAAAAAAAACAATTAATATGGAAATGGATGCCGTTGAGAAGAATTTTTAAGTATAATTTAAAATTTAGAATAATCTAGAATTATTTAGACAAGTCATAATATCTATTGAAAAATCTAGAACTATATTCAATATAGAAAAGTGTAGAAAATATCTAGAAGTATGTCTTAATTGAGAAAGTTCTACAAGTATTTTTAGAGTTCTCTTATTGTACTTATAAATATCTCTTTGTACTTAACATTTGAAACTAAGCAAGTTGTAAATTTTCTCTTAGAAATACATCTCTTCCTCTAACAAAGTGGTATCAGAGCTTGGTTGAGAGAGTTGTTGTGCAAATAAAGTTGATAGATGACAACTCAATGGTG
Source organism: Cicer judaicum (assembly GCA_037974835.1). Taxonomy (NCBI): domain Eukaryota; kingdom Viridiplantae; phylum Streptophyta; class Magnoliopsida; order Fabales; family Fabaceae; genus Cicer; species Cicer judaicum. The sequence continues at coordinate 5,378,843 of JBBPBS010000549.1, read as the reverse complement.
AAGACTTTGAAGCTTCAATCTCTAAGGGGAGATTTTGAAGCTTTGAAGATGAAGGATTTCGAATCAATTTCAGATTATTGCTCAAGGGTGAAGACAATTGTTAATCAAATGAAGTGATATGGAGACAAGATAAAAGATGTTTGTGTAGCAAAGAAGATTCTTCGTTCCTTGACTCCTAAGTTTGATTATCTGGTGTGTGTTATTGAAGAATCAAAAGATCTTGACTCGATGTCCATTAAGGAATTATGAGGTTCTTTGCAAGCTCAAGAAGAAAGAATGAAGAAAAGGCAAGATGAGCCATTAGAGCAAGCTCTCAAGACCGAAGCTTCATTGAAGGATGTTGGAGGAAGAGGAATAGATTGTGGCTTTAATCAAATTAAAATGAGGTATGAAAAATCTAAAGTTGAATGTTATAATTGTCATAAATTTGGCCATTTCTCTTAGGGATGTCGTAGCACTCCTAATCAAGAAGAAGTAACTAATTTTGTTCATGAAGATGAAAAGTTTACTTTGTTGATAAGTCTTAAGGAAAAAGATTAGGATACTAATAGTTCGTGCTATTTGGATAATGGTGTAAGTAATCATATTTGCGGATGCAATGAGAACTAGGAGCTAAATGAGAAGGTGAATGAAAATGTATCAATTGAAAACTCACCAAATGTGCAAATTGAAGGAAAAGAAGAAGACCGAAAGACTACGACACTCATTCAAGTTGCAACTCCACCACCTCCTTCATCTATTTTTCAAGAAGAAAGTTCAATAGATAATGAACATCAAGGTTTAATGAAAGACCGAATGACATTTATGAAAGGGCTAATGAAACTATATATTTCTTTTTCGATAGATAATGAACATCAAGGTTTGATGAAGCTATAAAAGACATAAGACAACAAGCCATGAATGAAGAAATTAAATAAATTGTGAAGAAGAATATTCGAGAATTACCAACTATACCCAAGGCTAAAAAGAGTACTAACAGAGCAACAAAAGAATACAAAGAAGGATTAGTCATCAAATGATACAAACATAAACATAGAGTTGACTATGAAGATTTGTACACGAATATGATTCCAGAAACTCAGATAAAACTGAAAATCTATCAACTTGATGTGAAGTCAAAATTCTAAAATGGTTATCTTGAAGAAGAGGTATACATTGAACAATCATTAAACTATATCGTCAAAGAAGATGAGAATAAAATTGTAACACTAGAGAAAGATGGGCAAGGACTGAGAGCAAGAGTAAAGGTGAAGAAGAAAATTTCAAATTAAGGGGTAGTTATGTTAAGTATAATTTAAAATTTAAAATAATCTAGAATTATTTAGATAAGACATAATATCTATTGAAAAATTTAGAACTATATTAAATATAGAAAAGTTAAGAAAATATCTTGAAGTATTTATTAATTAGGATGTTCTAGAAGTATTTTTAGAGTTCTCTTAATATACCTATAAATATCTCTTTGTACTTGACATTTTAAACTAAGCAAGTTATAAGTTTTCTCTTAGAAATACATCTCTTTCTCAAACAATAATGAAACCGGGAAGCTCTCATCACTTCCTTATGACTCATAGACTATCCTTTCATCTTTGATCATTCTTTACCTAACATGTTTAGAGGATTCGCTCATTGGGTTAAAAACAACCACACATGTCGATTGAACACCACACCTTCACCCAAAATATTAAAATATTGGATATATAGTTTCTCTTATTTATACAACACTCAATATCTAGTTTTTTTTATTTAATGTGTAACTCTTACTCATACTTTACCTCCAATAGGATGATTTACGATCTTAACCAGATTGAATCTTATTGAGTTGAATTGTGGTTTATTTCCACTAATTCGTATAATTTTCATAAAATGATTTAATATTTATTTATTATTCAGCCAAACTTTCACCAATTGGGATTACGAGTTCGAGTAACTCATCAATCTATTATGACAATATTGCTTGAAATTGTATCTATTAGTCGATTTTATTTCTAAAATTACCAACAAAATATACAGTCATATGTTTTTTTTTTGTAATTTCAATATGTTTAGAAAGTATAGACTATATAGTAATAATATTTCACATACTTAGGAATAAAAAGACTCTGCATTGCATAAAAAATAAAAAATGACTACTTTCCATAAAAAATTATAATATATAACAACCAAAAAATTTGTACCTGCACAATGTACCATAATGGAACCAATATATACTCAGCTATCAGTAGAAGGCCACCAATGGCCCAACTTTGATTTAACGATTTAAGAGTGTTAATTTGTTGATGAAAAGAAACCGAAGGTCTGTGAGCAATGATGATTGGCGGTCCGAAGTAAAGTGTCACTATAAATGCTCCTGATATAGATACTAAGGTACCCAGTATTTTGGCTTGACTACTTGAACTTCTTATAGCTACTATTTCCATCCTTAAATAAACAACAAGAAAAAATGAAGTGTGAATTAATACACAATAGAATAAGATAGTTTGGATTTCAAAATCAAACTCAAATTGCCTAGCATAATATCCATGAGTTTGCACGGGTCACGAGAGCAGGTCACAAAGGTAAAGATAATTATATCAACTATGTAGAATATTTTTCCCTACCTGTGTATATAAATGGTCAAACAGAAAATACAATTCCACATAGTAAAAATAATTTGGCAGAGTATTCCTAATAATTAATGGATACACCAAAGTCTTCCTAATAACAATAGGGGACATCAATCAACAATAACAACAATTTTATAACCAATATTTTTTTTCTTTTTTTTTTTCCAATAATAATATTAATACTAATAATAATAATTATAATTATTATTATTATAATACTAATAAAATTGGTGAATTGTACTTGGAGAGTGAGTCCATCCAATAAATCTCCCCCTCACAACTCAAGTAAATATGAACCATTTTCATCAACATGAATCTTCCTAATTAAAAATGACTTCATTTCCAATGCATCTCGTATCCAATGATACCACACTTCCCTATGCTTCGACTTTGCATGAAAAGTAGGATTCTTGCTGAGATGGATCTCACTCTGACTGTCACAGAATAACACAAACTTGTCTTGCTTGAGGCTTAACTCATGTAGGAATTTCTTCATCCACAAGAGTTGTTTGGAAGCTTCAATTGTTGCAATGTACTCAGCTTCAGTAGTGGACAAAGCAAGACACTTTTGTAATCTTGATTGCCTAGACACATCTCCCCGACAAACGTCATCATATAACCGGAAGTAGATTTTCCAGAATCAAGATCACCTGCCATATCTGCATATGTGTAGCCATCTAATACAGGTTCACCACTTATATAGCATAAACACACTTTAGAAGTGCCTATAAGGTATCTAAGAATCCACTTCACTACTTGACAATGATCTTTACTAGCATTAGAGAGAAACCAACTAACAACTCGAACTGCATGAACAATATCTGACCTTCTGCATACCATAACATGCATCAAATGGCCAACTGCAAATGCATAAGGAACCTTCTTCATCTCTTCTTTGTCTTTCTCACTTGTAGGACATTGATAATAATTCAATTTAAAATGAGTAGCAAGTGGAGTACTAACAAGTTTACAATTGCTAATGTTAAACCTCTCTAACACTTTCTCAATGTAATTGTGTTGAGACAACCACAATTTATTATTTTTCCTATCAAGAGTAATTCTCATGCCCAAAATTTTCTTTATAGGACCCAAGTTTTTCATTGCAAAAGACTTGTTCAAATCTTTCTTTAAAGCTTGAATATTCTTAATGTCATGACTAACAATCAACATGTCATCCACATATAACAAGAGAATAATATAATCACCATCAGAGAATTTCTTGACAAACACGCAATGGTCAGAGGTAGTTTAACGGTACCCATGTTTCTCCATGAAAGAATCAAATTTCTTGTACCATTGCGGAAGTGCTTGCTTGAGCCTATACAAGTTTTTCTTCAATTTATGCACAAGCTGATCTTTACCTTTGACTTCAAAACTCTCTAGTTACTCCATCTAGATCTCTTCCTCCAAATCACCATAAAGGAATGCAATTTTCACATCAAGTTGTTCAACTTCTAGGTTCAAGTTAGCTGCTAACCCAAGCACAACTCGGATTGAGGACATCCTCACCACAAATGGAAAAATTTCATCGAAGTCAATACCTTTTCTCTAATTAAAACCTTTCACAACCAATATTGCTTTGTATCTTGGTTGAGAACTATTCTCTTCTACCTTTATCTTGTATACCCATTTGTTCTTGAGTGCTTTTATGCCATTAGTCAACTTTACCAAATAAAATGTATGATTCTCATGCAAGGAGTTCATCTCTTATTTCATAACCTTCAACCACTTTTCTTTATCAATATTTGTAATAGCTTCTTGATAGTACTTTGGATCTCTACTATCAATGATAATCACATACTCATGTGGAGGATATCTTTGAGAAAGTTGATGTTCTCTAGTAGATCTAGTCAACTCAAACTTGATCGGTGGTTCAGCTGGAACCCGCTCATCATGGTGAAGTAGATGACCATCAATTACATTATCATCATCTACATGAATATCTCCCCCATCAATAAATGTTTATGTAGGGGGCTTAGGCGTAACATCAATGTAACTTCAGGAATTTGGTTTCTATTTCTCAGCTTTATCAAAATCTTCAATAGTCTGGTCTTCAAGAAATATCACATCTCAACTTTTGATGATTTTCTTGTCAACTGAATCCCACAATCTATAACCAAATTCTTCATCACCATAATCGACGAATACACACTATTTTGATTTACTAGCTTGTACCTCTCATCTCTTGGAACATGAACAACACATCTGCAGCCAAAAACACTCAAATGGCGGTAATAGACATATTTCCCTATCCACACTTTATTTGGAACATCACCATTAAGTGGAATAAAAGGAGAAAGATTGATCAAATCCACTATAGTTTTCATTACTTCACCCCAAAAAGATTTTGATAATTTTGCATGAGAGAGCATACATCTGATTATGTCATTAATCACATGATTCATTCCCTCTACAACACCATTGTGTTGAGGTGCCTTTAGAACTATTTTCTCAAGTCTGATTTTATGTTCTCTATAATACTCTTCAAACGGACCTCTATATTCACCACCATTATATGATCGAACACATTTCAATTTCCTTCCCTTTCTTTCAACACTTGCATAAAAATGCTTGAAGAATCCAAGTATCTGGTCTTTATATTTCAAAGGAAAGACCCACACTTTTCTAGAGTGATTGTCAATAAAAGTAATAAAATATAATGTACCACTAAGAGATTTACTATCCATCATACAAACATCAGTGTGAACTAAATCAAGATTATTTTGCCTCATATGAGGATCAGTATTATGAAAAGAAACTCTATATTGTTTTCCAACAAAACAATGAGTGCAAGTTTTTAGAGACATACCTTTCATAGGAAGAAAATTTTTCTTCCCAAGTATATGGAGTCCTTTCTCACTCTAGTGACCGAGGCGCATATGCCATAAACCAAAAGATGTGTCTTCAATTGAAATCACTTCTTCATTACATAACATCGTAGGCATCCTATAGAGAGAAGTGGAACTTTGCTACTTTGCAACCACTAGGGACCCTTTGGTGATTCTATATATACCACCACCATCAAAGTAAGTGTGATAACCCTCAATATCCAAGGCTTTCATTGAAATCAAATTGAGACGAATATCAAGAACATGTATATGATTATTCAATTAAAGCATACAACCAATCCCAGTTTCAACCCAAATATCTCCTATACCGATAATTTTACATACTTCTTCATTTCCCATTTTTATCATGCAAAAATCACCAATATTGTAAGATGAGAAGAAATCACGTTCATGAGTAACATAATATGATGCACCTAAATCCATAATCTAAGTTGAATCTTGACGTACAAGGTTTATTGAATTATCATCACAAACAATGTAAACATTTCTAACAAATGCAACTATTGTTGTATCTTTATCATTTTTCTTCTCTTTGTGTTCATATATTTCCCTTGATTGATCTCTCTTAAGGAACCTGCAATTTCTTTTTATGTGATCCGCTTTGCCACAATTATATCATATCACTTATTTTCTAGTCCTCGACTTGCTACGACTTTCAGAGTTGTCGCGTCTATGGAAGTTTCTGACTTCGCCCGCATGACTTTGTAACCAGTGCTACTGACTTTTAGGAAGAACCAATCAAACCACATTCCTTTCTTTGAGCTTATTCATTCAACATGCTCTCTTTAACTGTTGACATTTTCAACTTTTCACTTTGAGTTGAATTGGTCAACATGACAATAAGGACTTCCCAATTATTAGGCAAGGATCTCAATAATAACAACGCTGGCAACTTATCATCTAATTTAATATTTGCAGTTTTCAACTAGGTAACATTATTCTAAAAAATACTCATATGCTCTTCTATTGAATCCCCATATTTGTATTTCATATTTACTAGCTTCTGAATTAAGAATGCCTTATTTTGCACGTTCTTTCGTTCATATAACCCTTTTAATGTTTCACACATCTTGTTAGCATTTACTTCAATTTCAACATGTGGATATACACTCAGATCAACCACTGTCTGATTAATGTCATTGCCTTTCTATTCATCTTCTTATAGTCGGCGTCAGATTTATCTTTGGATTTAGCAGTGTCACCCTCAATAGGATCAGACAAATCTTTACTGTATAACATGTGTTCCATGAGAGTCTTCTAAATTGTGTAATATGAATAGTTGAGTTTAATCATATTCAGACCTTTATTTTCCTCCTCAATTTAAATGTACAAATCAAATCAACCAAGCTCTAGATACCACTTTGTTGGAAAAAAACCAATGATAATTATCTCAATAATATGAAATATTTTTTCCCAATCTGTACAAATAAATTGTCAAACAAAAAATACAATTCCATAGAGCAAAAATAATTTTGCAAAAATTAAATATGAGACAAATACAATTTTTAAAGTAGAAAACTTCCCTCAAATTGAGAGAATAAAAACCACGGGATCTAATCTAGTAAAAAATTTCACTATAATAATAAATGCATACACCATAGTCTTCCTAATAACAATAGAAACATCAATCAACAAAAGCAACAAATTTATAACCTTCTAGTAAGTGGGTATTCCAAAATAACTCTCATGAAAGGTAAAACTACTCAGTATATTAAATAACAAACTCAGTTGTAGAAATAACATACTAAAATTATAGTTCAAACGCAACAAGTTTGCTACACAACTGTTACCACTATCGGGACCAAACTTTGTATTTCTTTTTCCAGTTATTGTTGCCGTAAATTTTCTTTTTCTTTCTACTTCTAACTTATGGCATTATTGTTTTTCTTTTTATATTCTTAAGAATTTTTAAATGCCTTTTATTTTTTCTTTATATGGGTCAAGTCTAATAAATGTTTTATTTTTTATTTTTTTTATTGTAATAATAATAATAATTAATATTATTATAATACTAATAAAATTGGTGGATTTCAATTAGGAAGTGAACCAATATAACACTCCTAAATAAAATGTTACTAAAAATAATAGGCTCGACTACTTGAACTTCTTATAGCTACATTTTCCGTTCTTAAATAAACCACAAGAAAAAATGACGTATGAATTAATACACAATAGAATAAAATAGTTTGGAATTCAAACTCAAATTAACTAGCATAATGTCTGAGTTTGCACGGGTCACGAGAGCAGGTCACAAAGGTTGGTTACTATAGGGAGATAGACGATATACTAATAGTTCATAAAAATTTTAATTGCAAAACATGAGAAAAATTAAATTTGGTTGATAGAAATGGCAGAAGCAACTTTTCAAAATAATAAAATTTCGTATGGAGCAAAGGACATGGATCTAGTTTCAAATCTCTCTAGCTTTCATCAATGGTTTTCTCTAACGGTTCATGTCTTCAGTACTAGCTCCTCACTTAAAAGTTATGGTTTAGTTTCAATTTGTCTAACTTTGTGGTCTATATGAAAGGTACTACCTCCAAATTCACTTCCTAACACTTCACATCCTCATGGTTGAATTTTCTCTTCCTCGCTACTGATCTAGGTAGTTTAATTGGATTTATTCATTCACTAACTTGTCTTTTATCTGCTAATTTTACTCTTATGCATGCTTAGTTTAGTAAGAGGATAGATTGTATTTTTTCTATAGTCCCAATGCCACTCTAGTTTTTTTTTTTTTTAATTTTTAATTTTATCTTTCTATCCTTGTAACTTCACTTTGGTTGAGACCACTAATCCACTATATTCTGCTCTCTGTATTGAGCTGAGTTTTTTCCCCAAGGACCCCAACATTTTTTAATGAAATTCAGTTGAACAAAAACATAGAAAGAGAAATACAGAAAAAAATAAATGTAATAATGTATGATTGAAAGAGAATAAATATATAATAATATATATGAGAGATTATTATTTTACCCATAAAAAAACAACTATGGAAGAATTTTAAAATAGGTTAATTTCGTATTTTGCACGACAATTTATTTTCTTATGTAGATAGCGAAGAGTAGATGTGCGGCATTTTTCTATTTTGTTGTGTACTCCACTCATTGAAATTCGAAACTTAACTTTATTAAAAAGTTGTTTAAAAAGTAATATGTTCACCTTTTTTTTTTCCTGATATATGTCATTATAATTGAAAAAATATGAAGAGGGATAAGAAATACATAGATTTTATTTTTGTGTTGCAATAAATAATAAATATCAACATAAATAAATAAATAAATAGTGAGATATTAGATTTAAATATGCAAGATGTCCAATATGATACTGTCAATGTTTGAGCTAAGACTTAAATTTAGTACATCTTAAATGACAATATCCTTTTCTTTTAACCATATAAATAGTCATATACGTGAAATTAGGAACCAAATTTATTTGGTAATCAATTCATCTAATTATCATATTCTATTTACGGTCGATTCACAAATTTATAGACTTGTTTGATAAATCTTATCTTCTCAATTTTCAAAACAAAAATGTCTATTCACAATATAATAAAATAAAATTATTTGTGTAAATACACTTATGAGCTTAAATAATCTACAATTGTCGACAGCGAAACTCCGACAATTTTATTGTGGTCGTGGTGGACTTTCGATGGCTTCACGGTCATCGACCACTTCCCACCACTATTAGTATTTTAATATATTATCAAATAATTTTTTAATAAAAATTTTTAAATATAAAATAAAATTAGATTTATATATTAAATATTTTATTGGGGGTGCTAAATAGATATAGACCAATTGTAGGGTGTACACGAAAAATGCTCTTTTGGTAATTACTTGCGGCGAACTTTAAGACATGATTGCACATGTATATGAATTAATTAATATAATAATGAAATGAAGAGGAACCTGAAAATGATAGCAAGCAAGAAGGTAAAAGCTGGCACCAAGTTGCTTATCGCTGATGATAGAGTAGGAGAACTGTAACTGATACCTGTGTAGCCCATAATTTGAGATGAACTTCTGCAATTTCGACCAATCAAATTAAAAGATTCAAAATTTGAAATAATAATTAATTAATTGTGTGGCTTTAATTATGCTTGTACCCGATCAGTCCAAGAAGACCAATTTTGCATAGTATGGGTGAACTGAGAGGGGGAAGTACTCTTGATCTGCAAAAACAAAGGACATCATCACATAATTATACATAAAAACTTTAAGCAATGATTCAAATTCAACGCTATCTTGTTTTTTTTTTTGGAACTTAATACTCTCAATCAATTTAACTTTATCTTTAAATAAAAAATAAAAAACCTTCGGGAGATAAAGGGAGCAGGAAGGAGTACAAAAGCAGCAACAGCATACGCATAAACAACAAAGACATGGTAACTCATGCCTTTCAAGGTAGCAGCTTTAAACAGAGTATTCAAAGCAACGTTGACGCATTCCATGATCACCATGGCACCAAAAGGAACCAAATCCTTGTACCAATGTCTTATAGCCATTTATTATCTTCCCTCAAGCCTCAATCTATCAAAGGTCGAGTAAATTAGGAACAATTTATGTCAAATTAATGCTCACCACAACTAGACAACAACGGCTAGCAGTAGAGTGTGGCATCCAAATAGACATGTTTTGGTTGTATCACTTTAAAGGTAATAATGCAAATTAGAGATATGATATCATCAAGTCTCTTATTGGGCGCTTCCATTAATTAATTTATTTATTTATTAATAATAGTGACGTATAGAGCACTTCACCGGGAGAACATTAGTTTCAATTTCACGCGTCTCTATTTTTCTTTATATTACAATTAAAATATGGATTATATTAAAATACATATTTTTTAAAGAGAACAAATATTTTAATCAAATGTCATATTTTTAAGAGATAATTTCAATGCAATGGCAATTATCGTATTATACCGTATGGGTACTCAAATGAGTTGAATGAATACAAAAAGAATCACTTCTGTATCAATTAAGGGTGGAATATTAACCAAACAATTCGAAAATTAATCGAGACATGGTTTCATTTACGTAATTCATTGAATTTGATTAATGAATCAAATAAATTTAATTGTAGTTGTATGTATTTCATTTGTTTAGTTTATAAATCAACTCTCTCTATTTATCTATCTATGAGTGTGTTTAATTGCAAAATAGTAAAATCTGAACAAAACAATACATAACTATATAAGATAAATTTGTGTACTCCACTGTGATGGATGATTCATAAATAAGACAAATAATTTTATTTTACATTTTGTTTGATATGTCTATACACCGAACAAATAACATAATTTTTACTATAATATCATTTATTGATATATATATATATATATATATATAAATAAATAAATAAATGTTTTTATTATAGTACATATTAATAAAGGATAGGGAGGAGAAAAAATGATGTGCATAGAGAGAAGAGAGGTATATAGTAAAAAATAAGAGAGAGATAACAGGAAAAGAAAAATAAAGAGATAAAAAAGTGATAGACATAGAAAAGAGAAGCTTAATAGATTATATATATATTTATATATAAGAGGGAGATAGGAGAGAGACACATGAGAGAGATTGGGAAAGAGACATGAGAGAGTAGACATAGAGATAAAATAGAGAGAGACATGGGAGCGCTAGAGAGTGATAGAGACACTAAAGAGAAATGAGATCGGAGGGAGGGACTAGAGAGAGAAAGAAATAGAAAGATAAGCGAGGGATAGAGGAATGAAGGATAGAGTAGAGGGAGAATACATGATAGTAGAGAGAAGAGAGACATGAAATAATAGAGAGAGATATGGGAGAGCATAGAGAGATAATATTTTTTTTGTAGAAAATAAAAAAAAAATATTTTTTTTATATTTTTGATAATTTGTATTTTAGATAAAAATTTGTCTCATAGTTTAGCGTCGGACAAGGATTCTTGTTTTTGTCGAGTACCTTTGAGATATGGTTAAATTATATCAATTTAATGTTAGAGCAATATTACACCGCTCAATAACATTTCAACCGATACAAATTTTATAAAATTTACTGTTGAATTGAAAATTTATTATATATCATTAACGTAAAAATTTAAAAATATTTAAATCATTTTATATGTTATGAGGTACGTCAAAATTAACGTCTGATGCTCTTTTATTAATACTTCATTAATTTTTATGAGTCTTAATCATAAATTTAATGAATAATTTGGGTTTAAGGTTGAGCAGCATGCCTTTATAGGCCAAAGTATTTATTGCTTCATAATTCTTTTGAATATTCACTAATAGAAAATTGAGTTTTTAATATGGTGAGTCGTTTACATGCCACTAGATTTAAATAATTGACATAAGTATATTTAAGCCGGTTGTGTATATAAACGAGTTAACTGTATAAGGCGGTGCCAATTTTGTAAGTTCACTTTCAAATAATACCATATTATTTGTGAGAGAGCGATATATTATGGGAAAGATAGTAAAAAAAAATTACATGACAAACTCATTTTTATTAATGACTCTTATTGTAAGAGCTTTAATTTTTAAATTTTAATTTATGCAGTTTTAGTGTATTTTGTGTTGAATTATTTAGACATTTAGGCCAAATTTATTTTATTTTGTGAATTAAGTACTCAAAAATATATTTTGTTAGAGTTTGTAATATGTTTAATATATGTATATATTTAAATATATATTTTTAGATCCAATTAAAATAATTTATCAAAAAATAATTTAATTATGTTACGAAAAATTTAATACCGCTCAGATTTTTTAAGTCACTTATTACTAAAAAAAAAATCATCTATCAATTGAGTTGCGACGAGAGTAAATATTTTTATTAAAGTAGTTTAAGAATAGAGTGATGTGATGATTGTAATGATGATTTTATAATATATCTATATTTTTAAATATTTGTTTGATTAGTTTTAATTATATATATATATATATAGGTATAAAACCAACAGAGAAAGAAAACATTTCTCCTGTAATTCTCGCTTTTCCCTTCCTTTCTTCTTCCTTAGGTTTAAAAAAAAAAAAAATATATAGTGTTGGTGGTTTTCAAAAACTCAAAACATAAATCTCTATTTTTCTTTTAGATTTAAGCTTTCATTAAAGAAGTGTAGGAGATAAAATTGCTCCTCTTAATACTAGGGTGCTTGTGAGCTAATTTATTTAAGGTGAGATATTTACTTCCTCCTATTTTTTTCTAAATTCGTAAACCTTATATAGTGTGGGTAGGGGTATGAGTAAAATTTTTGAGTTCTTAACAAATCTTTGTTAGTTGTGATGTTGTGGTTATTGTTGTTGTTGTTATCGTTGATTTTGTTAGTAATGGTTAAAAAAAAATGATTTTTGACGTATTTGAATTATGTAATGAGTTATTTTCAAATAAATCGGTTTGAACTGAAAAATAAATTTAGAGTTATTAAAGTTGTGAAAAAGGTCAAATTTAAACTAAGTTAAAGAGTTTGAGCAAAAAGTTAGATTGAAATTAAAATGTTTAGAGCTTAAAATGTTACTCTTTTAATTACTCTTGGGCTAAATTTAAAAAGAAAATGTTTAGAGTATTTTATTAACTCAAAATTTCGGTGCTTTAATAGTCGAGTGTGTGTATGTGTGATTTGAACAATATTTATTTATTTATTTAATTTTAACTAAATATTGTATATTATTTGATTTTAAAAATTTGGTGTGTGAGCAAATTTTGTTGTGGTTGGATAAATTTTAGTTGTAAGCAAATTGTTATAAACTATATATGCATTTTTCTTTGTTCTCGGGGTTCATATTTAATTGTGATATATATTGCAATTATTTAGTTATATTTAGATACTAAAGTAAAATGCTTGCATTTTTTTGTCAATTATTATTTATTATTTAATATATATATATATATATATCACAAGAAAATAATAAATAATTTATATTTTATTATTGAGTTTTTTTATTTTTTAATAAGATAGAAGTTCATCAAAAATGGAAAGGACGTCATTTATTTGAGGTAATTAATGGATCTGATAAAGGCATCTAATGTATGCATGTTACCCATATGAACTGCAATTGAATTTTATTGAAGAATCGTGAGACAAACTTTTAAAAACTACTTTTAAAATAATTCTCATGAGAGAAAAATTTCAATAGTCAAGGATCTCGTAAGCAAATTTCTTTTTAAAAAAAGTTTATGTGTTTATCTTTTCAGGCATCCAAGAGATAAATCATCAACACCAAACATCTCTACATAGTCTACTTAACACAAAACTGAATATAGTGCTAACCATTCTATAAAAGTAGTGGCAACCAATATTACTTAGGGAGAATGATCTTCTTCTATTTATAAAGAATGAGTTACTAAAATTTTGAGACTATTATTTTGAACTCAACTAAAAATAAGTCAGAAATGATTATATTTAATTAAACTTTTTTAATTAAATATAAACTATTAATTAAATTAAATTACATTTAATTAAATTAATTTTAACTCTTATTTATTTAATCAAATCATATTTTATTGAATAAATTATATATATATGTTAATGTATTAAATCGTATTTATTATAATTATCTCTAATTAAATTTAAGTTAATTTAATCATTTACTACGGGATGTCCTTAGTCTAGGTGTGTAATCCTTATAAGTTTTCTTTTTATTGAAATATAGTTGACTAATTTGAGATAAATTATTGTTCCCAAATCCCAATGCATCTCCCTTCATCCAATCTCATTAACCGATGTAGAACACATGCTAACTAATGAAAATCAACGATTTCGAATCTCTCAAGTCAGGGTGTAAATAGTTGGTTTTCTAAAAAAAAAACTAAATCATATTTATTTTAAAATTAATATATAAATTTAAATTTATAATTAAATCTATTATTTAGTTTAAAAGTGATTATAAAATCAATTATAAAATTAGTTATGATTAAATAATTGATTTATAATTAAGCAATCGATTTTAAAAAATTTAATATTAAAATTGATTTTTTTTTTTAAAATTAGTTCAAGCTTGATTATTTTTTAATATTTATTTTTTAAAAATCATTTATTCATAGTTTAAAGATCGGTTATTTAAAAAAAAATTAATTTTTTCAATAAACTTTTTTAAAAAATTTCTCATCAAATTTTTTGAGAAAAAATCCGATTTAAAATTTTTCTAAAAAAAAAAGTTTTTTTTTTAATTTTTTTCCGATATATTTTTTCGAAAAGAATAAATTTCAAACTTTTTTCAAGAAATAAAATCTCAAAATTAACAAAATATTGGTAATGGATAAAAACCAAATCCAAATATAAAACATATGTGGTTATCCAACTGGTTTATAACCATATGATTTTAACGAGATATTTAAAATGGATTTGGATCCGGTTTTGGATTTGGGTCTTATAACTAGATTTTTTGCACAGCCCTACCAACAATGGACCTCTATAAGAATCACATTCAAACTATGTAACTTGATGTAGCTAAATATCACTAGAAGGGGGGTTGAATAGGGATTTTGCTGTTAAAAATAATTTTCAAGTGTTTTTAAAACTATCCTCTCGTAGAGGATCACAAACCCGAGGATGGTTTTTTAAACCTTCAAATTTGAGCTGGACAAAAGAGTGAAAGAAAAATATGAGAATGACACACAATTTTTATATTGGTTCACCCAATGAAGACTACGTCCAGTCCTCACACACTTGTGAGATTTCACTAATGTTCAAACAGATCAACCTCTCACTAAGGATGATTACAATTTGTGTATTCTTTAGCTTAACTAAGTTTACAATCAAGTTTTAACTATTTCCAAGTGTATCTCACGTGGAAATTACAGAGTGATATGAGAGTAATTGATTCTAGATACTTTCTCAAATGATTTACAAAGATCTAATGTAGGATTAAAGAAAGTATGAAGAGAGGTTGGATATTGGTCTTAATAGCTTTAAGATCCTTGATCTTTTTTATGCAATTGTATTGTGTGTTTGATGATGAAGAGCTTGATGTCTTTTATAGATGTCTTATGATGATCCTTCCATGTGCCAAGCTCTTTATGATCGTTGGAGTTCATTACAAAAGATCCAAAGTCTTTCATCATATTTACAGAACTGCCATCCAGTTGAGCTTGGACTGGCTAAGGCCATCCTCGAGCAGGAAGATCAACTTCCTTGGAACTTGATCTTGAGATGTCCTTTTCTTTTCTCCTTCTTCAAAGCATGTAAGGTTGTTTCTTTGACTATGTGAGCTACAACCATTTCAAAAACTTGAAGGACTAGGTTGATTTCAACTTTTGAGAGTGATGTTGACAATAGAGTCACCCTCTTACATAGGACGACCATCCTCTTATATGAGGTTCATATCTTTTTTTATCATAACATGTGAAGGCTTATATTTTCGGCTTGTTTGTTGTTGCCTTTCTGTAAATTGACTTCTTCATGTATTCATTCATGCAAGGACAATAAATGGTCTGATTTTAGCCTTTGTACATGTTAGATGAGTTGCTTTCAACTTTACAGAACCGTCCTCCAACCTAGCAATGTCATCCTCTTATCTAGATCTGGCCATTCTCATACCTATTCCTTTGGCCTTTTAACTTCTTTATTTCAAATACTTTATTTATTTCATTCTTTGATACTATTGTGCATTTCTTTAATGAATAAAAACATTTGTTCAAATGAGGACAAGTATTGTATAGATTTGAAGCTTCATTCTCTTCGCGAGGCCATCCTCAAGAATTTCAATCTTCGAGATTTCAATCAAATTTTTCTCCTTTTTGCCTTAATAATTAATAACCCGTTTTCTTATATGAATTCACTCAAAAGCACATATAAGTTATTAACCACAATCATAATCTCTTAAGTAATATTGTAATCATTAAAATCATTTGAGAGATTTTGTCTCAACATAACTAATATCATTCATTTTCAATAATTGGAAATAATGATCTACATTAATATTTATTGCATATTTTCGCCAACAAGAGTAATTACCACACAGCTAAAAACATTTATGACTCTCCAATTGGCTATGTTTGTTTCTTACCACTAAAAATGGTAGATGGAAGACTGATTATAAGGAGAAAATGTTGAGACAAAATCACTCCAATGATTTTAATGATAACAAAATTACTTAAGAGATATGATTGTGGTTAATGACTAACATGTGCTCTTCAGTGTATTCATATGAGAAAATAGTTTATTAATTATTAAGGCAAAAGGCAGAAAAATATGATTCAAATCTAAGGATGGAAAATGTCGAGGATGGAAATTGCTGCAATTGAAAACCGTGAGAATGGCATGCGAATTGAAAAATCTTCAGATGTGCACAATCTGGGCCCTCACCAGAACTAATGTTTTTATTCAAATGCACAACAATCTCAAACAATGAATAAATAAAGTATTTGAAATCAAAAGTCAGAAGGTCAAAGGAAAAGGATGAATATAGCCAGATCTAGAATCTAGAGGATGGAAGACTAGGCCGAGGATGGGTCAGCAAAGTTGAAAGCAACCCCTCAAGCTTTTGCAAAGGCTAAAATCAGACTATTTATTGTGTTTGCATGAATGAATACATAAAGAAGTCAAGTTAAAGAAAGGCAACAAGAAACAAGCCAAAAATAGAAGATCACATGTAAATGTCATATGTAAAAGGGTGGCTTTGTCTCTCTTGCCAACATCACCTCAAAAGCTAAAATCAACCTATACCTTAAAGATTTCGAAAAGGTTGCAGCTCATATGGTCAAAGAAACAGCTTTGCACTTCTGATAAAAGAGAATAGACAAGGACTTGTCAAGATCAAGTTACAAGAAAGTGCATGCGCGAGGATGGCAGCTGCTTGGGCTAGAAAAGACTCAATGGCAGTTCTGTAATTATAATGAAAAACCTTGGATCTTTTGAAATGAGTTCCAACGGTCATCAAAGAGCTTGGACCCCTATAAAATGCAAGAAGCTCTCCATCATAATACACACAACACACTTGCATAAAAAGATGAAGCATCTTAAAGCTATCAAGAGCAAAACACCCATCCTCACTTCATACTTTCTTTGATCCTACACTATATCTTTGAAAATCCTTTGAGAAAGTATTAGTATCAATCACTCTCATATTACTTTGTAATTTCCTAGTGAGATACACTTGGAAATATTTGAAAACTGACTGTAAGCTTGGTGAAGCTAAAGAATATACATTTTGTAATCATCTTCAGCGTGAGGTTGATTTGTTTGAACGTTAGTAAAATCTCACAAGGGTGTGAGGACTGCACGTAGCCATCTTTGGGCGAACCAGTATAAAACTGTGTATGTGTTTCTCTTATTCTACTCTTACTCTTTTGCTTAACTCATATATGACGATTTGAAAAATCCCATCCTCGAGCTAGCCATCCTCAGCGAGAGGATAGTTTTTAAAACACTTAAAATTTATTTTTAACAGCAAAATTCCTATTTAACTCCCCCTTCTAGTGATATTTAGCTTCATTAATTGGCATCATAGCAAGGTTCTCTAAAAAAATACACCTAACAGTGTAAGAGAAAAAATATCCAAAAGGAAAATGTCAAAAGCTAAGTATATTCCTGAAGGAGGATCATCCAGTCGACCTCCCTACTTTGATGGTACAGATTAATACCACTGGAAAGGTAAGATGAGACTATTTCTCATATCACAAGACAACAACATGTGGTATGTGGTGGAAAATGGAGATGACGTCATCAGAACCAACAACATAGACGCAACCTCCGATGAGAAACCTCAAGCACAATGGACAGCTGATGAAAATGCAAAGGTACTCCTATACTCTAAAGCTGATTTATTTCTAACGTGTGCTTTGAGTAGGGAAGAGTATAACAAATTTGAAGAGTGCAAAAACACTAAGGAGCTTTGGGACACTCTATGGATCCATCATGAAGGAACAAGCCATGTAAAAGAAGCGAGGATAGACATGGGAGTTAGAGATTTCGAACTATTCGAAATGAAGGAGGAGGAAACCATTGATGCAATGTTGTCAAGGTTAACAATCATATTAAATAACTTGAGATCCCTTGGAAAGGTATACTCCGTTCAAGAAATGATAAGAAAAATCCTAAGGAGTTTACCAAAAGAATGGAGGCCAATGGTAACTGCCATTACATAAGCAAGAGATTTGACCAACATGAAATTAGAAGATTTGGTTGGAACTTTAAGAGCTCATGAACCATTGTTGCTGGCTGACAAACCAAACAAAAAGGGAAGAAGGATTGCTCTAAAAACCAGCCAAAAAGAAAGTTCATCCTCTAAGAAGAATGAAGATGTCATAAAAAAGGAAAATGCAGAGTATCCTCTGTTTGAGGATGAGGATGAACTCGCTCTGATTTCCAAAAAAATTCAGAGGATGATAAACAAAAGAGGACAAAATAGAGGACCTCCTTAAAAAGAAAAAATTGACAAAAGTCAAATAACTTGTTATGGATGCAACAAGATGGGACACTACAAAACTGAGTGTCCTCTCAACAAAAGGAACTATAGAAAATTTCCATACAAAAACAAATCCATGATGATTACTTGAGATGATAGTGACGAGTCATCCTCGGAGCAAGAAAAGGAAGAAGAGGCCAACCTCTGTCTCATGGCAAAATCAGAAACTGAGAAGGTAAGTATTTATGATTTATGTCCTAATTGTGAAAAATTAGAAATTGAATTTGATAGCCTCTTAAATGACTCAAACACTTTATCTCAAACATGTATATTTCAAAAAAAACCAACTTGTTGAGATAAAGAAACAAAATGAGGAGCTTCGGAAAGAGAATGATGAATATGTTAAAATCATTCAAGATTTGCAGCAATCTCACTTTCAAAATTCTGAGAAACAAAAAATTCTTAACGAGATGATAGTTGAAACTCATCCTCCTAATGAGGATACAGAAAAGGAAATTTTGAAAACTGAGGTTAGGGAACTAAAAAAATGATATTTCCAACTTTGTTAAATTTACAGAAATATTTTAAAAGATAATAGGGTCCCAATCTGGAATATTTGACAAGGCTGGAATTGGTTTTAAAAGCTCTGGAAAAAAAAATTATATGAAAATTTTTTCTTGCCTAAAAAACGAGAGGATAGGGCTAAATGCACATTTTGCAAAAATCTTGGGCATACTTCCAAAATTTGTCATGCTATGAAGAAAGCTAACAATGTAAAGTCACCATGCCTATTATGTGGTAAACTTGGGCACCAAGATTATATTTGCTATCATAAAAGGAAAGTCCTCACAAGAGGAAGAACTAACCAACAAGGACCCAAAGCTATATGGGTACCTAAGTCTCTTTTAAACTCTAATACAAGTCCATCCTCTAATCAACAAAAGAAAACCTTGGTACTTGGACAGTGGTTGCTCAAGGCATATGACAGGGGATAAACAATGCTTCATGTCATTAGAGATAACGGATAGAGGATCAGTCACATTTGGTAATAATGATAAAGCTCAAATAAAAGGAACACGTATTATTGGTAAGAATAATTCTGCAAAAATTGAAAATGTTCAATATGTGGATGACTTAAAACCTAACTTGCTAAGAATTAGTCAATTATATGATAGTGGTTTTGAAGTTATTTTTAAGCCTACTCTATGTGAGGTTAAGCACTCATCCTTGGGTAGAGTTTTCTTTTCCGGGTTTAGAAAAATG
The DNA here is from genome assembly GCA_037974835.1 of Cicer judaicum. Taxonomy (NCBI): domain Eukaryota; kingdom Viridiplantae; phylum Streptophyta; class Magnoliopsida; order Fabales; family Fabaceae; genus Cicer; species Cicer judaicum. The sequence continues at coordinate 5,358,787 of JBBPBS010000549.1, read as the reverse complement.
AATTTATATGAACTTTATCTTGATGATTTACCCACTGAATCTTGTTTTGTATCTATTGAAAATGATAAATGGATTTGACACAAATGAGCTGGTCACACAAGCTTAAACACTATGTCTAAATTAGAAAATTTAGAATTAGTAAAAGGTCTTCTAAAAATTAATTTTGAAAAAGACAAAGTTTGTGAAGCTTGTGTAAAAGGAAAACAAGTTAAAAGTAGTTTTCACTCTAAAAACTTTGTTTCAACAAATCATCATCTTGAACTTATTCACATTGATCTTTTTGGTCCTATCAAAACTCTAAGTCTTAGTGGAAAAAGATATAGTTTTGTGATCGTTGATGATTTTTCTCGGTTTACTTGGGTTTTATTTTTAAAACATAAAGATGAAGCCTTTGAGGCATTCTACTATTTTTGCAAAACGATTCAAAATGAAAAAGGATCAAAAATTGTTTCGGTAAGAAGTGACCATGGAGGTAAATTTGAAAATGAATCGTTTAAAAATCTTTGTGAAGAAAATGGTATTTCTCACAACTTTTCTTGTCCAAGAACTCCCCAACAAAATGGGGTTGTTGAAATGAAAAATAGAACTCTACAAGAAATGGCAAGGACTATTTTGAATGAAGCCAACATTGAAAAATATTTTTGGGCCGAAGCCATCAACACTGCTTGTTATGTTTCTAATCGTGCATCCATTAGAAAAAATTTAAACAAAACTCCATACGAATTATGGAAGGGGAGAAAACCAAATATTTCCTATTTTCATATATTTGGGTGTTATTGCTACATTCTAAATAATAAAGAAAATTTGGGAAAGTTTGATCCAAAATCTAATAAAGGAATTTTTCTAGGATACTCCACAACGTTAAAAGGTTATAGAATATATAATTTTAGGACTCAAACTGTGGAGGAATCCATGCATGTAATTTTTGATGAGTTTGATGACTTGTGTTTAGAAAAAATGGATAAACATGAAGAAGATGAACAATCATCCTCTCAAGTACCCGGTCCTCACGAAGAGGATGAGTCTGACCTAACCTCTCAGCAACTTCGAAGAGGATGGAAAACAGTCACACGTCATCCTCCAGATCTAATCATTGGAAATACTGAGGATGGCGTTAGAACTAGAAATTCTCTAAGGGAAAGCACTACAAACATGGCCATGATATCACAAGTTGAATCTAAAACGATTGATCAAGCTATTGGTGACAAATCATGGGTTGAAGCTATGATGGAAGAACTCTCACAATTTGAAAGAAACAAGGTATGGATTCTTGTACCCCATCCTCTGGACAAATATATTATTGGGACTAAATGGATATTTAGAAACAAATTAAATGAGGATGCAGAAGTCATTAGACATAAAGCAAGACTAGTGGCTCAAGGTTATAATCAACAAGAAGGAATTGATTATGATGAGACGTTTGCACCCATAGCAAGACTTGAAGCAATAAGAATCCTCTTAGCTTATGTTACTCATAAAGGTATAAAACTATTTCAAATGGATGTGAAAAGTGCTTTTTTGAATGGGTTCTTAAATGAGGAAGTGTATGTTCATCAACCTCCTGGGTTTGAAGATGAGAAGCGGTCGAACCATGTGTTCAAGCTCTCAAAAACTCTTTATGGTTTAAAGCAAGCTCCTAGAGCTTGGTATGAGAGGTTAAGCTCTTTTCTAAAAGAAAATGGATTCATTAGAGGACAGATTGATACTACTCTTTTCAAGAAGACACTTGAGAAGGATATTAATTGTTCAAATATATGTCGATGACATAATCTTTGGATCCACAAATGAAAGGATGTGTAAAGATTTCTCAAACCTCATGCAAAGTGAGTTTGAGATGAGCATGATAGGGGAATTGAAATTCTTCCTTGGTTTACAAATCAAACAACGAGAGGATGGTATTTTTATATCACAAGAAAAACACACCAAGTATTTGCTCAACAAATATAACATGAGTTCAACCAAGAGTATGGAAACTCCTATGCACCCATCCTCCATACTCCAAAAAGATGATGAAGGAACTCCAATATCTGAAAAGTAGTACAGAGGGATGATAGGATCCTTGTTGTATTTAACAGCAAGCAGACCATACATAGTGTTTGCAGTCGGTCTTTGTGCAAGATTCCAATCCTCTCCTAAAGAATCTCATTTCACTGCTGTAAAAAGGATCTTTAGATATCTTGTTGGCACCATAAATCTGGGAATATGGTACAAGAAGTGTTCCAATCGTGACCTTATAGCCTATTGTGCTGTGGACTACGCGAGAGACAAAGTTGAAAGAAAAAGCACAAGTGGGGCTTGCCAATTTCTTGGAAAATCACTAATAAGTTAGTCATGCAAAAAACAAAGTACCATCGCTCAATGTCGCTCAATGTTCCTACTGAAGCAGAGTATGGATAAAAAATCAACTTGAGGATTAGTCGTTAAGGTATGCAAAAATTCTCATCCTCTGTGATAATACAAGTGCAATAAATCTTTCTAAAAATCCCATTCAACATTCTAGATCAAAGCACATTGAAATTAAACATCATTTTATAAGAGATCATGTGCAAAAAGGGGATTTAGAACTGATTTTTATTGACACTGAAAATCAATTAGCAGATATTTTTACCAAACCTCTCCAAGAGGATAGGTTCAAAAAGATCTTGGAGGAACTCTCAATTCTTAATTTGTCTAAAATTAACTGAAAAGAAAAGGACGAGAGTCCTTTACTCCCTCTTAGAAATCTGAAAAAGAAACCATTCAACCACCACCTGAGGATACACCATCACCACTCATTCAAGAACCTACCTCTCCAATGCATAACTCTCTTGATCATACTCCATCTTTAGTCAATGACTCTCCTACTCCGAACTCACATGTCCAACCATCTCCTCAAGCTTCACCAATTCACAATCTAACTCCTACCCATGAAGTCGATCCACTCCTTGAGGATACCTTTACACCAACACCTCTTCACAATAAGGAAGATGGCGAGGAGCTCTATTTTGACCTTAATCTGTCTTATCCTCCCTCTCCTATGGATATGTCTATGGCCTATCCTCCAACTGTGCAAATGGAAGAAAATGTGATCCTAGAACCAAATCTTTTGCAACAAATTCCTATTCCTCCTACTGCAGCTCATGAAGAACCTACCCAACCTCTCCCTGAGGTCACAGGTCAGTTCAATTCCCTTGACTCTTTTTTTACTACCACGACTCATAACCATTCAAAGGACAAGGCTGGGAGCTCTCAGAATAAGAGTTCCAGTGTAAATGATAACCCTAAGGACTCAGTTCCTAGCACAAGGACCGAGGACATCAAGGAACAGAAGTAAATGAAACTGCTCAAATTAATTAGGAAGGCTCAAAAGAAAATCCTTCACAGCTTCACTCACTTTCAGAACTCATTGGTTCAGTTTGGTCTCATTCTTGAATGGGTTACCAAACACTTGGCTCCCACTATTGCTCTAGAAGATCATCCTCCTGAGCCACCAGCCCAGCCTTCCTCTGCTGTTCCATCTCCCTCATCCTCATCAGATGATCCTTCCTTATCTGATTAAACATGTGGTTATTTCTTTTTTATGCTGCCAAATTTAGGTGGAGAACGATTATGCTTATGTAGTAGTTGTTTTCTGTTAAAATGTTTGTTAAGTTGAACCAAAATTGTTTGTTGTGTTGCCTATGAATTGTCATGTTGCCTATGCATCTTGTTTGTTGTTTATGTTGTGTTCAACAAAACTTTGGAATATTGTCTTATTTCTATGAAAGTTTTGTGTATGGTTAAAATCATGTTATCTCAACACTTTGGCATATATTTAGGGGGAGTAATGATTTTAAGTTTTAAAAATTATTACACATATGATTGAGGGGGAGCATAAACATTTTATTTTTGTCTTATTTAAAATCATAATCTAAAGAATTTTGTCATCATCAAAAAGGGGGAGATTGTTGAGACAAAATCTCTCAAATGATTTTAATGATAACAAAATTACTTAAGAGATTATGATTGTGGTTAATGACTAACATGTGCTCTTGAGTGTATTCATATAAGAAAATAGTTTATTAATCATTAAGGCAAAAAGGAAGAAAAATATGATCCAAATCTGAGGGTGGAAAATGTCGAGGATGGAAATTGCTGCAATTGAAAAACGTGTGGATGGCATGCGAATTGAAAAATCTTCAGATCTGCACAATCTAGGCCCTCACCAGAACTAATGTTTTTATTTGAATGCACAACAATGTCAAACAATGAATAAATAAAGTATTTGAAATCAAAAGTCAGAAGGTCAGAGGAAAAGGATGAATATAGCCAGATCTAGAATCTAGAGGATCGCAGACTAGGCTAAGGATGGGCTAGTAAAGTTGAAAGCAACCCCTCAAGCTTTTGCAAAGGCTAAAATTAGACTATTTATTGTGCTTGCACAAATGAATACATGAAGAAGTCAAGTTAAAGAAAGGCAACAAGAAACAAGCCAAAAATAGAAGATCACATGTGAATGTCATATGTAAAAGGGTGACTTTCTCTCTCTTGTCAACATCACCTCAAAAGCTAAAATCAACCTATACCTTAAAGATTTCGAAAAGGTTGCAACTAATATGGTCAAAGAAACAACTTTGCACTTTTGATAAAAGAGAATAGACAAGGACTTGTCAAGATCAAGTTACAAGAAGATCATGCGCGAGGGTGGCAGCTGCTTGGGCTAGAAAAGACTCAATGGAAGTTCTGTAATTATGATGAAAAACCTTGGATCTTTAGAAATAAGTTCCAACGGTCATCAAAGAGCTTGGACCCCTATAAAATGACACAAGCTCTTCATCATAATACACACAACGCACTTGCATAAAAAGATCAAACATCTTATAGCTATCAAGAGCAAAACACCCATCCTCACTTCATACTTTCTTTGATCCTACACTATATCTTTGAAAATCCTTTGAGAAAATATTAGTATCAATCACTCTCATATTATTTTGTAATTTCCTAGTGAGATACACTTGGAAATATTTGAAAACTAATTGTAAGCTTGGTGAAGCTAAAGAATACATATTTTGTAATCATCCTCAGCGTGAGGTTGATCTGTTTGAACGTTAGTAAAATCTCTCAAGGGTGTGAGGACTGGACATAGCCATCTTTGGGTGAACTAGTATAAAATTGTGTGTGTCTCTCTCATATTCTACTCTTACTCTTTTGCTCAACTCAGATCTGACGATTTGAAAAATCTCATCCTCGAGCTAGCCATCCTCAGCAAGAGGATAGTTTTTAAAGCACTTAAAAATTATTTTTAACAGCAAAATCCCTATTCAACCCCTCCTTCTAGTGATATTTAGCTACATCAGAAAAAGATAAGACGATTCTATCATGCACCCTCACATATAAAATTCTGACCCCATCAATCAATGTGAAAAATATAAAATCTTCAACTTTTTTAACTTCTCATTTTTTCACCCTTCTTTCAAAAATATTCAAAAAAATTCCAAGTTTTGAAATAACAATTTACAGAATTTTCAAAACTATTGAACAATTCGAAACTTCCGAAATAGAAAAACTTTCGAAACTTTTCATGTTTGAAAACTTTTGAAATTTTATAAAATTGAAAACTTTCAAAACTTTCCAAATTTTCGAAATGTAATCCTAATTCTTTGTACAAGAGCAAAAACTAAATGAAGGGTTGTTTGTATTAAGAAAGAAATCTTTCTGTCCAAATTCTAGAAATTAAAGATCAAGAATAAATATATATATATATATATATTAGAATACAATTTCAATTGACTAATGAAGACTCTTAACTTATATTTATAAATATTTAGATTCAATTCTATTCTATCACAAATGAATGATATAAATGAACTAAATTACAATCGCGATACAAGATTCTGAAGTTGTTAAATTTCCAGTGAAAAAATGTAACTATTTATAAATATGAGCACTAGTTAAGATTTTCTATGTGTTGGTAGTTTTTGGAAATAAATATTTAAATATACATTTTCTGTTTTAGATTGAATATCAAAATGCAATGTTTTTTTAAATTTATTATAGGATACCAATAGCATTAGTATATTGAGGCAAAATATATGACCAGTCGTTTTTACAAAGCTTATTGTGAAGAAAATTCTCTCTCTATATATGTACCTTTTTTTTTTTTTTTT
>JBBPBS010000549.1:5226650-5352455 GCA_037974835.1 Cicer judaicum | reverse complement strand
TTTTTTTTTTTTGCAAACAACATTTTATATATGTGGCAACGCCGTAAATTGGGAACTAAAAAACTATTGTATTAGATAGTAATAGAGAACGGTTCTGACGACTATTGGTAAAGTAAATTTTTTTTTTATTTTATTTTTTATAGACAATAATGTAAAAGTGATCTATATATATATATATGAATTTTTTTTATTATCTTGATATTTATTTTCCTATGTTCATTATATATTTTTTATATCATAGTTAGACAATACTTTTGCAACTCATCTATTTTCTATTGACACACTCTCTTTATGATATGATTCCTTCTATTGACACTTATATCCTATTAGTATTGGTACTTTTTAAATTTTTATTGGAGAACATAGTCAATGTTTTCATCTACAAATTCAATTAATTTTTTTAAATATTAATAGATTATTATATATAATATGTGATGTGAACATTTGAATAATATTCATATTTCTTATAATCATAATCATATATAATATGTGATGTGATGTGATTTTTTTTAAGGAAAATAACACGATAAAAGTGAAGAGTTGAGATAGACGAATATAAGTGAGAGTGTTTGTCAAAGTTTGAATGACCATGACTCTATTAATGTAAACATTTTAGAAATTTAATCACAATTAAATTCATAAATATAACTAAAATATTATATAGACTAAATAACTCATGTGATCCCTTAACTTAATTTCAGTTAACATCTATATTCGATTACAACCTTCTTGTATTAAAATACAACAACAGAAAATAACAGAAATCAGTATTTTAAATGGTTTCGCAATCAATCAACACTTACACATAAATCCAAACAAGTATGCTTACCAATTAGGACACAAGCACAACCACAAATGAGCGTACATATACAATCATCACATTATATCAAACATGACTCACGTGCTAAGCACCCTAATGAAATGTGTATATGCCCAAAATGCATGAATTTTAGAATTCCAACTAAAAAACCCTCCTCGAAGGGGCATAAATCATAATTGTACCGCCTATCCCATACCAGTACTAATTACCGAGGTGCCACCTATCACGGGTCACCACGATTTACTAAAAAGCGTAAATCGCAAATGTACTACCTATCACAGACCAGTACTGTTTACCGATGTACCACATATCACGGGTCAACATAATTTACTAAAAAACGTAAATCGTAAACGTATTGCATATCACAGGCCAGTATTGTTTACCAAGGTGCCACCTATCACGGGTCAGCATGATTTACTAAAAAACATAAATTGTAAACGTACCGCCTATCACAGACCAGTACTGTTTACCGAGGTGTCACCTATCATAGGTTAGTACGATTTACTAAAAATGTGCAGTCTATCACATACCTACACGACGAGAAAATTCCCGTAAGGATAAGATGAACCAACATATCACATGGCATCATCTCATGTCTCGAACCATCACTTTTCTATTTATACAAACCTTAAATTCTTGTCTCGAACCATGAGGCATCTTCATTATAGTGATTTCAATAAATCAAGCATTATTAATCCCCACCAAACTTTTCCATTTCATGCTCAATTCTTCCCTATCAACCAAACATTAAACTATGTTGATTGGCGAACACAATAACAACCTCCATGACATGCACTCAATTAGTGCATTTGTATCATTTGCATACCCTTATAATAACAATATTTAAATTAAGAGTGAGATAATTCCTTTCATGAATCCTTAATTGTCATAAGCTACATCTCCATGTGTTGTTCCGACAAGTTTTCTTGGCACATTTTCCAAAAATTGGTTCACTTGTTGAATTCTTATTCGTTCCCAATAAGCATCTCCTAAGGAATAATTATCTATAAACCTCATCCTCATAAATTTGCAGTAAAATATCTCAAAGACCCACATACCTTTCATCGTCATCTAGTCAATGAAACACTCATTTTAAATTTTAACGCTTGAATTCCCAAGATCAACATCTAAACCATAAATCATTTGTTACATTTCTTCTTTTTCATTTTCTATCATTAAATAAAATTCTAAAATCTAATCCTCGAAATCTCCAAATTCTCATCACACTATCTAATTCCGTCCATTTCATCTTAAGACACAATACGAGGTCGTATTCATCACTGACTCTAACTGTATTAGTAATCTCACTAATAAAAACTCTTTAAATCATAACACGACCCTTTTAGTAAATCTTCAAATGCTTTCATCCATAACATGACTTATTTATCACTTCCCTACCTCAACTACCTCAATTATACTAGCTTTAGACATTACTTGGTCCTCCATCCAACCTTTTGGATTTTAAATCATTGACTTAAAGATCAACCATATTAGGGTTTCAAATAATTCCTCTGACCTATCAAAATATTAACATTCTTCTAGTAATTACCATCCTTTAATAGACTCTCAAAGCTTACATCGTTACAATCTCTAAGTTTTCTTGTACTATGTACTTTCAATTCCATTTAATAGTAATATACGGTTCAATACATCAAGTCTTAACTCATTATGTTTTTCCAAACATCAATCAAAATTCACAGTTATGTGTCTATAGTTTCATCCAATATCACTATTCATACTTACCATCTCCTAATCCACACAGAGATTTGTCATTTATGGAAAAAATATATATTCTCACTCCTATAATCGTCATGAGATTCATACTTAATAATCTGAGCCGCGAATCTAGTTTAACTCAAATGCTCGACTTTACCCATCAAGGCATCGACTATTCCTCAAAGTATACTTTATCTAACCAAGGTAGTATTTACCCCCTATCGTGCAGAGCCCCTTAACTTTAATACAAGTCTCTTTCGTTGATACCTAAGCATCAAACGCTATTCTAAATGGAATCCATGTCTTCTCAATAATTCTATGGTGTTCACACCCCTTTGGCAATTATCAAACTTCACCTAGTCTCATCCTAAAATCTACCAAGCGAACACCTAATACCCTTCTTAAAAAGCTCTCCACTTAGATATTTACGTGAAATCGCCTATTAGTCTAACTTTAATCCATCCATATCCATCATCTTCGAGTTACCATCAACAACATAGCCTCTGTGTCCTTGGAACCACTTCATAAATCCCATGTCGTCATGATTCACCTCAATCCTGCCTGACAATTAATCATTTCGAAGATCTTTTCCACTTCTTGAATCTACTGGTCAGCTTTTTCTGAGCTCTCCTCACCCTTGAACTTTGGAGGATTGTAACGACGAAAATCTTCCAATCCCCTTGACGCAGCAGCACAAATCTCTCTTTCCCTCTTCTCCAGATCTCGCAGAGTCTTTGCAGTAATCTATGTAGCAACAAAAGCAACCATGTTATTCATAGCTTTAGTCATTTGATCATCCCCATTAATGTTGACTCTTTCAACGTCATCCCTTCTTGGATGCATTGTTTCCTCAAAACCAACATCAAGAAGAAATCTCAACACCTCTTGGAATAATTCCAAAAATAATTTCCGACAACATCAATATATAACAACTACACTAGACCTGACACTCAGAAAACTTAACCCTACACATGATCAGATAACAAATGCCAACCTATAGGTTGACCTACAATCTAAACCAAAGCTCTGATACCACAATGTAACACCCCGATTTTTAACAGTGCGAATGTATTTTTTTTTCAAAACAAATTCATAAAAACAAAGAAATAAAGAAGGAAATACTTTTGGATAAATATTTAAGTCGTAACATAACGACAAAGTCAACAAATATTTACAAACAGTAAAATAGTTTTTGAAATAAAAATTCAAAGTATTCAAACATCAAAATACATTGGGGATATGAGGCCTATCAGACATAGCTCATACCCTTGCGGTATTCTCGACAAACCTATACAAAAGCATTGCCCCAAGAGTTTTAACTTTCCCCACGTCACATCAAAATGTGGAACATGAACTCATAAAAAAAGTCATCAAACAGTTTAAGTGTAACATTCAGTCATTTTATTTTATTTTTATATTTTTACTTTAGGTGTAGAAATAATTATTGATGATGTTATTTTAATTTTTGGTAATAATAATAATAATAATAATAATAAAAGCATCAAATAACAACCGTTAAAAGCAAGTTTTATGACTTAGTTGAAATGCCAAATCCTCATCTAATACACGTTCTCCACTTTTCTCATTTAATATCACATATAATTCAAGTAGGAAAGCGAATGGAGTGATGCCCTTACAGTTACTAAAGTTGTATTATGCTTCACAAGTCCAAAGTTTTATGACCAACTAGGATTTATGTTTGGGTAGTAAAACGTCGAGAGTTTTGACTCTAGGAGTTTCTTTTGTTTAATTTATTAAATTTACTTTTAGTAATTGCAAATACTCTGATTCATTATTTTTTGAAATATAACAAAAATAGTTATTAAATGATTTTAAAGTAAAAGAGTATTTAAGATAATTATAAATAAATGAAAATGAATTTATAATTTGACATTTAGAATTTCGGTAGTTAATGTCTCGAAAAAGCGGGATGTTACATTAAGCATAGATACAATCTTCCAAAATGAAATAAATACAATCACAAAAGAAAGACATGTAGTCCTTATACAACCACCTAATCTGATCATGCTACAAAACTACAAAACTCTCCACGCTCCCCGCAAGATCCTCTTGACACAGCTTCAGTCAGGTATGACTAACTACTTTTCCATCTCCAGGGTACTAACCGATAGGATGATCCTGATTCTCATCTGAGGGCAAAGCCCATATTTCCAAAATAATTGTAAAGGCCACCAACTGAAATTAACAATATCACATAGCAAAATTCTTATATTTTCAAATGCTCAAAAGAACCTTTCGTCTTAGCATACTCCTCGAAAGGATTTTCATATGTCCAAAAATGCATAAACAATTTTGAAAAATGAATTTTTAACAAAACTACACTGTCATATTTGAATACAACATCCTTGTATTTGAATTCATTGTTGTTTCAGAAGTCAGTAGCAAGATCAGCACAACTGTATTCAAATACAACATTCGTGTAGTTGAATACAGTGTTGTTTCATAATTCAATAGCAAAATCAGGACATCTATATTCGAATACAACCTTCTTGTATTCGAATACAACAACAGAAAACAATAGAAATCAGTATTTTAAATGATTTCACAATCAATCAACACTTACACACAAATCCAAACAATTATGCTTACCAATTAGGGCACAATCACAACCATAAATGAGCGTACATGTACAATCATCACAGTATATCAAGCATGGCTCGCGTGCTAAGCACCCTAATGAAATGCGTATATGCCCAAAATGCATGAATTTTGGAATTCCAACTAAAAAACCCTCCTCGAAGGGGCATAAATCATAATTGTATCGCCTATCACATATCAGTACTAATTACCGAGGTGCCACCTATCACGGGTCAGCACGATTTACTAAAAAGCGTAAATCATAAGCATACCGCCTATCACAAACTAGTACTGTTTACCGAGGTGCCACCTATCACAGTTTAGCACGATTTACTAAAAAACGTAAATCGTAAACGTACCGCCTATCACAAACCAGTACTGTTTACGGATGTGCCTCCTATCACAGGTCAGCACGATTTACTAAAAAACGTAAATTGTAAACGAACCGTCTATCACAGACTAGTACTGTTTACCGAGGTGCCACCTATCACGGATCAACACAATTTACTAAAAATGTGCAGTCTATCACACACCTACACGACGCGAAAATCCCCGCAAGGATAAGATGAACCAACATATCACATGGCATCATCTCGTGGCCCATCACGGTCATCACTATTACCATGGCACCATCGCGGTCACCATGTACTATGAAATGCATGAGCATACTCTAACTCTTTCCACAAAATCATTAAGTAAATGCAGATATTATAGATTAATGGAGGTTCTAATAGATTAGTTTAGTTCATGAGCACTTCTCGAATGAAAGCTTAGATCTAATAGATTCATGAAGGTTTATTTTTTAGTTTTATTTATTTCTTTAAACCTACCCACATACACTTTTTTTTTTTGAAACAGAAAGAAGAAGAAGAAAGGAGAAGGCAAGGAGCACGAAACGTTTCCTGTTTCTCTTGGTTCCATATATATATATATATATAATATTATAATAAAACTAATTCCAAAATAAATATCTAGATTTTTTTTAAAAAAAAAGATCATTACGCTCGTCACCTGACATCACATCACAAACTACTTTTTTCAGAAAAATATCCTTTCGCCGCAAGTCAATCTGCAGGTGAATTTTTCTAAAAAAACGCGGCATGTTAGAAAAAAATTTCTTCAATGAAAAATTCACCGTAATTAAACTAAATTATTTATCGACGAATAATTTTAATCATGTCTCAATATATATATATATATATTAAACTATATATAAATATTAAACAGATTATTAACTCTGATAAAATATGAGTTTAATATTTAATTTCTAAAATAAAATTCAATTGTGCTAAATGCCTAAACAATTTAACACAAAATACCCTCAAATCGCATAAATTAAAATTTAGAAAATTAAAAATCTTACCTATTTAAACTACTATATACTATGTGTGAAATAATCTCATAACTGGGTAGTCAATATTTGAATAATATTTATATTTTTTAATAATCAATATCGCTTACAATATGTGATGTGCTGTGATTTTTTTTTTAGCAAAAACAATGTGGGAAAGTCAAGAGTTGACGTACAAAAGTAAGTGTTAGTGCTTGTCAATCTTTAAATGACCATGACTCTGTTAGCGTAAACATTTTAGTAATTCAATCACAATAGTCTAACACTCAATTTTGTTGAGTTAATTTTACAGGATTTATAATTTTTCAACAGTTGCATGACAATATCAACAATTTTAATAAAATAACAAACGACGTTTGATTTGAACAAACGACTACTCGTTGAAAAAATTTAGAATATTTAGTTTTCAACAAATTAATCATCTTTTAATATGTAGGTGTTGAACAGGCACTTAATAACATTTTGAGGAATCAACAAACCATGATATATTATTTTTGAGGAAAATTGATGATGGTGAGGTGAGTTGAGTAAGAAGAGGAAAAAGTTGAAGTGTTTCTATTATATTTTTGTTTAAAAATTAACAAATCATTAAAAAATAAAAAATAAAAATAAAAATATTTTATTTACCACGTCATTTTGTCACATAATTATTTTTTATGAATAAATACCGTCAAAGACTAAAATTAAAAAATATACATTTATGAGAATTAAATTAAAAATATAATTTTATAAAAATTAAAACTAAATTAAATATATATTACACGAATCAAAAACACTATTAATTCAAAGAAAATTCATTACTAACTTTTCTTTTTATTGTTTTTGTAATTGACCTATCCATTGCACGCATATATATATGTCAGTTGAAACTTATTCCAAATTTAAAAGCACAAGTCTCTCACGTGCAACATGTAACAACTATCAAAGTTGTTTCTTTCACGGTTCTCAATTTTTCAAATAACCGTTAAAAAAATAAAATAATCAAATGCCTCAAAATTCGGAAGAGGTTCACACAGAAATAAGGATGACAATTAGACCCAGACCCAGATCTAGTGGATACTCGCAAAAAAAATCTACAATGAGTAGAGTAAAAACCCGCATAATAGATATAGACACAGGGACGACTAATTACCCACAAAATTAAGCGGGTATGGGTGTGGGTACGGGTACTATAATACCCACCCCGCACCCGCCCCTATATAAATATATTATTTATTTATTATATTATTATTTAGTTTAATTAATTAGTTTTCTTTATGTTTTAGTATCTATTAATATCATTAGATCATTACAATATTTATAATCAAATCAAAAGATAAACGTTTGCAAACTTTTTAAGAATTTGTTTATGATGAATAGTTAAATAATTGTGTCTTCATAACTAAGAGTTATATCTTATTAATTGTGTCTTTATAATTATACTTGCAACTTCTTATAAATTGTTTTTACTGATCACAAATAATATTGTCGTAAGAGTTGAAACTTCATAAAATATTATTATGGATATTTGCATGTGTATTGTAATGAGTGTTCATTTGAAATATTTTGAGTTATAAAATAATTTTGTTTATAATACTTTATGATTGAATTTATGATATTTGAATAATTTTTAAATTTAATTACAAAATAATATTTATTTATCGATCTATTTTAGTTAAAGTGTGGATAATGAGTATGGGTACGGTCACTTAGATACTCATAGGGTAAGGGTATGGGTATTAAAGTTGATACCCAAGAGAGTACGGACACGAATATGAGTTTTTTTTAAACTGCGGGTATAGGTACGGGTACTATAGTACCGTACCCAAACCCTACCCATTGCCATCCCTACACAAAAAATAGGGAGAACCAAATTCAAGATGACTCTTAAGTATAAATCATTGTATATTTCAATAAATCAATCATCAAGAATAATTCTGATTTCACTTATTGAAATTAACTTACTAATGAATCATATGGAGGAAGAGAAGGCCTTCAAATTTCATAATTTATTTGAGATATATATAATCAATTATTTTATTGTTTTATGATTAGTTGATCATTAATTTTTTTTTTTGCATAAAAATAATTAAATGTGAATTTTGTAAGTCTATTCTTATCTTTGAATGTGTCTTTATTAGTTAGTTTAGTTCTCAAAAGTGTCATGTATTAATCAATTTAGTCCATATATTTACTAACTAAAGAGGGATTGATGATGTGTTTAGTTTCAACACAAACAAGATTATAGTGGCACTCCTCACACATTTAAAAAAATCAAAATAACTCTTTAGTTTTATATAATTATTGATGTTTTGATCAATGTTTCTTCAAATATTAATTTATAGCTATGCTAATACATACAAGACATACTTTAACATATACTATATTATAGAAACTAAATATCCAAATAAACATGCTATCAATATCAAGAACAAACAAAAAATATAAAAAACTTCATGATCTACGACATGTTGATTTATCAATATATTAAGAATGCTTATATTTATGGGTTGATTACTTCTTTGCATTGCAGTAATCTTGAAACACAAAAAGAGAGATGAATAAAGACCACCCATTTTGTTTGTGTTTCTTCCTCAACTTGGACTATTTATGCCTTGGACACTATTCTAACGAGAAGGAGAGACAATATGCAATGCGTCTAATATAATAGAGACTATAGCCTATATGTAGGGTATTGGCCAGTTAAAGTTCCCATTATTTCGAAATAGATTGTTAATGACATTCACAAGTATTTGAGCTAATATCAATTAATTAAAAAATTAATTAATTATCAAAATAGAAATCTAACAAGTCTGATTACTTAATTTCATCATTAATCAATTAAGACTACTAATTAATAATTAAATAGCTAATATGAGTAATATAAAAATATTTATCCACATAATAATATTAAAATATAATTAAATAATAAAATATTTCAACAATCTTACAAAAAAATTCATGCAATAGGTATTATTTAGATCATTATAGGCATTAGACACATCGGCGTTAAAAAGTAAATGAATGTTACTATATAAAAAGAAATTTTTTAGAGATCAAAATTTGTTATATATACATAATTAAAAATATATTTAAATTTTTTGAAATTAATACTTTTTAGAAATTTTTTATAATTATATTATTGGTGTAAAATATCTATTAATTTAGTTGATTAAAAATCTCTATAAAAAAACCTAAAATTACCATTTTATCATTAAATTATATTATTTTTTATTTACAAAATTCAAACTCGAGCTCTCCCTTCAAGATATTTAAATTGAGTTTCACTTGGAGTTGATCAATGTAATGTTAGTACATTTTTTAGAAGTTTAAAATAAATAAAATTCTTTTTGTCTAAATAAAATTTCTAATAAAATTCCATTGGTCTCATGCATAACAAGATGAAACGTCCACGTGAAACCCATCCATGGGATAAACTAAACCTACACGCAGATGATCTCATTCAAAGGGTATTAAAGTAAATGCAACATTGATTGACATAATAATCATGGGCCCATTCCCTGTTCTTCAAATTTTTGGAATTACGTTAAACACGAAAGCGCTTCCAAAAAATTTAGCACCCTTGATTTTGAATTCACGATAGATAATAGATAAATAAATAAGATAAGGCGTTTTGTTTGTGTATGCGAGAAGAAAGAAAAGAGTTTCTGAGAAATGGGAAGAGCGTTCGTGTACGTGATTCTCGGTGGTGGTGTATCAGCTGGTTATGCTGCTCTTGAATTCGTTAAAAGAGGGGTCTTGAATGGTGAACTCTGTATCATTTCTGATGAACCAGTAAGATTTTGATTTTTCTTTAACTTTATTGTAAGTTTTTTTATTCTTCACAATTTGTAGTGTTTTTTTTTTCAATCTTGATTATGAACTCATGATTTCTTTTTTCAAAAAAAAAAAAAACTCATGATTTCTGTTATATAATGTTTTAGTGGGATTGCTTATTGCTTTCTTTTCTATGTTA
Organism: Cicer judaicum; assembly: GCA_037974835.1. Taxonomy (NCBI): domain Eukaryota; kingdom Viridiplantae; phylum Streptophyta; class Magnoliopsida; order Fabales; family Fabaceae; genus Cicer; species Cicer judaicum. The sequence continues at coordinate 5,342,015 of JBBPBS010000549.1, read as the reverse complement.
ACAATTAATAACATGATTGAGGTTTTGAATATAAATGGAGGTCTTTAATACAAATTGAGGTTTCGTCAGAGCAAGAATAAGGCATTTTTATCTCTAGTAATTATACATGGAGACTCAGTTTTTGTACACCTGCACGATGCGAGGTTAATCAGGTGCAAAAATATAGTTAATTCAGTTACGTAGATGATTAATTCAGTTGACTAAATGGTTAATTCAAATTACGGGAAAAAAATGTGGTTAATTCAGTTGATTCATTGCAATTTTTATTATGATCTAAATTAATCATCTAGTGATCTGAATTAGCCACATTTTGCACATGATTAACCAGATGTTGCAGGTGTACGAAAAAGTGGGTGTCTATGAAGCATTTTTGTTTTATCTCCTTTGTTTTGTCACTATATGAAGATTCACAAATGTTTATCTCAGGTAGCTCCTTATGAAAGACCTGCATTAAGCAAAGGATTTTTGCTTCCAGAAGGTATGAACTCCTTCTCAACTCAAGAAACCTTATCAATTGGTTAATTTTGAGTGGTTGCTTTGCTTGATAAAAAAGACTATCTTTACCTATTTTAAAGCACGGACAAGGACACAAACACAACTATGAAACATTGACACCATTCTGATATGTCGTCACCATTAATAGTTTCAAAAATCAAGTAATTGAATGCAATCATACGTTTCGCTGTTGTTCCGGTATGTGACAATGATACTTGTTGGAGACTGCAAATGTCTTCAATCTCAACTGTCTGTGTTACATAATTTTTAAATCCTCTTGTTTATGTAATTTACTCCGTTTCTTTGCACCATGCTCTATTTCTCTCACATTGAACAATCTAATTCTTTGATTAGTACTTCGTTGACTTCTTAAATTTCACTAAACAATGAAATTGAATTTCACTATCTGGTTATCATGTGGCCATTATAACTTCATTGACTTCTTAAATTTGAATATCTATGTTATATTACTTAGATGGGGGTAATTCTGTGTGTTACTAGGGAAACTAACATATAAACCTCAATGTAGCGAGTGCTCTTGTTATTTTCAGTTTACTTTTGAAGAATGTCCTGTTACTGAAATAAATCTGTAACCTACAGCTGCTGCTCGGCTTCCATCCTTTCATACATGTGTTGGAGCAAATGAGGAAAGGCTAACTCCAAAATGGTATAAAGAACATGGTAATTATACTATTTTTCATCATGAGTTGATTTATCCATGAAGTAATTTAGCCAGGCTAATTGTATTTCCCCTCTTTGCACTGTTATGTACTGAATGCTTTTATATGGTTTGTCCGGCTTAGATCTGGTTCAGTAGTTGATGCTATTTAGATCCAGAGGTCCACCTAAATTAACTTTTTCTGATTGAATAATCATTCGGAAATTGTTTTACTGAGTTTTTGATTGAACTGTTTTGTTAAGCACCTACAAATGTGGTAAATAACTAAAGTTAATACTCTAGCTAGTTATGTTAATTGGTGGAAATTAATGCTAAAAGGCATGTAATGATGTTATCTTTTTTGTTCATTGCAATTGGTAGTAAGTATTCATGTATACTTCCAGGAAGTAATTTTTTGTTTTAAATTTCTAGATGTTTTTTTAGTTAGTAGTTAGTTGGGGATTGGAATAGGAGACATAAGGCAAGTCTCTCGGAGTTTGTGCTGTATTCTAGAGAGATTTTCCCTATTCTTTCTTATAAAATACCAGGTTTGCATCTGTTTAGGATATACAATAATAAATATTAGAATTGTTAAAAGTAGATAAGAGTTGTTTTAGTTAGTTATTTAAAGAGGTAGTTAGGACTATTGTAGCGAGTTAGAACAGGACATCTTTTGAATATTGTAAAGTTTGTCAAATAGAATAGTAAATAATAGAGATTTTCTCCTACTATTTCTTTTCAATTTTCATCTGTTAATGGCACTGGTTTCTGTAAAAAAACAGTTGTTATTCATCTTTGTTTAATATTTTTATGTTGTAATTCAAGGAGTTTCCTATGCTGAATATCTAAATTCTTGAAATTGCCATTTCCTTTTCAGGAGTTGAATTAGTTCTTGGAACTGAAGTTAAGTCTGCTGATGTGAAACGTAAAACACTATTAACAGCAACTGGAGAGACCATAAGTTACAAATTTCTTATTGTTGCTACTGGTGCTCGGGTATTAAAATAAATCCCAGTTAAAATTTTCCTGCTGAAAAGAATCAGTTTATGTTATATTGTTAGCATATAATTTCAAAAAACAAATAAGAGAAGCTTTGGCAGTTTGCTGGATATTTCTTGTAGCTTTCTTTTTAATTGGTTTTTAACTTTCATAATTCATATCATCGCCTTTACAATAGATGAAAACTATTAGGGCCTAGGAATATCATACTGAAACTGAAATGAAACTTTCCGTTCTCATGAACATACTTAGTGGGCTCTTTGCTTTCTTTAGAGAAATATGTTAAACTTGTGTGCTATGTCAAGTGCAGGCTTTGAAGCTGGAAGAATTTGGGGTGAGTGGATCAGATGCAGAAAATGTATGTTATTTGAGAAATATAGCAGATGCAAATAGGCTTGTGAATGCTATTCAATCTTCTCCTGGTGGAAACGCCGTTGTCATTGGTGGTGGATACGTAGGCATGGAGTGTGCGGCATCTTTAGTGATCAATAAAATCAATGTAACAATGGTCTTCCCAGAAGCTCATTGCAGTAAGTACTTCAATTTTAAAATTTATTGTTGGTCAATTCAAAGAGTATACGGGATCAATTGTTATTTGTGTGTTAATCTGAAGAAAAATGCTGCATATATCTTTTATGGATAATAAATGACTACAAAAATGGATGGATATTTTCATTGTTGGATTTATTTTACAGTGGCTCGTTTATTTACCCCCAAGATTGCAAGCTACTATGAAGAATATTATAAATCAAGAGGAGTAAACTTCGTTAAGGGAACTGTGCTGTCATCATTTGATTTTGACTCCGACGGAAAGGTACATCAAATTATTCATTGGAATTTTCTCTCCTAGGATTGTTCTGTCATATAGAGGCCCTCCCCCAATAATTAGCGTAAGTAATTTTAAATATAGTTTGATAATTAGACAGAAGAAAATTCTAAGATTTTGTTTGGGAGTTTGGAAGGGACAGAAGGCGAAGACTGAGGATAAAATGGAGGAGAAGGAAAGGAATGGGGAAAGGGCCTTGATAACCGTCCCCTACCTTGTATGGAGTTTATGTTGTTCATTGGACCAAAACCCTCCAATATGGAAGAAGTAAAAAATGCCTCGAGGGAGGACTTTGGAGGGAAATTATCAAATCATTGTCATCTCTTTATAACACCCTGGTATCAAAGATACCTTGCATGGAGTTTTGTTTGTTCATTGGACCAAAACCCTCCAATATGGAAGAAGTAAAAAATGTCTTGAGGGAGGACTTTGGAGGGAAATTATCAAATCATTGTCATCTCTTTATAAAACCCTGGTATCAAAGATACCTTACATGGAGTTTTTTTTGTTCATTGGACCAAAACCCTCCAATATGGAAGAAGTAAAAAATGCCTTGAGGGAGGACTTTGGAGGGAAATTATCAAATCATTGTCATCTCTTTATAATACCCTGGTATCAAAGATTTTTCCAAGTCGTCATGCATAGTTTCTCCTCATCCTCTCCAGAAGCACTCTTCTAAATAAGGTGAAGAATTTTTCTCAATTTTCCTTCATCCCTCTTCCTTCCCCTCCTAACTCCCATACAAAGCCTAAAGGGTATCATCCCAGAGAAACAATTGAAAATACCTTAACCTTAGTGGCCTTTCCAAACCTATTCCTATTAAAAATGAGAAAATCAGAGAAATCTCGATAATGATTTTATAATTTCTGAACCAGTGGATAGTGACTTTTTAGTTACACATCCCTTGGAAGTAAAAACAAAATCTGGTTCATAGGGCTCATGACAACCATGCCTTTGATCAATTCAATCAATAATTTTAGTTGACTTACCACTTTTGCAGGTTACAGCTGTTGAACTTAGAGATGGAAGTAAGCTATCCGTGGACATGGTTGTTGTGGGAATTGGAATACGACCAAATACAAGTCTGTTTGAAGGACAACTTACTTTGGAGAAAGGTGGAATCAAAGTAAATGGAATGTTGCAGTCAAGCAATAGCTCAGTCTATGCTATTGGAGATGTTGCAGCATTTCCAGTCAAAGCATTTGCAGAAACACGCAGACTTGAGCATGTTGATTCAGCTAGAAAATCTGCAAAGCATGCTGTTTCTGTCATAATGGAACCTGACAAAACAGGCGAATTTGATTACCTTCCTTTTTTCTACTCTAGAGTCTTCACTTTATCTTGGCAATTTTATGGTGATAATATTGGGGAAGTTGTCTATTATGGAGATCTCTCGGATAGCAGCACATTTGGAGCATATTGGGTAAGTAAAGGTCATCTTGTTGGGGCTTTCCTTGAAGGTGGTACTAAAGAAGAGTATGAAGCCATTGCTAAGGCCACTAGGGTAAGGCCAGCAATTGAAGACTTGACTGAGTTGGAGAGGCAAGGTTTGGGGTTTGCAGTGACAGTCAGTGAGAAACCCGTGACATTACCGCCGCCAATTGAGGTTAACACTTCCGGCCTTCTTTTGGAGAAACCGTTATATGCTTGGCATGCTGCAGCTGGGGTCATTCTTGCAGCATCAGTAGCCACATTTGCATATTTTTATGGGAAAAGGCGTCGCAGATGGTGAGAAGATTATATAAATTTTATGGGAAAATTTGTTGCAGATGGTTTCAACAGACTTAAAGACAGATTTACAAGCTGCAATATTGACAAGCCTAGGATATTCTGAATTGTTAATGTATCCACTATACAATATACTGGATTACAATTCTTCTGTTGTATTGTTCATATATAGCCTTGTTGTACCAAAAAAACAAAAGGAAAATACAAATGACCATTTCAGAAATTATTTCCTCATGAATGTCATGCATTTTCTAGGATATTATTTTCAAAACAAACTAACCAAATACTGGTGTTCGAATGGGTTGCGTGTGTTTGCATCATTTTCGAAGGTTGTCATTTTTAGTCAATGAAAATATTTGGAATTTAGGAAAAAATATTCAATAATATTGAAAATCGTAAATAAAAAAATTAAGCAAGGTGACATGTCACTAAATCTCATAAATATTTAAACCGAGATAATGACCAAAGCATCTACAAAACACCATGTATATCAACCACATCATTAAGCAAGCAAATCTAATCATTCAACACATATACATTCAAGTAATACATGATATAGGATGATGCTCTTACCTTGCAGTTTACCCTTAGTTAATATAGCACTAACTCGTACTTCTTTCACACCTTTGATCAAATGAAATTACTAAGTTAAAATTTACATCTCTAAACTCTAATCTCAAGTGTCAATGTGGCCCCCACACTCATAGGGCTAGGGATTATTTTCTCTTAGCTCTCTTGATCCCTTGCAAAATAAATTAGATCACACTTTGTTCAAAAGTTTTTTCCTTTTTAAACATCAACTTAAATTTCTAAATCCTAAAACTTTTTTTTCATTAAGTTTTCTAAAAATACTAGGATTCACATCTTTACTTCAACTCCAAGGTAAATTCATTTTCCACAACCCAAGACTTGTTAAGTTTTCTTCTTTTCACACACCAATTCTAAAATCTCAAAGTTTCCCAAAATAATAATTCAGGTAACAAGAATAGTACGCCGTCTACAACTCTCTCTTTGGAAATCCCGATGAAGGGGTGAAGAAAAAAAAACTTTCTACAATGGTTCAGTTTTAACACGGACGACTTGCGAGTTCAAAAACAAAGACGTCGAAAGCGTTTGACAATGTCGTTGCTAGGCGAAGCTCTAGTTTTAGCTTTGAACTCATTCTTCTTGTTGATGTTGCAGTACAGTTCAACCTTGCTTCATCGTGAGCTCAAAGCTATTGATTCGTCAGATGGGGTAGGGGGTAAGAAAGATGGGGTTGGATTGTGATAGGTCTAAGTTTGAAAGGTTCTAGGTTATGAGTGTGAAAGGTTTGAGTTTGAAGATTTTTTCTGGATTTGAGTTGAAGTGTGAAGGTTGTTGATTCGATCAATTTTCCGGATTTTTAAATTAAAGAAGACGATGAATTTTTGGATTTGGGGTTGAATTTCTTGATGAAAGTAATTGTTACTTCATTTTTAATAATTAAATGCTAAAGGTTAAAATGTTTATTTAATAACTTAATTAAAATATTTAATAAATTGTTTTATTTTTAAAATAAATAAGAAATATTCAGTCCGGAGATGATACACCATCATCTTGTGTCAAGTCATCAAAATTGAGACATATATGCTAACAAATAAAATAAACAAAATTGCTATTCGCATCCGTCAGATTACTATTCATATCCTTTATTTTAAATATAAAAGCAAAATACTCAAAATGTCTTTTGCTATAATTTCATTTATCCATTCATCATCATTCTTAATATCTCATAACTCATATCACAAAATCACCAACCTCAACTCAATCATTCAAAACTCATATCACTCACTCATAATCTACAAACCATCAATTTTCTTTTCACATTATGGTTAAAGTGACTTAAAAAGGTACGTTTGTTATTCTGTTTTAGAATTCAAATTATTTTTTAAAATATGGGGATTGTGTGTGAACTCAGTTCACGTACGTTGTATTGTTACGTGAACTGAATTCACGTATGTTGAAAAAATTATAAATCTCAGGATGTACACAATCTTAATTCACGTAAACGTACAAGATTTAAGATTGAATAATCAATGAAGTTTGAATATTAAAACAACTACGTGAACTCAATTTCATGTAAGTTTACGTGAATTGAGTTCACGTACGTTTACTAGAATTCAATTTACGTAAATGTACGTGAACTCAGTTCACGTGAACTTACGTGAATTGATTTAACGTATCAATTTAGCAAAATCCTGAAATGTTTGAGTTCTTTTCTGGATGCAGATAAATGGGTCAAAGGGGAGACAATAATAACAAAATGTATGAGGGTTTGAAACCTGATTTTGAGGATATGGATGATGGTTTGGAATGTGATTTCGACGAAATGTATGATGATTTTGATGCAATGAATAATGATGTTGAACCTGAAATTGAAGACGCTACGAACAACGGAGCTGAACTTGTTATGGTTGATTTGACTGATGTATTTAGCACTGACATGATGTTTAATACGCGAGATAATTTATTGAAATGGGCTAGAAATGTTGGAAGAGAAAATGGAATTGTCGTTGTCATTTTTAGATCTGAAACTGGACAGCACGACCAAGAATAAAGACAAAATTAATTATTGGTTGTGAAAGAAGCGGTAAATATAGACCTTGGAAGAATCCCAAACCTACTAGGAGTGCATGAAGTAGAAAATGTGAATGCCCATTTAGATTGAGAGGAACACCATCAAGTATTGACGAGGGATGATATCTGCATGTAATATGTGGTGTCCATAACCACAATAGTAAAAGTTTGACGACAATAAAACAAGTTTATAATGTACGTCAAGCATATCGTTCATCACTTAGTAGTAAGAGAACAAAAATGCAATATCTTTTGACATTGATGGAAGACGACAAATACATCTATCGATATAAGAAGGTAGAAGGTTCACATTATATTGATTATGGATCCAAAAACTTGATAAGACTGCGAGTAAACGGTATTATCACGTAGTAAAAATTATCGTTCCGACAAAGACTTTATTATGAGTGCTAATGTCTCTTTATGATGATGATTAGTTAAAACAGTAAATGTTGATAATGATATTTTGTTTAAAATTCATAATAAAAATAAAGCTTTGGGATTGTAGTTTTCACAATGATGGATACAATTAATCTTCCATGAGTTATGGGTGTTAAACTCTTAAAAATCAGATAAATAACTGTCACTAATGTTTTCATTCAAAGAGAAAAAGTGTATTTTAAACTAATAACCAACCTATTTTCATGATTGATGTATTAGTAAAATAATTTAAGAAAATATATCTTTCATGATTTCAATAATTTGATTCTCTTTCATGATTTGATTCTCTTGTCCTTTAAGAGAACCAAAATCCTTTAAGAGAACCAAAATCTATTTTCATGATTTGATTCTCTTGTCCAATCTTGGGGATCAGATATCAAATCTACCTTTCGGTATATTATTTGACATCTAAGTATGAATATGATTCTTACTAAGATTGAATTAAAAGATTAACACCCATGACAAAAAGAAATAGAAATTGTTAGAGATCCAACATTGGAATCCTACAATCCCAAGACAAGGAAGATCTATTCACATATTATCATAGTAGAATCAAAGTTTAAATATAAAAATATTGGAAATATAAAATAACAGATTAAAGAAAGAGTAGTAAATATTATTGAAACTAAATATTATTGAAACTAGAAAATTTCTAAGAGCAATACCAGAACAAAAGAAAGAGTAGTAAGAGATTGTGTGTAGGAGTGTCCATAAAACTGAGTATTTTGGTCCTTTTTATATTCTTAGGTGCCTTAATTAGCTTTAATTACAAGAAACCATCATAATTTCATAAGAGGAAAATGATTCAGCAGAAAATGAACCATTTATGGCTATAATGGCCATTACTGCTAGACAATAATAGGTGCAGTTGTAGAAGATGAACATATTATGACCATAATGGTCATTACTGCTAGGCAGTAATCCTTGCTAACTTGAATTGACAATTCTTTTTTTTTTTTTTTTATCGTTCATCCATTATGGTAGTAATGACTATTATGGCCAGACAATAATGTTTTCTAGAACTTGAGTTTATTTTATTTTCTATCATGATGCACTACTTGACTTCAAGGTTTTTTTGCTCCAAAAATCTTCACTTATTCTTTCACTTTTCCTTGCAATCAAAACAAAACAAAAAGATAGTAAAATAAAACTAAAATCGAATTAAAAACATTAATTAACCTATCAAATAAAGTATAAAAATAGATTAATTCTAGCTTATCAAGCACATATAAGACATGTAGGTATCAAATACAATTACTTGAAATTATTGGTGTTATATATACGAAAATGACATTTTGTGTGGGATTTGCGTATCTATAGTCTGAGTGTGCTGACAATTTTACGTGGGATTTGCGTATCTATGATCTGTCATCTAACAAGTACAATCTTGGTTGGAGAAACCATCCGAACATAAGATGGGGGAATTCATTTGCACAACAGCAACCTAGGCAACAACAGTAACTTAGGCAACAAAAGCAACAACAAAACGTTACAACAATAAAACAATGCACCTTCATTAGAGGACCTCGTTAAGCAGATGGTTGTCCAGAATCTCCAATTTCAACAAAGAACAGATTCCACCATTCAAATTTTAGAAATAAAGATTGGTCAACTAGCCACTTCAATTAATCAATTGCAGACTCAGGGGTCAAAACAATTGCCTGCACAATCAATAGTAAATCCAAATGCTCCCAATGTCAGTGCAATTACATTGAGGTATGAGAAAGCTATTGAAATACCAAAAGTACCTAAATCTGCAGTGAAAAATAACAAGGTTGTCGATGACACTTTGATACCTTAAACTGTTGATGTTGAGAAAAATATATCACTTCCTTTTCCTCAAAGGGAAGTGAAAACTAAGAAAATGGACAAGGCAGATAGGGACAATGAGATCCAGGATACATTTAGGAAGGTGGAAGTGAACATTCCCCTCATTGAAGCAATTAAACATATTCCAAGATATGCAAAATTTCTAAACATGGGGTGAAATGTTTCATCCTTCAGCCCATGCATCAGAAATGCAAAGATCCAGGAACTTTTTCCATTCCATGCACCATAAGCAATAGTCAATTTGAATATGCTATGTTAGATTTAGGAGCTTCCATTAATGTTATGCCTACATCTATTTTTAACTCTCTTTCTCTTGGACCTTTATAGAGTACATGTGTTACCTTTCAATTGGCGAACATGAGCAATGCTCGTCCTACTGGACTTGTGGAGGATGTACTTGTTCGAGTTTATGAATTGATATTTCTTGCAGATTTTTACATTCTGGACACAGAGGGAAAAAATAAGTCCAATAGGGCGCCTATCATCTTAGGCAGACCATTCTTGAAAACTGCTATAACAAAAATTGATGTGCATGCTGGAGTTTATGTGTCATACTGCTATCCATGGAATTTTACATTTTTGATGCTATGGAACACCTTATGGAAAAACATTCTATTTTTCAAATGGAACTGCTTGCTGATTTGGTTGATGACACTTATCCTGATATGTTTGCTACTAGTTTTCCTTCATTGTCTGGTTTTGGTGATACTTATACTTGTGAATTTTGTACATATACTCAATTGTGCTATGTGTATGCTGAGATCGAAGCTATCTTACAGGTTAATCATTTTATACTCCATCTTTGATAGTCAATGGGTGAGTCTAGTGCTAGTAGTCCTTAAGAAAATTGGACTCACAGTGGTTAAAAATGAAAATAATGAATTTATCCTCACACAAGTGCAGAACAACTGGAGGGTATGCATTGAATATAAGAGACTAAACTAGACAACTAGAAAGGATAATTTTCCTTTACCATTCATTGATCTGATGCTTGAACGGTTGGCTGGTAAGTTACATTATTGTTTTCTTGATGGTTTTTCTGGTCATTTTCAGATCCATATTGCACTAAAGGACCAAGAAAAGACCACATTCACTTTCTCTTTTGACACATTTTCCTATAGGAGGATGCTCTTTGGCCTATGCAATGCTCCTGACACTTTCCAACGTTGCATGATTAGTATTTTCTCCGAATTTATAAAAAATTGTATTGAGTTTTCATGGATGATTTTACTGTGTATGGTTCCTCATTTGATGCATGCTTGAACAATTTAGATAGAGTTTTGCATAGATGTATTGAAACTAACCTTGTGCTGAATTATGAAAAATGTCATTTTATGGTTGAACAAGGCATAGTTTTGGGACATGTGATCTCTAAAAATGGGATAGAAGTGAATCCTGCCAAAATTGATGTGATTTCTAATTTGCCTTACCCATCTTGCATTTGTGAGTTTCGTTCTTTTCTTGGCCATGCAGGTTTTTACAGGCGCTTTATCAAGGATTTTAGCAAGATAGTTCTTCCGCTGTCAAATGTGTTTCAAAAAAAGATGCCAGTTTCACCTTTGATGACAATTGCGAGAAGGCGTTTGATTTCTTAAAGGCAGCACCGACCTCTACTCCTATAATTCAGCCACCCAATTGGACCTCCCTTTTGAAATTATGTGTGATGCATCTAACTATGCAGTGGGAGAATTCCTTGCACAAAGGGTTGTTAAGACTTTCCATGTCATTTATTATGCTTCTAGGACTTTAGGTTTTGCACAATCTAATTATACTACCACTAAAAAGGAACTATTAGCTCTTTTTTTTTTTTTGCACTTGATAAGTTTAGATCATATTTGCTAGGTTTGAAGGTAGTTGTTTTTATTGACCATGCAACTTTGAAGTTCTTGGTAAAGAAACCATAAGCAACACCGAGATTGATCTGATGGATGTTGTTACTACAAGAATTTGATTTAGAGATTAAAGATAAGAGTGGAGCTGAAAATTTGGTGGCAGATCATTTGAGCAAAATTGAAATGGATGAACACCCCATCCTCATTCAAGATGATTCCCTGGTGAGCAACTACGACAGTTGCGTGAGGTAACTCCTTGGTCTGCTGATTTCGTTAATTATCTAGTTGTTGGAGTCTTTCATGCAGATGCAACCAGAACATAAATACACAAACTTAAAAGTGATTCGAAATACTATGGGTGGGATGATCCATATTTGTGGAAATTTTGTAGTGACCAGATGATTAGGCACTGTGCTTGCCACCACGAGACTCAATCCATTCTTCATTTTTGTCATGTCTCTCAAGCTAGGGGACATTTTGGTCCTTAACGGATAGCAAGAAAAGTCTTAGATTCGGGTTTCTTTTGGCCCACTTTGTTTACAAATGGTTTTGAGACTCACAAAACTTGTGAAAAGTGCCAAATAGCAGGAACATCAATCACTCGTAGAAGTGAGATGCTTCAACAACCTACGTTATTATGTGAAGTATTTGATGTGTGGGGAATTAACTTTATGAGCCACTTTCCTGTATTTTTTGGTTTTTTCTATATTTTACTAGTTGATGATTATGTTTCGAAGTGGGTGGAAGCAATACCCACTAGGACTAATGATTCTCAAGTTGTTGCAGGTTTTATCAAATCAAATATTTTTTGTAGGTTTGGAATACCCCGATCCATCATAAGTGATCAAGGCTCTCATTTTTGCAACCGCACCATTGACGCTTTGCTTTGGAAGTATGGGATTGTGCACACAGTTTCTACACCTTATCATCCCCAGACTAATGGGCAAGCTAAAATCTCAAATAGGGAAATCAAACATATCTTAGAAAAGATGGTGCAAAAAGTTTCATAATAAGAATTGTCGGATCTATAAGGAGAAAACTAAGTACTTTCATGATAAGATGATTTCTAGGAAGGAATTTTCAATTGGCCAAAAAGTTTTATTGTTCAACTCCCATCTTAAAATTATGGTTGGGAAACTTCGATCGAAGTGGATTGGCCCTTTTGTTGTTACTAACATTTTCCTCATGGTGCAGTGGAAATAAAAAGTAAATGGACAACGCCTCAAGCTATTCCATTAGAGCTCTTTGCTTGAAGATGCTACCATAGAAGAACTCTCATTGGAATAGCCCACCTACACTGATGTTTGAACAAAGAGCTCCCTTTCTTTATTCTTATTTTATACTTGTTACTTTCATTGAGGACAATGTGTAATTTAAGTGTCAAAGTATTATTTAGGATTTTATTTGTTATATTTCAAAAAAAAAAAAAAATCGACATTGCACTGCATGCTTTTTCTTCAGATTTTGTGGTTGTAAATGTTGAGAGTTTGTTTGGACTAGCATGATTGAATAGTATCTTTACATTCTTGGTAAAATAAATTGGAATAAAATGCTAAATTTTGTATCGTTTGTGATAGGTCATTAACCTTTGTGAGATTTTTTAGCCTTATTATGAATGGAATACATTTTTCCATCTTTTTTTTTCTTGTGATCTAGGCATTTGTTTCTTGATTAAGCTACTAGCCAAATAAGCATACCCTACAATTCTCCATTTGTTTAAGTCCCTTTGAGCCTAATTATCCAATTCTTTGTTATATAGCTCATTACAAGCCTAAAAGTGAAAAATAATGAATTGTCCCAATATCAGAGGATAAGGAAAATGGTTGTATTGTGAGAAAAAAAGAGTGTGAAAATAAAAGTCAATGATAGTTTGTTGAGTTACTTCTTAATGCTGTTTTATCTCTTAATCATTACTCATTTATCCTCTTTGATTTTCAACCATAGGCTCCTTAGGATTATCTCACCCTAACCTTGGCCACGTTACAACCTGAATAAAGCTCTTTTGATCATTATATGCATGTGTTTCAAATATATATCATAGAGGCTTGTCAAGTCTATGGTAGTGCTAACTTTTATGATGTGCTTTGAGTGTAAATAGTAGCCCAAACACTTTCAGTGTAAACTCTTTGAGAGAATTTTATATCCTGGGAAGACTCTATCACTTATGATGCATTGTTTAGTTAACTTGTCCTCTTGTTTTCCTTGCTTGTGATAAAAAACTATCATGATTTCCTTAAGTTAGAAATATTTTTTTTTCTCTCACCACTTTGCATTCATAAGAATATTTGGAATCACATGCATTGCTTTGCTCGGAGTGTAAAAGTTTAAGAGTGGGGGAATTTGATCAAAGCATTTGGGCACATGTTTCTAGTTTTTTAGGTTGGTATTTTAAAAGCTCTTTATAGTTGAAAATAATATTTTTTTAGCTTGTTTCTAAACTTTGGGTCGAATTTGAATTATAATTTTATTATTTGCATTTTGACTCTTGCTCCCTCTGTAGGCCAAAACTTGAGCTCTGGATATTTGATTGGCGCATATGAGCGGACGTTGGAAAGCTAAAAATCAGAGCTACAACTTTTATACTGGAATAAAAGTCCAATTTCGAACTTTATTGTGCCTAACTTGCAGATTTCGTAATCTGGACCTTTGTAATAATTTTAAATAGCGGGTCACTTGTTTTTAAACCCTAAACCCTAAAGCCCAATATCAAGTACTATATATCGACAATTTTGTTTCTTTTCTACCGATGGAAATATTAAGATTTAGATTGCTACAAGAAATAAACAATTTATTTTCATGGAAGGCTAATTTGATAAGATTAATTCACGAGTTTAGAGTTTCATCAACACTTGAGATTCGGGTTACACTGTCAATTTCAAATTTATGATTCTATTTTTGTTTATTTGATTATATTGATATTATGATTGCTTAAATTGAATTTCAATAGGATCGGTTAATTTATTTGACAGATTTGGTTTCAGTTTCTAATTTAATTAAATTATAATTATGCGACGTTTGATCGTTAATTGTAATATATTGATGATTGTGATGCTTAATCCAGTCAAAGAAACTGAATTCTACTGTCATGGGTCTGAAATTCGAATAAGTTGATTAATCATTTTGCTGATCTGTTAAATCAAAAATCTAAAAATCCCTTTTTTTAATTTCAACTTTCAATTTAGTTATTATTATTATTATTATTACTATTATTATTATTATTATTATTATTATTATTATTATATCAGAAGTCCTTGCGAAACAATTCGAGTTATTACCTCTATTTACATTTTATTTATTTTATTTGACCCGTGTGCGATAGCGGATCACTTCGCAACATCAAAATTAACTCATTGACGAGTGGCATGCCATCAGGTAATATCAATTGTCGACCAATAAGCTCTTCAGCAATTTATATTGCTCAATGCTGTAATAAAAAATAAATTAAATATGATTAGTTAAAATAATTTAGTAAAAATAAAATATGACTAATTAATATACCATTATGTCAACTACTTTATCGGCGGGATCGACGACATCAGTTGCATGAGCGACATGTTATTCATGGTTTGGTTCTCTACGAATGATGCATGCATGAGGAATTCTGCAAAACCAATCCATGTAGTCATTTGAGCAGACTACATGTCCCTACACAACTACAACAACATCCATTACACGTACAACGTGTTGTATAAACATAATGTTCATTTCATCTGGTGTGGTCGTCTGACCCACTACCTTTAACGGTCAGCCATGAATGATTTGGACATGACCGTATTGACACAATACCCTGTCTGACAAATCAGCACACATCTTCGGACCCCAACGTACCCACCCTCAAAATTAAGAAACTCTTCAAAAGGTCGCTTCACTTGATGCTCTTCATATGATGTCCAACAGACCTCATCAACGTCAATTTCGTCAAGAGCTTTCCTAAATGGAAGAACCAAACCCTTATCCCTTTTTGGCTTCCATATGGAAATTCTGGTCACGACAGCGCTGATGGTATACCTTAAGTAACCAATTATACCAAATTGTGGTTGTCCGCATGACATTAAATTTAGCATAAGCAACAACTTGACTAGCTCCAAGAAGCTCAGCCAATATATCTACACTGTCATCCTTGTTGGGGATATGCAGGAGAGAGGATACATTGTCCAAAGTAACTGTCATCTCCCCAATTGGAAGATGGAAGCTATTGGGGTTACGATGCCAACTCTCTACGAAAGCATAAATGATCCCTTTGTCGATCATTTCATAGCTCCATTTTAGCAAATAGTACAATCCTGAGATTTTAACCAATTGCTCAACCTCTTTTAATTTTTTACTGTTGCTAAACACCCTTAATTACACACGACCATGAAATTAATTAAGTGAAAAAATAAAAGTTAAAAAACATTACAACAACAACTATTAAAAATTTAATTTAATTTGATTGAAAAATTACCACACCATCCCATAATTGAGTCGCTACATGATCGCCGAATGTCCTAAAGATAAAACTATCAACTAGACCACCAAGATATCCATCTTCCTGTAGAGGTTCATCTATGTTATTTTGTTGGGCTTCAGATTGTGCTACTGGTTGGGCTTCTTCTTGTTGCTGCTGTAGTCGATGTCGTTGTGCCCGTGCGGAAGCAGTTGGCCTAACACGATGACCCTCCACATTAGAAGTACCCTCATTAACTATAGCATGACCTTCTATATTAGTAAACATAGTGCGCACCATATCTACAAAACCAAAATCATAATAAAAATCAAAACAACAAATCCTACGTGAATCGAGTTCATGTACGCGAACTCACTGTCAAAAACTTATGTGAACCCATTTTCAAAACTTAAAAACGTACGTGAAATGAGTTCACGATCCATGTTCGTGACATGAGTTCACGAAGGGTGTACATGAACTCAGTTCAGGTACGTGGTATCACTTTATCTTACGTGAACTCAGATCACATACACCCTACATGAAGTCATTTCACGAACATGGTTTGTGAACTGAGTTCACGTACGTTTTTTGTTTTTGAAAATGGATTTGTGTATGTCAACTGAGTTCACATACGTTTATGAAAATACCTCTTATATTTAAACAGAAGACCCCAAACAAGTATTACAAACATCAGCAAGGTTGGGTTAAATACCCATACCAAGTTTTGAAAGCATAAGTTTTAGCTACTTGAACTAAATCACGAGCTTCAATATTTTGAGCTCTTTTAACAAACACAACATAAACTTTAACAAAATTATTACAAAGAGAAATACAATCCTAGATAATGAGTTCGATTTCATTTAGGCAAGACCTTCCTTCAATGCCTTTTACGACTGTGAGTGAATCAGTGGCTATAGACTATAGTAATAAATTGAAGTTTGAGATCACTAGCAATCTGCAGGGCCCAACGAACTCCAAGAGCTTAGGCCAAGGCTGGACTCGTTTGGATATCTTCCTTCCTACAAGCTGAGACCATAACCGTGCCTTTACGGTCCTGGTTAGCATATCCCGTCATGTTAAACCATCAATAAAACAACCTTAATTCACGTAAATTATGTTACAGAAAAAAAACATCAATTGGTTCTGTCACGGTTGGACCAGCCTGCGCCAGTTCTGCATTAAACATAGCAGCACTGACAGCCAATTCCACGGCCTGATACAATCTGTTTACGAAGATTAGCTAGTTTTCAGAAGACCAGATCTTACAAAGAGTGATGCAGAAAAGTTGAATTCATTCGAATTCTTTAAATGCCATCCCCTGTAGCATCCAAGAGTTGCTGTCTACTTTGCAAGTGGCATGAATTCCAAGGGGTGACGAGAGCCAAGTAGCATAACAGCAGGTGTCCATTTTTAATCCTTTCTTATCTACCCTAGCTCTTCTAGGGAGGATGTATTTAGTTAATCTCCAAAGAACATTTCGAAATTTTATTAGGAACCGGAGTTTTTCAAATTTTCCCTCATCCTTTTCAGTGGTAGTGTAGTTCAAGTGTGCATCAACCAGAGTTCTATTGGCATAGTAGATTAAATAAAATACCTTCCATGCCTTTGATCAAATACTGCTCCCACAACATAATCACTTGCATCACATATGACTTCAAATGGCTTCGCCGAATCTGGAGTAGTAATAATAGGTGTTGTGATGAGTGCTTCCTTCAGAGTGTGAAAGGCCTTAACATATTCAAAATCAAATTCAAATGCTACATATGGTGTAGGAATTTTTACAGAGGCTTTTAGATTTGAGAAAAACGTTTGATAAATCTTCTATAGAACCCAACAAATCCTAAGAAACTCCTTATCCTTTTCACAGAAGTAGGATAAACCAATTTTTCAACCACTTCATTCTTTGCCTTATCTACTTCCAATCATTTCTTTGAAATTTTATGTCCTAACACAATGTCCTCTTTTACCATAAAATGACACTTATCGTAGTTAAGTATCAAATTGGTCTCTTCACATCTTTCTAGCACTTGTTCTAGGTTTTGTAAAAATTTATAGAATGATTCTCTAAAGACTGAAAAATCATCTATAAATATTTCCAAGGATTTTTCTATCGAAAGTATTGAAATTATACACATCTGAAAAGTAGTTGAAGCATTACACAATCTAAATGGTATTCTTCTAAATGCAATTTTTTTATAAAGGCATGTGAAAGTTGTCTTTTCTTGTTCTTTAGGTTCTATAGAAATTTGGTTGCAACTAAAATAAGCATCAAGAAAGTAGTAGTAGTATTCTTGGCTTGCCAATTTATCCAACATCAGATCAATGAAATGCAATGGGAAATGATCTTTCTTGGTGGCTTTGTTGAGTTTTCTATAATCCATGCAAACCCTCTAACCAATGACAGTTCTAGTTGAAATCATCTCATTCTTGTCATTCATAACTCCTCCTCTTTTCTTTGACACACATTACATAGGGCTGACCCACACACCATCTGATATGGGATAAACAATTCCTACATCTAGCCACTTGATGGTTTCCTTTTTAACAACTTTTTTCATGATATGATTTAACCTCCTTTGACTTTCAATATTATTTTTAGAATTTTCTTCCAAAAAAACTCTGTTTATGCAAATAGTGGGGCGTATTCCCTTCATGTATGCCATTTGCCAACCCATCACTTTTTTTTGCTTCTTCAACACATAAAGCAATAATTTCTCTTGTGCAGAATCTAGCAAGGAAGAGATAATGGCTGGAAGTGTGTCATTCTCCCCAAGATACACATACTTTAAGTGAGATGAAGTTGATTCAATTCAAGTTTAGTAGGGGACTTGATGGATGTCACCTTGTTTTAGAAACTTTCACTAGTCAACTCTAACGATTCATATCTTCTAGTCTAGAGTTTAGGCAGAGGCAACTCTGGCTCTTTCACTATAACTGACCCATCTCATCAAAATGAGTAAAATCAAGCAGCTCTTGTTGTTTGAAAGATTGTTTGTGTACTAAAGAATCCACAAATGTGATGATGGAAAATTCCTCTAAGTCTTCATCAGGGTATTTTATGGCTTTTTGAATGTTGAAATGATGTGTTTGTCATTCCCTCTCATAGTTAATTCACCATTTTGAACATCAACTAAGACCCTTCTTGTATCAAGCGAAGGTCTCCCTACGATTATAGGAATTTCTTCATCAACTTCAAAATTAAGGAAGATAAAGTATGCAAGAAAGACAAACTTATCAACTCGAACTAATACATCACCAATTCTTCCTTCAGGATGGAAAATGGATGTGTCTTCCACTTGATGGTTGATAGTTATAGGCCTTGCTTCAATTATAATAAGTTGTTTAAAAATGGACTTAAGCATCATATTCATGCTGGCTCCCAAGTCACATAGTGCTTTCCCACAATATGAGTAAAAGTTATTAGGTTTTTAGTTAAATATAGGATTTAAGTTCTTTTAATTCTAACATAATTTATTTTGTCTTTTAAAAAAATTGATGCTTGGTGTGTGGTTTTGTAGGTAAAAGATTTGAAGAAGTGTTGTAGAATCAAAAGGCTACATTGAATTGCAATAGCAAGATGCACAACAAAGTGGTGAGTAGCGAAATACCCAAACTACATGGGTTTCATATTCATCTAGTATTTATTAAAAGATTTTGGGATATCCTTGTATGAGGAGGTGTTAAAAGGATGGATAATTGGATAAATTTTGCTTTATTGGGCAAAGAAGATACCTTTGAAGCTAAAAGACAAATATGGAGGTAAGCAAGAGAGAGAAAGCTAGGTGTTTTATAAAAGGGAGACGAACACGAAATGAAGTGCCAAGCAAATCAGACCTAAAAATTAGAACCCTAGTTGTCATTTCCATTTTGCTTCCATCATTCAACATTGACTCTTTTGTATGAAGGATTTTTGCTCAAAAAAGGAAACTAGAAACCAACTTGAAGTTGAATCTGTCGTAGTTGGTGTGTAAAACTTGTGTTTTTATATTTTATTCCTCATATTTGTAATTACTTAAGCTACAATGTTACTTTCACCATTTTATGGCATTTCCATGTGTGAACAAAAGATCATTATGAGCTAAACTTCTTTAGATTTAGTATTTATGAAGTATTGAATGATGTTTGTGGTTTAATATATTTATTGCATGTTTGTATTAGTTATTCAAGGTGATTTAATGTTGTCTCTCACTCTGAATCTGACCACCTTAAATTTATTGCTAGTTTTTGAACTTGAAAATGGGAAAAATTGATTTTCTTGTTAAATATGGGTTAAGTCAAAATGTTCCGACAAGTGGTTGAAATTAAACAACTAGGAATAATATTTAATTCAATAGAATAAAAACGGAAATATAAATTGTAGCATGGTTGGACGTGAACATGAACCTACGAATGTCATTAGTGCATTTGAAAACTTTGATGAATGAGTTGGAAAACCTCAAAGATTACTGTGTTCAAAATGGAACAAACATGCGATACCATTTTAGTATCACAAACATAGATCAATACAAATTATATCCTTAACTAGTTTCATTAATCTAATGGACAAGAATAAGCCTAGGAGGATAAAATTAACTTAATTTTAATCCAATGACACAAACACACCAATTGGAGGCACAAGTATGGCTAAAAACCCTAATTCGACAAAAATAAATCCACGGAGGACGAATCTGACCTAAATGTTAATCCAACGACAAAAATGAACTTATTAGATGCAAAAGAATGCTTAAAACCCCTAATTGGACTAGAATAAGCTAAGGAGGACAAGAATGACCTAAATGTTAATCCAATGACACAAAGACATCTATTGGATGCACAAGATTAGTTAAAAACCCTAATTAAATAAGAATAAGCCTAGGGAGGACGAAAATGACCTACATGTTCAGCCAATGACACAAACACACCTATTGGATGCAAAAGATTGGTGAAAAATCCTAATTGGACTTGAATAAGCCTAACTAGGATGAAAATGACCTAAATGTTAATCTAATGACACAAACACCCCTATTGGATGAACAAGATTTGTTAAAAAATCTTAATTGGACAAGAAAAAGCCTAGGGAGGACGAAAATGACCTAAATGTTAATCCAATGAGACAAACACACCAATTGGTTGCACAAGATTGGATAAAAAACCTAATTGGACAAGAATAAGCATAGGGAGGACGAAAATGACATAAATATCAATCCAATGAAACAAACACACCAATTGGATGCACAAGATTGGTTAAAAACCCTAATTGGACAAGCATAAACCTAAGGAGGACGAAAATAACCTAAATGTTAATCCGATAACACAAATGAACCTATTGGATGCACAAGATTTCTTACAAACCCTAATTGGACTAGAATAAGCCTTAGAAGGATGAAAATAACCTAAATGTTAATCGAATAACAAAAACACATCAATTCGATTCACAAGATTGGATAAAAATCCTAATTGGACACGAATAAAACTTGGGAGGACAAAACGACCTACATGTTAATCCAATGACACAAATGAACTTATTGAATGCAAAAGAATGCTTAAAAACCCTAATTGGATTAGAATAAGCCTATGGAGGATGAAAAATAACCTAAACGTTAATCAATTAACACAAACACATCTTTTGGATCCACAAGATTGGTTAAAAACCCTAATTGTTCAAAAATAAGCCTAAGGAGGACGAAAATGACTTAAATGTTAATCCAATAAAAAATAAACACACCTATTGGAAGCACAAGATTGGTTACAAACCCTAATTGGACTAGAATACGCCTAGGAATGACAAAAAGGACCTAAATGTTAATCCAATGACCTAAATGCCAATGACAAAAACATACCTGTTTGATGCACACCATGGGTGAAAAGCCCTAATTGGACAAGAATAAGACGAGAGAGGACCAAAATGACCTAAATTTTCATCCGATGACACAAACACACCTATTGGATGAACAAGATTGGTTAAAAATCCTAATATGACTATAATAAGCCTATGCAGAACGAAAATGACCTAAATGTTAATCCAATGACATAAACACACTTATTGGATGCACAAGATTGGTTACAAACCCTAATTGGACAACAATAAGCCTAATGAGGATGAAAATTACCTAAATGTTAATCCTATGACACAATGAACCTATTGGCTGCACAAGATTGGTTAAAAACCCTAATTCAATAAGAATAAGCCTAGGGAGGATGAAAATGACCTAAATGTTAATCCGATGACACAAATGAACTTATTGGATGCACACAATTGCTTAAAAACCTTAATTGGACTAGAATAAGCCTAAGTAGGATGAAAATGACCTAAATGTGAAACCAATGACCCAACCACACCTATAGGATGCAGAAGATTTTCTAAAAACCCTAATTGGACTAGAATAAGCCTAGGGAGGATTAAAATGCCCTAAATAATAATCCAATAACGAAAATGAACTTATTAGATGCACAAAAGTGCTTAAAAACCATAATTGGACTATAATAAGCATAGAGAAGACAAAAATGACCTAAATGTTAATGCAATGACACAAACACACCTTTTGGATGCACAAGATATCTTAAAAACCTTAATTGGACAAATAAAAGCATAAAAAGGACGAAAATGAACTAAATGTTCATCCAATGACATAAACACACCTATTGGATGCACAAGATCGGTTACAAAACCTAAGTGGACCAGAATAAGCCTAAGGAACATGAGAATGACCGAAATTTCAATCCAATGAGACAAACACACCTATTGGAAGCATAAAATGGGTTTAAAACCCTATTTGAACAAGAATAAGCCTAGGGAGGATGAAAATGATCTATACGTTAATCCAATGACCGAAAATAAACTTATTAGATGCAGAAGATTGCATAAAAATCCTAATTGAAATACCATAAGCCTAAGGAGGATATAAATGACCTAAATGTTAATGGAATGATTCAAACACAGCTATTGGATGCACCATATTTGTTAAAAACGCTAATTGGACTAGAATATGCCTAAGGAGAATGAAAATCACCTAAATGTTAATCCAATAGCACAAATGACCTTATTTGACGCACAAGATTGGTTAGAAACCCTTATTGGACTAGAATATGCTTAGGGAGGACGACAATGACCAAAATATTAATCTAACGACAGAAATGAATTTTTTGTATTCACGAGATTGATTAAAAATCCAAATTAGACTAGAATAAGCCTGTGGAGGATGAAAATGACCTAAATGTTAATCCAATAACATAAACACACCTATTTGATGCACAAGATTGGTTACAATCCCTAATTGGACAAGAATATGCTAGGGACGACCAAAATAACTTAAATGTTCATCCAATAATATAAACAAACCTATTAGATGCACAAGATTAGATCATAACACTAATTGGACTGCAATAATAAGCCTAAGGAGGACAAAAATGACCTAAATATTTATCCAATGACACAAACACATGTATTAGATGCACAAAACTGGTTAAAAACCCTAATTAAACAAGAACAAGCCTAGGGAGGACGAAATTGACCTAAATGTTAATCCAATGACACAAACACGCCTATTGGGTGCACGAGAATTGTGAAAAACCCCAATTGGACCAGAATAAACTTAGGGAGGATGAAAATTACCTAAATGTTTAACCAATGATACAAACACACGTATTGGATGCAAAAGATTGGTTAAAAACCCTAATTGGACAAGAAGAAGCCTAAGAAGGATGAAAATGACCTAAATGTTAATCCCATGACACAAACACACCTATTGGATGCACAAAATTGGTTACAAACCCTAATTGGACTAGAATAAGCATAGGGAGGAAGAAAATCACCTAAATATTAATCCAATGACACAATTGAACTTATTGGATGCACAAGATTTGTTAAAAACCCTAATTAGACTAGAATAAGCCTAGGGAGAACAAAAGCGACATAAATGTTAATCCAATGATACAAACACACCTATTGGATGCACAAGATTGGTTAAAAACCCTAATTGGACAAGAATAAGCCAATGGAGGACGAAAATAACCTAAATGTTTATCCAATGACACAGATACACCTACTGGACGCACAAGATTGATTATAAACCTTAGTTGGACAAGAATAAGCCTAGGGAGGATGATATTGACATAAATGTTAATCCCATGACACAAATGAAATTGTTGGATTAAAAAGATAACATAAAAACCCTAATTGGACTAGATTTAGCCTAAGGAGGTTGAAAATGACTTAAATGTTAATCCAATAACAATAAAATGTATTCAAGTTATGCATGCTCCTAAATATATATGATCCGGATATAACCAGCCACACAGGCAACCACACATAAGTCACCCATACCAATGGGAAAAATTAAACCAGCCACACAGGCGTCCACAAAGATGTATTTGATATGTCATGAAGTGATAATGATGCTCAAAAAGTACATGTCACCACTCACTTAAATAATCACACAAATCATCAACCACTTAGAAAATCACAAAAATAATAGTATTTAAAACCACAAGGACAACAATATTTAAATCATCAACCACTTAAATAATCACAACCACTTAAATAATAGTATTTAAATCATCAACCACTTAAATAATCACACAAATCACCAGCCACTTAGACAACCACAAGAACAACAATATTTAAAACACAAATCACCAGCCACCTAGGCAACCACAAAGATAATGATGATATTTAAAATAAAAGTCGCCAACCACTTAGGCAACCACAAAGATAACAATAATTAAAACACAAATCATTAGCCACATAGACAACTACAAAGATAACAATATTTAAGACACAATTTACTAGCCACTTAGGCAACCACAAAGATAACAATATTTAAATCACAAATCACCAACCACTTAGGCAACAAAAAAGATTACAATATTTAAAACACAAATCACTAGCCACTTAGGCAACTACAAAGTCAAAATATTTTGGATTAAATTTTTTAATCAAATAAAACATTAAATTTATATTATGATGGATGTTCATAGTTATAGGTCAATAACTTCAACACATAAAATATGCACATGAACAAATATCTCAAAATCACCACTTTCATTTTAATAATCCATAAGATTCGATTTGACTACGTGTTATTGATAACAATTAAAACTCATATCACCAAAAATACAATAACACCATAAATTTCATTTATTTCACTATAAAGTCTTTCGCATTCTAAAAATAGACTATTCATTAATGCATTCAGTAATCAATTTTCTGATATTATTAAAATTAAAGAAATATAAAATTTACATCAATTTCCTCAAGACACATATAATGTTCATAAAAGTCAAGTTTTAAATTTAAAATACTCAAAAGTCAAGACTTAAAATCAAATACATCATAATAAACATATTACTAATTACATCATTATAAAAATTATAACAATCAACACATAATTAATTTCATCAAGATAAAGGTATTACTAAAAAAAACAATCAACGCATTATCGTTAATTTCTTTATGATGAAAATAAATTAAACCTTTTTCTTTTAAGACATCCATACATCATATCAATATCTTACGAATCGCTAATTTTAATATCTAGCCTTACTCTACATGGGGACACAAGAATAAATCTAGGGAGGACCAAAATGACCTAAATGTTAATCCAATGACACCAACACACCTATTGGATGCACAAGATTGGTTTAAAACCCATATTAGAGAAGAATAAGTCTAGGGAGGACGAAAATAGCCTAAATTTTAATCCAATGACACAAACACACCTATTGGATGCACATGATTGGTTACAAAACCCTAATTCGATTACAATAAGCCTAGGGAGAACGAAAATGACCTAAATGTTTATCGAATGACACAAATAAACTTATTGGATGTACAAAACTGGTTAAAAACCCTAATTTGACTAAAATTAGCCCAGGGTGGACGAAAATGACCTAAATGTAAATCCAATGACACAAACATACCTATTGGATGCATAAGATTGGTTAAAAACCCTAATTAGACTAGAACAAGCCTAAGGAGGAAGAAAATGACGTTAATGTTCATCGAATGTCAGAAATACACCAATTGGATGCACAAGATTCCGTACAAACCCTAAATGAACTAGAATAAGCTTAGGGATGACGAAAATGAACTAAACATTAAATCCAATGACACAAATCAACTTATTGGATGTACAAAGTTGGTTAAAAACCCTTATTGGACAAATATAAGCCTAGGGAGAATGAAAAAAACTAACTATTAATCCAAAGACACAAACACATATATTGGATCCACAACATTGGTTACCAACCCTAATTTGACAAGAATAAGCCCAACAAGGATGAAAGTGACCTAAATGTTAATCCAATGACACAAACACATATATTGGATGCACATGATTGGTTAAAAACCCTGATTGGACAAGAATAAGCATATGGAGGACGAAAATAACTTAAATGTTACTCCAACGACACAAACACACCTATTGGATGCACAAGATTCCTTAAAAACCCAAATTGGACAATAAGAAGCATACGATGGACGAAAATCACCTAAATGTTAATTCAATGACACAAACATACCTATTGGATACACATGATTGGTCAAAAATATTAATTGGACAACAATAAGCCTATGGAGGACAAAAACGACCTAAAAGTTAATCTAATGACACAAACACACCTATTGAATGCAGAAGATTGACTAAAAACCCAAATTGAACAACAATTAAGCCTAGGGAGGACGAAAATGACCTAAATGTTAATACAATGACACAAACACACCAGTAGTATACATAAGATTGGTTAAAAACCCTTAGTTGACAATAATAAACCTAGGGTGGACGAATGTGACCTAAATGTTAATCCAATCACACAAATACACCTATTGGACGCAAAAGATTAGTTTAAAACCCTCATTGGAAAAAAAGCACCAGATTGCTTAATAACCATAATGGACTAGAATAAGCCTAAAGAGTATGAAAATTACTTAAATATTAATCTTATCAGACAAACAAACCAATTGGATGCACAAGATTGGGTAAAAACCTTAATTGGACAAGAATAAGCCTAAGGAGGACAAAAATGACTTAAATGTTAATCCAATGACACAAACACACCAATTGTTGACACAAGATTGGTTGAATACCCAAATCGGACAAGAATAATGCATGGAAAGACGAAAATAACCTAAATGTTAATCCAATGCACAAACACACCAATTGGATGCACATGATTGGTTACAAACCCTAATTAGGCAAGAATAATCCTAGGGAGGAAAAAAATGACCTAAATGTTAATCGAATGAAAAAAAACACACTTATTGGATGCACAAGATTTTTAAAACCTCTAATTGGACCGAAATGGGCCAAGGAAGGACGAAATTGACCTAAATGTTCATGCATTGACACCAAGACACCTATTCGATGCTCATGATTTGTTAAAAACCCTAATTGGACTACAATAAGCGTAGGGAGGAAGAAAATGTCCCAAATGTTAATCCAATGTCATAAATGAACTTATTGAGTGCAGAATATTAGTTAAAAACCCTAATGGATAAGAATAAGCCTAGGGAGAAGGAAAATGACCGAAATGTTAATCCAATGACACAAAGGAACTTATTATATGCACAAGATTGTTTAAAAACCCTAATTGAACTAGAATAAGCCTAGGGAAGATGCAAATGACCTAAATGTTAATCCAACGACACAAATGACCTAAATGTTAAGCCTAGGAACTTATTGGATGTACAAGATTGGTTAAAAAACCTAATTGGACAAGAATTAGCCTAGGGATGACAAAAATGACCTAAATGTTAATCCAATAACACAAACACACCAATTGGATGCAAAAGATTGGTTGAAACCCCTATTTGGAAAAGAATAAGCCTAGGGAAGACGAAAAAGGCCTAAATGTTAATCCAATGAAACAAATGAACTTTTCGGATGTACAAGCTTGGTTAAAAACCCTAATTGGACTAGCATAAGCCTAAGGGGGATGAAAATAACCTAAATGGTAATTTGACGACACAAACACACCTATTGGATGTACAAGATTGGTTAAAAACCTTAATTGGACAAGAATAAGCCAAAAGTGGACAAAAATGACCTAAATGTTAATCTAATGATACAAATACACCAATTGGACACACAAGATTGGTTGAAAACCCAAATTAGACAATAATAATCCTTGGGAAAATGAAAAAGACCTAAATGTTAATCAAATGACACAAACACACCAATTGGATGCACTAGATTGGTTACCAACCGTAATTGGACAAGAATAATCGTAGGGAGGAAAACGATGACCTAAATATTAATGCAATGAAAAAAACACACTTATTGGATGCACAAGATTGTTTAAAACCTCTAATTGGACCAAAATTAGCCAAGGGAGGACGAAATTGTACTAAATGTTCATCCAGTTACACAAAGACACCTATTGGATGCACATGATTTGTTAAATCAATTTTGCTTCAAACACCCCTCATTTTACTTTCCTCACCCCTTAATTTTTTTTAACCAGAAAATACCCAAATTGCCCTTCCCTATTAATTTAATTAACCACTCAACCTTAATCTTCATTACCTTAATCTTCAACTTCAACCAACTTCAACCTTCTTCTTTATTCTTCAATATTCTTAAATCATCTTCAATCATTTTGATACATTTGATGTTCAATAAGCTTGAATCACGTTGAACATCTTAATCATTTTCATCATGCTCATCGTTATAGTGATTCAAATCAAGTAGGTATGTATGTAACTGCTGAATTTTTTTTTCCAGATCTGAGTTTCATACGTGAACTCAATTCACGTACCCTCACGTGAACTAAATTCACGTAGCTGATAAAAATAAAAAAAAATTCAATTTACATGAATCTAATTCATGTACACCTACGTTAATTAAGATTGCGCAAGATAATGGAGGTTGTATGTTGATGTAACATACGTGAACTGAGAATACGTAGGCGTACGTAAACTCAATTCACGTAGCTAACAAATGAAATGAATTCACGTGAACATACGTGAACTAAGTTCACGTAAAAAAAGAATTTTTTTTCAAATTATACATACGTGAACTGAGTTCACGTAGGGTCCCTAAATTTGAAATCACCTAAGTGATACGTGAACTGAGTTCACGTAGGGCAATATTTTAACTTTTTGAATATTTTTAGTTTTTTTAATTTAGGTAACTAAATTATTCTATTTTTTATAAACTATTTAAACTAATTAAACTATTTAAACTACTTTACACTTAATTTAGGAGAATAAATTATGCATAGCACAGTATCAAAAAACATAACAAAAGTCCACAACAGAGTCAATAAAAGATATCAAATAAAACTATATTATTTTTTGAAATATTTGAATAAATCTTGAAAATAGATATTTTCAAATTTTATAACATTTGAAAACTTTATTCACAAACTATAGTCAGTTTGAATGATAAATTTTAGTTTTAAAGTTTAAAATAATATAAATATAAAATAATCAGTGCAGTTTTGTAAACACACAGCATATTCTCTAACACATAAAAAAGAAAATTAAATGCAATAAAAGATATTAAATAAAATAAAAGTATTTTAGACGTTTCAATATGCATACATTTCGATCAAGCAACATCAGCATAACTCATTAACTAGTCAGTACAAACATTTACACACAAAGATAGAATTAAATGCATTTATGGAAATTAAAAATAATATTTTGCATTAAATAAAATTGATTTTACAAAATTGAAATTAGAAACTTTGAGCAAACACTTCTATACACACCAAAAAATGGGAATTCATTACAATAATATGCATAAAGTAAAGATATTACAAAATTAAAAAATAAAATATTTAACCAAACAATTTAGGTCTAAACAAAGGATTCCCATTCACTTAGAAAATAAACAAAATATGAAAAATTAGAATTTATTACACCTCCATTAATAGAAATTTTAATTTTTTTGAAATCATAATTTGTACATACGTGAACTCCTTCAAAAAAAAATTATTCTATGTGAACTGAGTTCACGTACCTGAACCATTGCCTATATTTCCTTCCTACGTTCCTACGTGAACTCCTTGCCATTTTTTCCTTCTTACGTGAACTTAGTTCACGTATGTGAACTCCTTCCCAATTTTTCCCAACCTACGTGAATTGAGTTCACGTCCACATACGTGATTTGAGTTCACGTAGAGCATTTCAGTTCACGTAAGCAAGCAGACTCAGAATACGTGAACTCAGTTCACGTTCATCATTTCAACAGTTCACGTTCTCACTTCATTTCAACAGAAAACCCATAAAGCCAGAAAACCTTAAAACACCCAAAAAAACCTTAAGTTGTCGAAGATGAAGGAAATGAAGATGTAAGGTTGAAGGAGATGAAGGTGGGTTGAAGGAGATGAATTTATAAATGTGGTGTTTAATTGAATAAAGAGGGAAGGGCAATTTGGGTATTTTGGGTTTAAATTTTTTTAGGGGTGTGGGAAGTAATATGAGGGATGTGGGAAGTAAAATTGTTGTTAAAAACCCTAATTGGACTAGAATACGCCTAGGGAGGACGAAAATGTCCAAAAGGTTAATCCAATGTTACAAATGAACTCATTGCATTCAGAAGATTGGTTAAAAACCCTAACGAACAAGAATAAGCCTAGGGAAGACGAAAATGATCTAAATGTTAATCCAATGAAATAAATTAACTTATTGGATGTACAAGATTGGTTAAAAACCCTAATTGGACAAGAATAAGCCTAGGGAGGACGAAAATGACCTAAATGTTAATCCAATGACATAAGCACACCTATTGGATGTACAAGATTCGTTAAAACCGCTAATTGGACAAGAATAACCCTACGGAGGACGAAAATGGCCTAAATTTTAATCCAATGACACAAACACACCAATTGAACGCACAAGATTGGTTGAAAACCCTAATTGGACAAGCATAAATCTAGGGAAGACGGAAAAGGACTAAATGTTAATCCAATGACACAAATGAACTTTTCGGATGTACAAGCATGGTTAAAAACCCTAATTGGAGTAGCATAAGCCTAACGGGGATGGAAATGACCTAAATGTTAATCCGACGACACAAACACACCTATTGGATAGACAAGATTGGTTAAAAACCTTAATTAGACAAGAATAAGCCTAGGGGGGACAAAAATGACCTAAGTGTTAATCCAATGACACAAACACACCAAATGGATGCACAAGATTGGTTGAAAACCCTAATTGGACAAGAATAAGCCTAAGGAGGATCAAAATTTCCTAAATGTTAATCCAATAACACAAATAAAATTATTGGATGCACAAAATTTCATAAAACCCCTAATTGGACTAGAATAAGCCTAAGGAGGATCAAAATTAATTAAATGTTAATCCAATGACACACACACACCTATTGGTTGCACAAGATTGTTTAAAAACTCTAATTGGACAAGAATGAGCCAAGGGAGAACAAAAATGATCTAAATTATCATTCAATGACACAAACACACCTATTGTATGCACCAAATTTGTTAAAGTCCCTAATTGGACATGAATACGCCTAGGGAGGAAGAAAATAACCTAAATGTTAATCCAATAACACAAACAAACCTCTAGGATGTACAAGATTGGTTAAAAACCCTAATTGGACAAGAATAAGCCTAAGGTGCACAAAAAAGACCTAAATGTAATCCAATGACACAAGCAAACCAATTGGACGCACAAGATTGGTTGAAAACCCTAAATAGACAAGAATAAGCCAAGGGATGACAAAAATGACCTACATGTTAATCCAATAACACAAATAAACTTATTGGATACAAAAGATTGTTTAAAAACAATAATTGGACTAGAATAAGCCTAAAGAGCATGAAAATGGCTTAAATGTTAATCCAATGACACAAACACACCAATTGGATGCACATGATTCCTTAAAAACCCAAATTGGACAAGAAAAAGCCTAGAGATGACAAAAATGACTTATATGTTAATCCAATAACACAAAGGAACTTATTGGATGTACAAGTTTCGTTAAAACCCTAATTGGACTATAATAAACCTAGCGAGGACGAAAATGACATAAATGTTTATCCAACGACACAAACACACCAATTGGAAGCACAAGATTGCTTAAGAACCCTAATTGAAGTAGAATACACCTAAGGAGGACGAAAATGACCTAAATGTTAATCAAATGACACAAACACACCTATTGGATGCACAAGATTTGTCACAAACCATAATGGGACAAGAATAATCCTAGGGAGGATGAAAATGACCTAAATATTAATCCAATGACACCAACGCACCTATTGGATGCACAAGATTGGTGAAAAACCCTAATTAAACAAGAATAAACCTAGAGAGGACGGAAATGATCTAAATGTTAATCCAATGACAGAAACACACTTATTGTATGCACAAGATTGGTAAAAACCCGTAATTAGACAAGAATAAGCATAGGAAGGAGGAAAATGAGCTAAATGTTGATCCAATGACACAAAGACACCTATTGGATGCACAAGTATGTTAACAACCCTAATTGAACTAGAATAAGCCTAGGAAGGAAGAAAATGACCCAAATCTTAATCCAATGACACAAATGAACTTATTGGATGCACAAGATTGCTTATAAACCCTAATTTGACTAGAATAATCCTATGGAGGATGAAAATGACGTAAATGTTAATCTAATGACACAAGCACACCTATTGGATGATGCACAAGATTGGTTAAAAACTCTAATTGGACAAGAATATGCGTAGGTAGGACGAAAATGACCTAAATGTTAATACAATGACACAAACACACCAATTGGACGCACAAGATTAGTTAAATAATTAATTGGACAAGAATAAGCCTAGGAAGGACGAAAATGACCAAAATGTTAATGCAATGACACAAACACACCTATTGGAGGCACAAGAATGGGGAAAACCCCTAATTAGACAAGAATAAGCCTAGGGAGAATGAAAATGACCTATATGTTAATCCAATGATAAAAACACATTTACTAGAAGCATAAGATTGTTTAAAACCTCTAATTGGATAAGAATGAGCCAAGGGAGGACGAAATTGACCTAAATGTTTATCCAATGACATAGAGACACCTATTGGATGAACAAGATTTGTTAAAAATCCTAATTGGACTATAATATGCCTATGGAGGAAGAACACGACCCAAATGTTAATCCAATGACACAAATCATTGGTTCAAAACACTAATTGGACACGAATAAGCATATGGATGATGAAAATGACCTAAATGATAAGCCAATGAGACAAACACTCCTATTGGAAGCACAAGATAGGTTAAAAACAAAAGTTGGGCAAGAATAAGCCTAGGGAGGACACAAATGACCTAAATGTTAATCCAATGACACAAACACACCAATTGGATGCAAAAGATTGGTTTAAAACCCCAAATGGACAAGAGTAAGCCAATGAAGGATGAAAATAACCTAAATTTTAATCCAATGACGTAAACACACCTATTGGACGCACAAGATTGGTTTAAAATCCTATTTGGAGAAGTATAAGCCTAATGTAATTATTGAATGTAGAAGATTTGTTAAAAACCCTAATTATAATAGAATAAGCATAGGGAGGACGAAAATGAACTAAATATTAATCCAATGACACAAACACACAAATTGGATGCACATGATTGGTTTAAAACGCTAATTGGACAAGAATAAGCATAAGGTAGTTGAAAATGACATAAATGTTAATCCATTGACACAAATGAACCTATTGGATTCACAAGATTTCTTAAAAACCCTAATTGGACTAGAATAAGCCTAGGGAGGACGATAATGACCTAAATGTTAATCCAATGGCTTAAAAACACCTATTGTATGCACAAGATTGGTTAAAAACCCTAATTGGACAAGATTAAGCTTAGGGAGGACAAAAATGACCAAAATGTTCATCCAATGACAACAATGAACTTATTTGATTCACAAGATTGCATAAAAACCCTAATTGGACTAAAATAAGCTAAAGGAGGATGAAAATGAATTGATAATCCAATGACACAAACACACCTATTGGATGCACATGATTAGTTAAAAACCGAAATTGGACAAGAATAAGCCTATGGAGGAGGAAAATGAGCTAAATGTTGATCCAATGAAACAAAGACACCTGTTGGATGCACAAGTATGTTAAAAACCCTAATTGGACTAGAATAAGCATAGGAAGGAAGAAAATGACCCAAATGTTAAACGAATGACACAAATGTACTTATTGGATGCACAAGATTGATTAAAAATCCTAATTTGACTAGAATAAGCCTACGGGGGATGAAAATAACGTAAATGTTAATCTAATGACACAAGCACACCTATTGGATGCACAAGATTGGTTAAAAACCCTAAATGGACAAGAATAAGCCTAGGGAGGACGAAAATAACCTACATGTTAATACAATGACACAAACACACCAATTGGACGCACAAGATTAGTTAAAAATATTAATTGGACAAGAATAAGCTTAGGGAGGACGAAAATGACCTAAGTGTTAATGCAATGACACAAACACACTTATTGGACGCACAAGAATGGGGAAAACCCTTAATTAGACACTAATAAGCCTAGGAAAACCCTTAATTAGACACAAATCATTGGTTCAAAACACTAATTGGACACGAATAAGCATATGGAGGATGAATATGACCAAAATGTTAAGCCAATGAGACAAACACACCTATTGGAACCACAATATAGGTTAAATACAAAAATTGGGCAAGAATAAGCCTAGGGAGGACCCAAAAGACCTAAATGTTAATCTAATGACACAAACACACCTATTAGATGCACAAGATTTGTGAAAATCCCTTATTAAACAAGAATAAGATTAGGGAGAACGAAAATGATCTATATGTTAATCCAATGACACAAACACACCAATTGGATGAACAAGATTGGTTAAAAACCCTAGGGTGGATGAAAATGACCTAAATGTTAATTCAATGACATAACCACAACTGTTGGATGCACATGATTAGTAAAAAACCGTAATTGAACAAGAATAAGCATAGAGAGGACAAAAATGACCATAATGTTCATCCAATGCCAAAAACACAACTATTGGATGCACAAGATTGTTTAAAATCCCTAATTGGACAAGAATAAGCCTAGGGAGGACGAATATGACCTAAATGTAAATCCAATGACACAAAGGAACTTATTGGATGCACAATATTGCTTAAAAACCCTAATTGAAGTAGAATACGACTAAGGAGGATTAAAATGATTTAAATGATAATCCAATGATAGTAACACACCAATTGGATGCACAAAATTGGTTAAAAACTCTAGTTGGACTAGAAAAATCCTAGGGAAGATGAAAATAACCCCAATGTTAATCCAATGACACAAATGAACTTATTGGATGCACAAGATTGGTTAAAAACCCTAATTGGACTAGAATAAGCTTAGGGGAGATGAAAATGACTTATATGTTAATCCAATGATACAAACACCCCCAATTGGATGCATAAGATTGGTTAAAAACCTTAATTGGATAGGAATAAGCCCAGGGAGGAAGAAAATATCCTAAATATTAATCCAATGACACAAACACACCAACTGGACGCACAAGATTGGTTGAAAACCCTAATTGGACAAGAAATTGCCTAGGAAAGACGAAAAGGACCGAAATGTTAATCCAATAACACAAATAAATTTATTGCATGCAAAACAATTCATAAAACCCATAATTGGACAAGAATAAGCCTAAGAAGGATCAAAATGACTTAAATGTTAATTCAATGAGACAAACACACCTATTGGAT
This sequence comes from Cicer judaicum, assembly GCA_037974835.1. Classification (NCBI taxonomy): domain Eukaryota; kingdom Viridiplantae; phylum Streptophyta; class Magnoliopsida; order Fabales; family Fabaceae; genus Cicer; species Cicer judaicum. The sequence goes on along the minus strand of JBBPBS010000549.1, from coordinate 5,306,490 downwards.
GCACAAGATTGTTTAAAACTCTAATAGGACAAGAATAACCTATGAAATGATAATCCAATGACACGAACACACCTATAGGATGCACATGATTAGTTAAAAACCGTAATTGGTCAAGAATAACCCTATGGAGGAGGAAAATGAGCTTAATGTTGATCCAATGACACAAAGACATCTATTGGATGCACAAGTATGTTAAAAACCCTAATTGGACTAGAATAAGCCTAGGAAGGAAGAAAATGTCCCAAATGTTAATCCAATGACGCAAATGAACTTATTGGATGCACAAGATTGATTAAAAACCCTAATTTGACTAGAATAAGTCTATGGGGGATGAAAATGACGTAAATATTAATCTAATGACATAAGCACACCTATTGGATGCACAAGATTGGTTAAAAATCTTAATTGGACAAGAATAAGCATAGGGAGGACGAAATGACTTAAATGTTAAAGGCTATTAGATGTGATAAATTCAGAATCAAATGAATAGTATTTCATATAAGCATAGCAATATAATGCAAGAAAACAGCTTTTAGTTAGATTGGCGCCAAAGGCAACTATAGATTAAAAGTTAGGACCATTTCACCTTCAAAAACTTCTGCTAAATTGAAGAGTTGGGAACAAACAAAACAGAAATTTGAGATATGAGATAGTGGTGTGAGAGCTCCATGTTGAAGCATATTTTTGAGTTTTTTTTTTTTTTCAATCCTCCAAGATGTTGGAGAACATTACTTGATATGCTAAATATACTGGAGGGGCCTTACTCTTTTCTGCTGATTATTATTTTTTTTTTGTTGCATTTTTGAAGGATGGGGAGTAGGGCTAAAGTTATTAACTAGTTTGGTTATTGCTTTTATTGTGCAGCTAAAGATCAGAGTGCATGAGCTGCTTAATTTGCAGATGACCAAGATCAAAGATATTAGCAACAATCAAGAGAAGTGAAGGACTTTGTCTCATCTAAAGTGCTATAATTTCTCATGCACATGTATATAATATTAATAATATTCTTTATTTTACTCTTTAAAGTGAGTTGTTGAGTTTAAGGTTATATCAAATTTATGAGAAACTTTCCTGGTCAAATTGGGAGATTGAAATCTTCATTTGTAAAATAAGTTAAACAGGCTCTCTCTATGACCACCCTCCAAACATGAAAACTAGCAAAAGTGATTTCAGGTTTCAGTACTGCCAGCAAGAGATTAGGCATTGTAGAGTAAAGTGAGGGTGACACTCTGAATGTTGGAGATAGTTGATTGGTTACACGAAAGTGATTCATAGACCTTGTTTATTTCAATCATATTGGATCATCTTGTAGAATCAATAATTGCTTGTTTCTTGTTTGACTTTTTGGTTCATCAGGTCTTGGCATTTTATTAATTTTCCTCCGTTGTTGTAACCTAGATATATCTTAAATACATTGTTAGGTATCATTAATTGATATAATTAACAAAAAACACAATTACAAGAGTTTATTTTTCATCCTTGTTTAAGCCTAATTTGCTTTGTCAACGAAAATAGAATCAAACTGAATTTTAGTCATGATTACAAGATCTATGAACGTGCTAGTCTAAAACAAACTCCAAGGTATATGAAATGTTTATCACAGAAAGGAAAGTCTAGTTTGAACAAATTTAAAGGTGTTTCATATATTTGAGCTAACTTTTGGATTTAGTACAAACAAAAACCTTTGGATAAGAGTTTGTTCAAAAAAAAATAAATGAAAATCAGAGTATGGGTGGTAGAACAAGCAATGTCCCATGATTTCGTCTTTAGTTGCCACGTGATGTGTCATACAAAGCAACTAGTCTTATTGGTGATAGTTTTTTTTTACATGTGTGATCGGATTTATCAATTTAAATGTATTTTTTGATTAAAATACGTTGATGAATTTAAATGTGTATTTAAAAATATAGGGGTTTGGCAAATGAAAATTTTACATGATACTAACACATTATTCTACACATCCGAACATTTCTTTTTCTGCTCAAAACAAATTTTTTAAATTTTAACTTATCTCCCACTCTGACAATTTTAAAAATTGTAATACGGAGTTTCAGATTTTTCATAGTTTTAAACATTTGAAATTTAAGATTTTTTACGTTTTGAAAATCCGAAATATAAACCAATTTTTCACGTCATTTTGTTAGAAAAAAGATATGTTTCCTTGCAGCAAAAGTGTCAACTATAGTGCATATCTGAAACAAAAACTCTGTATTTTCTTTTATAAAAAAACAAACATTGGAAAGTGTGGGTTCTTGGAAAATCTTATGTGTCACTCATAGTGTTGTCTATCTATGAAAGTATGGAGTTCTAACTTATTTTTTTTCTTTTTTACATTGGAAAGTTAATTCTTGTTTCGAATTTTTTTATTTCACTTATAAAAAATACATAAAATCCGGAAATTTTATAAATGAAAGATTCTAAACAAATATATTTTAGTTTATGACATTTCTATAAACTAAAAAAAAACATAAAAAACGTCAAAAAAATAAATTAGTTTTATTTGAATAATACCTGGGACATTAATTTGGAAGGAAGTTTGCCTAAATATATACTTCCAAAAGGTATTTAAAAATATGGTTAAAATTTTTAGTCCAGTAAAATTTTATTATTTTGGTTTTTAGTCCACTTATAGAAAAACTCGTTAATTTTTATATCTCTGATTTTACATCAATTCTTGTGTACTCCACAACTTTTTAAATAATTTTTTGAAATAATATTTAAAATATTATAAGAAAATTTTACAAATTTTTTTTAAGAAATAATATATTAATATAAATTTTAAAATATCAAAAAATTAAAAATTCATATTTAATTCATTATTTGTTAAAATAAGTTAATTTTTTGCAAGAAAGTTGTTAAATATGTTCTAAATATTATTATAAAAAATTATTCAAAAATTTAAAATACACACAAGAGTTTTTAAAATTATGGATAAAAAAAATTAAGAAACAAAAAGTTGACGAAACTTTTTCTAAGGACTAAAAATAAAATAGTAAAATTTTATAATGAAAAATTTATTTAATACTTAGAAATATATACTTGGGTGTGTCTTTTTCACAAAAATATGACTTAGAACTTCTAAAGTGAGCATACTATAGAGTGAGAAAATATATTTTTGTTATTTTTGTTATTCTAACAAACTCATGATTAGTTATGATGTACCTACAATTATAGATGTCAATTTCATAAACTCATTAACTATTGCACTCATAACTATTTCACTTCCAGGGATCATAAAATTAAATAGTTAAAAAAATTTCAAAAATGAAACCCCTAAAATTTTGTGGGCCTATAAACAAGCTAGTCATTAGTTATGATGTATCTACAATTATAGATGTTAATTTCATAAGCTCACTAATTATTGAATTCATTCCACTTGGAGGGACCATAAAATTTCATAGTTAAAAAAGTTCCAAAAATAAAAAATCTCAAAACTAAAAAACTCCTAAAATTTTGTGGGTCTATGAATCCACTTTTTGAAATAGAAAAAATTAATATCTTTTTGAAAAAAATTTCCATTTATTTTTTGGATTTTTTTCACAAAATTTTTTGATAAAAAAGTTTCAAATTTTTTCGATAATAAAATATTTACAAATTTTTTTATCCAAGAAAAATAATTTTTTTATTTTTCTCACTAAATTTTTCCAAAAAAAATGTTTTAGATTTTTTTGAAAATGTTTTTCGATATTTTTCCAAGAAAAATAAATTTTGAATTTGTTCATATAAAATATCTCAATTAACAAAAATTTAGCCTATAAACTTCTTCACTTAAGCCTACAAAAAATAATAAAACAATAGATTAATGTTTTAAAAAAGTTAATTTAACAGAGGTCTAACATTATAGACTTAGTAGAATTTTTTTAAAGAAATTTTAGACTTTTGAGCTTTATTGACAGCTCTATCTACAATATCTATATTTAATATTTTTCTTTTATTGTAACAAGGGTTACCCTTTATTGTGGGTATAAACTTATTAGTAAAGGCTTAAAGTCTACTTATTTTCAATAAAAATCAGTATCATTTACCCTTTATAATACTTTCCAATAGCTTCATATGACTTAAATCCATTCCAAAATAGATTTAATTTTTCATAACTTCTTTCATTTTATAAAGTATGATTATTGTTATCAAAATACAGATGAATCTGTAGGTAAAGCAATCGATTTTAAAATATCAATAAATTATGTGCCTTTATGGAAAGTGAAAATGACCTATATGTTAATCCAATGATAAAAACACACTTATTAGATGCCTAAGATTGTTTAAAACCTCTAATTGGATAAGAATGAGCCAAGGGAGGACGAAATTGACCTAAATGTTTATCCAATGACACAAAGACACCTATTGGATGCACAAGATTTGTTAAAAATCCTAATTGGACTAGAATATGCCTATGGAGGAAGAAAATGACCCAAATGTTAATCCAATGACACATATCATTGGTTCAAAACACTAATTGGACACATAAGCATATGGAGGATGAAAATGACCTAAATGTTAAGCCAATGAAACAAACACACATATTGGAAGCACAAGATAGGTTAAAAACAACAATTAGGCAAGAATAAGCCTAGGGAAGACGCAAACGACCTAAATGTTAATCGAATGACACAAACACACCAATTGGATGCAAAACATTGGTTTAAAACCCAAAATGGACAAGAGTAAGCCTATGAAGGATGAAAGTGACCTAAATTTTAATCCAATGACGCAAACACATCTATTGGATGCACAAGATTGGTTCAAAACCCTATTTGGACTAGTATAAGCCTAAGGAAGGCGCAAATGACCAATATGTTAATCCAATAATATAAATGAAATTATTGAATGTAGAAGATTGGTTAAAAACCCTAAATGGACTAGAATAAGCTTAGGGAGGACAAAAATGACATAAATATTAATCTAATAACACAAACACACAAATTGGATGCACATGATTGGTTAAAAACCCTAATTGGACTAGAATAAGCATAAGGAAGACGAAAATGACTAAAATGTTAATCCAATGACACAAATGAACTTATTGGATTCACAAGATTGCTTAATCACCCTAATTCGACTAGAATAAGCATAAAGTGGGTGAAAATGACATAAATGTTAATCCATTGACACAAATGAACCTATTGGATTCACAAGATTGCTTAAAAACCCTAATTGGACTAAAATAAGCCTAGGGAGGACGATAATGACCTAAATGTTAATCCAATGGCTTAAAAACTCCTATTGTATGCACAAGATTGGTTAAAAACCCTAATTGGACAAGATTTAGCTTAGGGAGGACAAAAATGACCTAAATGTTCATCCAAAGACAACAATGAACTTATTGGATTCACAAGATTGCTTAAACACCCTAATTGGACTAAAATAAGCCAAAGGAGGATGAAAATGAAATGATAATCCAATGACAACAACACACCTATTGGATGGACATGATTAGTTAATAACTGTAATTGGACAAGAATAAGCCTGTGGAGGAGGAAAATGAGCTAAATGTCAATCCAATGACACAAACACGTTTATTGGATGCACATGATTGACTTAAAACCCAAACTGGACTAGAATAAGTCTAGGGAGGACGAAAATGACCTAAATCGTAATCCAATGGCACCAACACACCAATTGGATGAACAGGATTGGTTAAGAACCCTAGGTTGACAATAATATGACTAGGGAGAACGAATATGACCTAAATGTTAAATCAATGACACAAACACACGTATTAGATGTATAAGATTTGTGAAAACCTCTTATTAAACAAGAATAAGATTAGGGAGGATGAAAATGATCTATATGTTAATCCAATGAAACAAACACACCTATTGGATGTACAAGATTGGTTAAAAACCCTAGGGAGGAAGAAAATGAACTGAATGTTAATTCAATGACATAACCACAACTGTTGGATGCACATGATTAGTTAAAAATCCTAATTGTACAAGAATAAGCATAGGCAGGACAAAAATGACCATAATGTTCATCCAATGACAAAAACACAACTATTGGATGCACAAGATTGTTTAAAATCCCTAATTGGACAAGAATAAGCCTAGGGGGAACGAATATGACCTAAATGTAAATCCAATGACACAAAGGAACTTATTGGATGCACAATATTGCTTAAAAACCCTAATTAAACTAGAATACGCCTAAGGAGGAATAAAATGACCTAAATGATAATCCAATGATAGTAACACACCTATTGGAGGCACAAAATTGGTTAAAAACTCTAGTTGGGCTTGAAAAATCCTAGGGAAGAAGAAAATAACCCCAATGTTTATCCAATGACACAAATTAACTTATTGGATGCACAAGATTGGTTAAAAACCCTAATTGAACAAGAATAAGCTTAGGGGAGATGAAAATGACTTATATGTTAATCCATTGACACAAACACCCCAATTGGATGCATAAGATTGGTTAAAAACCTTAATTGGACAGGAATAAGCCCAAGTAGGAAGAAAATATCCTAAATATTAATCCAATGACACAAACACACCAACTGGACGCACAAGATTCGTTGAAAACCCTAATTGGACAAGAAATTGCCTAGGGAAGACGATAAGGACCTAAATATTAATCCAATAACACAAATAAATTTATTGCATGCACAACATTTCATAAAACCCATAATTGGACTAGATTAAGCCTAGGGAAGACGATAATGACCTAAATGTTAATCCAATGGCACAAACACACGTATTAGATGCACAAGATTTGTGAAAACCTCTTATTAAACAAGAATAAGATTAGGGAGGATGAAAATGATGTTTATGTTAATCCAATGAAACAAACACACCAATTGGATGTACAAGATTGGTTCAAAACCATAGGGAGGAAGAAAATGACCTAAATGTTAATTCAATGACATAACCACAACCGTTGGATGCACATGATTAGTTAAAAATGCTAATTGTACAAGAATAAGCATAGGGAGGACAAAAATGACCATAATGTTTATCCAATGACAAAAACACAACTATTGGATGCACAAGATTGTTTAAAATCCCTAATTGGAAAAGAATAAGCCTAGGGAGGACGAATATAACCTAAATGTCAATCCAATGACACAAACACACCTATTGGATGCACAGGATTGCTTCAAAACCCTAATTGAACTAGAATACGCCTAAAGAGGATTAAAATGACCTAAATGATAATCCAACGATAGTAACACACCTATTGGATGCACAAAATTGGTTAAAAACTCTAGTTGGACTAGAAAAATCCTAGGGAAGAAGAAAATAACCCCAATGTTAATCCAATGACACAAATGAACTTATTGGTTGCACAAGATTGGTTAAAAACCATAATTGGACTAGAATAAGCTTGGGGGAGATGAAAATGACTTATATGTTAATCCAATGACACAAACACCCCAATTGGATGCATAAGATTGGTTAAAAACCTTAATTGGACAGGAATAAGCCCAGGGAGGAAGAAAATATCCTAAATATTAATCCAATGACACAAACACACCAACTGGACGGACAAGATTGGTTGAAAACCCTAATTGGACAAGAAATTTCCTAGGGAAGACGAAAAGGACCTAAATGTTAATCCAATAACACAAATAAATTTATTGCATGCACAACATTTCATAAAACCCATAATTGGACTAGAATAAGCCTAAGGAGGATCAAAATGACTTAAATGTTAATTTAATGAGACAAACACACCTATTGGATGCACAAGATTGTTTAAAACTCTAATAGGACAAGAATAAGCTAACGGAGGCCAAAATTGACCTAAATGTTCTTTCAATGATACAAACACACCTATTGGATGCAAAATATTTGTTAAAAACCCTAATTGGACTAGAATACGGCTAGGGAGGAAGAAAATAACCTAAATGTTAATCTAATGACACAAATGAACTTATTGGATACACCAGATTGGTTAAAAACTTTAATTGGACTAGAATAAGTCTAGGGATGACGATAATGACCTAAATGTTAATCCAATGGCTGAAAAACTCCTATTGTATGCACAAGATTCATTAAAAACCCTAATTGGACAAGATTAAGCTTAGGGAAGACAAAAATGACTTAAATGTTCATCCAATGACAAGAATGAACTTATTGGATTCACAAGATTGCTTAAAAACCCTAATTCAACTAAAATAAGCCAAAGGAGGATGAAAATGAAATGATAATCCAATGACACAAACACACCTATAGGATGCACATTATTAGTTAAAAACCGTAATTGGTCAAGAATAAGCCTATGGAGGAGGAAAATGAGCTAAACGTTGATCCAATGACACAAAGTCACCTATTGGATGCACATGATTAGTTAAAATCCTAATTGGACTAGAATAAGCCTGGAAGGAAGAAAATGACCCAAATGTTAATCCAATGACACAAAGACACCTATTGGATGCACAAGATTGATTAAAAACCCTAATTTGACTAGAATAAGCCTGTGGGAGATGAAAATGACGTAAATACTAATTTAATGACACAAACAGACCTATTGGATGCACAAGATTGGTTAAAAACCCTAAATGGAAAAGAATAAGCGTAGGGAGGACGAAAATGACGTAAATGTTAATACAATGACACAAAAACACCAATTGGATGCACAAGATTAGGTAAAAATATTAATTGGACAAGCATAAGCCTAAGGAAGACGAAAATAACCTAAATGTTAATGCAATGACACAAACACACCTATCGGATGCACAAGAATGGGGAAAACCCCTAATTAGACACGAATAAGCCTAGGGAGAATGAAAATGACCTATATGTTAATCCAATAACAAAAACACACTTACTGGATGCATAAGATTGTTTAAAACCTCTAATTGGATAAGAATGAGCCAAGGGAGGACGAAATTCACCGATATGTTTATCCAATGACACAAAGACACCTATTGGATGCATAAGATTTGTTAAAAATCCTAATTGGACTAGAATATGCCTATGGAGGAAGAAAATGATCCAAATGTTAATCCAATGACACAAATCATTGGTTCAAAACACTAATTGGACACGAATAAGCATATGGAGGATGCAAATAACTTAAATGTTAAGCCAATGAGACAAACACACCTATTGGAAACACAAGATAGGTTAAAAACAAAAGTTGGGCAAGAATAAACCTAGGGAGGACGCAAACGACCTAAATGTTAATCCTATGACACAAACACACCAATTGGGTGCAAAAGATTGGTTTAAAACCCAAAATGGACAAGAGTAAGCCTATGAAGGATGAAAATGACCTAAATTTTAATCCAATGACGCAAACACACCTATTGGATGCACAAGATTGATTCAAAACCCTATTTGGACTAGAATGAGCCTAAGGAGGGCACAAATGACCAATATGTTAATCCAATAACATAAATGAAATTATTGAATGTAGAAGATTGGTTAAAAACCCTAATTGGACTAGAATAAGCTTAGGGAGGACGAGAATGACCTAAATAATAATCCAATGACAAAAACACACAAATTGGATGCACATGACCGGTTAAAAACGTTAGTTGGAAAAGAATAAGCATAAGGAAGACGAAAATGACTAAAATGTTAATCCAATGACACAAATGAACTTATTGGATTCACAAGATTGGTTAAAAACCCTAATTGGACAACATTTAGCTTAGGGAGGACAAAAATGACCTAAATATTCATCCAATGACAACAATGAACTTATTGGACTCACAAGATTGCTTAAAAACCCTAATTGGACTAAAATAAGCCAAAGGAGGATGAAAATGAAATGATTATCCAATGACAAGAACACACCTATTGGATGGACATGATTAGTTAATAACCGTAATTGGACAAGAATAAGCCCGTGGAGGAGGAAAATGAGCTAAATGTCAATCCAATGACACAAACACTCTTATTGGATGCACATGATTGACTAAAAACCCAAACTGGACTAGAATAAGTCTACGGAGGACGAAAATGATCAAAATCGTAATTCAATGGCACAAACACACCAATTGGATGAACAAGATTGGTTAAGAACCCTAGGTTGACAATAATATGACTAGGGAGAACGAATATGACCTAAATGTTAATCCAATGACACAAACACACGTATTAGATGCACAATATTTGTGAAAACCTCTTATTAAACAAGAATAAGATTAGGGAGGATGAAAATGATCTATATGTTAATCCAATGAAACAAACACACCAATTGGATGTACAAGATTGGTTAAAAATCCTAGGGAGGAAGAAAATGACCTAAATGTTAATTCAATGACATAACCACAACCGTTGGATGCAAATGATTAGTTCAAAATCCTAATTGAACAAGAATAAGGATAGGGAGGACAAAAATGACCATAAATTTCATCCAATGAAAAAAACACAACTATTGGATGCACAAGATTGTCTAAAATCCCTAATTGGAATAGAATAAGCCTAGGGAGGACGAATATAACCTAAATGTCAATCGAATGACACAAACACACCTATTGGATACACAAGATTGCTTCAAAACCCTAATTGAACTAGAATACGCCTAAAGAGGATTAAAATGACCAAAATGATAATCCAATGATAGTAACACACCTATTGGATGCACAAAATTCGTTAAAAACTCTAGTTGGACTAGAAAAATCCTAGGGAAGAAGAAAATAACCCCAATGTTAATCCAATGACACAAATGAACTTATTGGTTGCACAAGATTGGTTAAAAACCCTAATTGGACTAGAATAAGCTTAGGGGAGATAAAAATGACTTTTATGTTAATCCAATGACACAAACACCCCAATTGGAGGCGTAAGATTGATTAAAAACCTTAATTGGATAGGAATAAGCCCAGGGAGGAAGAAAATATCCTAAATATTAATCCAATGACACAAACACACAAACTGGACGCACAAGATTGGTTGAAAACCCTAATTGGACAAGAAATTTCCTAGGGAAGACAAAAAGGACCTAAATTTAATCCAATAACACAAATAAATTTATTGCATGCACAACATTTCATAAAACCCATAATTGGACTAGAATAAGCCTAAGGAGGATCAAAATAACTTAAATGTTAATTCAATGAGACAAACACACCTATTGGATGCACAAGATTGTTTAAAACTCTAATTGGACAAGAATAAGCTAAGGGAGGACGAAATTGACCTAAATGTTCTTTCAATGACACAAACACACCTATTGGATGCAAAATATTTGTTAAAAACCCTAATTGGACTAGATTACGGCTAGGGAGGAAGAAAATAACCTAAATGTTATTCTAATGACACAAATGAACTTATTGGATACACAAGATTGGTTAAAAACTTTAATTGGACTACAATAAGTCTAGGGATGACGATAATGACCTACGTGTTAATCCAATGGCTGAAAAACTCCTATTGTATGCACAAGATTGGTTAAAAACCCTTATTGGACAAGAATAAGCGCGTCGAGGAGGAAAACGAGCTAAATGTCAATCCAATGACACAAACACGCTTATTGGATGCACATGATTGACTAAAAACCCAAACTGGACTAGAACAAGTGTAGGGAGGATGAAAATGACCTAAATCGTAATCCAATGGCACAAACACACCAATTGGATGAACAAGATTGGTTAAGAACCCTAGGTTGACAATAATATGACTAGGGAGAACGAATATGACCTAAATGTTAATCCAATGACACAAACACACGTATTAGATGCACAATATTTGTGAAAACCTCTTATTAAACAAGAATAAGATTAGGGAGGATGAAAATGATCTATATGTTAATCCAATGAAACAAACACACCAATTCGATGTACAAGATTGGTTAAAAACCCTAGGGAGGAAGAAAATGAGCTAAATGTTAATTCAATGACATAATCACAACCGTTGGATGCAAATGATTAGTTCAAAATCCTAATTGAACAAGAATAAGCATAGGGAGGACAAAAATGACCATAATGTTCATCCAATGACAAAAACACAACTATTGGATGCACAAGATTGTCTAAAATCCCTAATTGGAATAGAATAAGCCTAGGGAGGACGAATATAACCTAAATGTCAATCGAATGACACAAACACACCTATTGGATACACAGGATTGCTTAAAAACCCTAATTGAACTAGAATACGCTTAAGGAGGATTAAAATGACCTAAATGATAATCCAATGATAGTAACACACCTATTGGATGCACAAAATTGGTTAAAAACTCTAATTGGACTAGAAAAATCCTAGGGAAGAAGAAAATATCCCCAATGTTAATCCAATGACTCAAATGAACTTATTGGATGCACAAGATTGGCTTAAAACCCTAATTGGACTAGAATAAGCCTAGGGGAGATGAAAATGACTTATATGTTAATCAAATGACACAAACACCCCAATTGGATGCATAAGACTGGTTAAAAACCTTAATTGGACAGGAATAAGCCCGGGGAGGAAGAAAATATCCTAAATATTAATCCAATGACACAAACACACCAACTGGACGCACAAGATTGGTTGAAATCCCTAATTGGACAAGAAATTGCCTAGGGAACACGAAAAGGACCTAAATGTTAATCCAATAACACAAATAAATTTATTGCATGCACAACATTTCCTAAAACCCATAATTGGACTAGAATAAGCCTAAGGAAGATCGAAATGACTTAAATGTTAATTCAATGAGACAAAGACACCGATTGGATGCACAAGATTGTTTAAAACTCTAATAGGACAAGAATAAGCTAAGGGAGGAAGAAGTTGACCTAAATGTTCTTTCAATGACACAAACACACCTATTGGATGCAAAATATTTGTTAAAAACCCTAATTAGACTAGAATACGGCTAGGGAGGAAGAAAATAACCTAAATGTTATTCTAATGACACAAATGAACTTATTGGATACACAAGATTGGTTAAAAACTTTAATTGGACTAGAATAAGTCTAGGGATGACGATAATGACCTAAATGTTAATCCAATGGCTGAAAAACTCCTATTGTATGCACAAGATTGGTTAAAAACCCTTATTGGACAAGATTAAGCTTACGGAGGACAAAAATGACCTAAATGTTCATCCAATGACAACAATGAACTTATTGGATTCACAAGATTGCATAGAAACCCTAATTCGACTAAAATAAGCCAAAGGAGGATGAAAATGAAATGATAATCCAACGACACAAACACACCTATAGGATGCACATTATTTGTTAAAAACTGTAATTGGTAAAGAATAAGCCTATGGAGGAGGAAAATGAGCTAAATGTTGATCCAATGACACAAAGTCACCTATTGGATGCACATGATTAGTTAAAATCCTAATTGGACTAGAATAAGCCTAGGAAGGAAGAAAATGACCCAAATGTTAATCCAATGACACAAATACACCTATTGGATGCACAAGATTGATTAAAAACCCTAATTTGACTAGAATAAGCCTGTGGGAGATGAAAATGACGTAAATATTAATCTAATGACACAAACACACCTATTGGATGCACAAGATTGGTTAAAAACCCTAAATGGAAAAGAATAAGCGTAGGGAGGACGAAAATGACGTAAATGTTAATACAATGACACAAACACACCAATTGGATGCAAAAGATTGGTATAAAACCCAAAATGGACAAGAGTAACCCTATGAAGGATGAAAATGACCTAAATTTTGATCCAATGACGCAAAACACCTATTGGATGCACAAGATTGATTCAAAACCCTATTTGGACTAGTATGAGCCAAAGGATGCGACAAATGACCAATATATTAATCCAATAACATAAATGAAATTATTGAATGTAGAAGATTGGTTAAACACCCTAATTGGACTAGAATAAGCTTAGGGAGGACGAAAATGACCTAAATATTAATCCAATGACAAAAACACACAAATTGGATGCACATGATTGGTTAAAAACGTTAATTGGACAAGAATAAGCATAAGGAAGACGAAAATGACTAAAATGTTAATCTAATGACACAAATGAACTTATTGGATTCACAAGATTGCTTAATCACCTTAATTGGACTAGAATAAGCATAAAGTGGGTGAAAATGACATAAATGTTAATCCATTGACACAAATGAACCTATTGGATTCACATGATTGCTTAAAAACCCTAATTGGACTAGAGTAAGCCTAGGGAGGATGATAATGACCTAAATTTTAATCCAATGGCTTAAAAACTCCTATTGTATGCACAAAATTGGTTAAAAACCCTAAATGGACAAGATTTAGCTTAGGGAGGACAAAAATGACCTAAATGTTCATCCAAAGACAACAATGAACTTTTTGGATTCATAAGATAACTTAAAAACCCCAATAGGACTAAAATAAGCAAAAGGAGGATGAAAATGAAATGATAATCCAATGACAACAACACACCTATTGGATGGACATGATTAGTTAATAACTGTAATTGGACAAGAATAAGCCCGTCGAGGAGGAAAACGAGCTAAATGTCAATCCAATGACACAAACACGCTTATTGGATGCACATGATTGACTAAAAACCCAAACTGGACTAGAACAAGTGTAGGGAGGATGAAAATGACCTAAATCGTAATCCAATGGCACAAACACACCAATTGGATGAACAAGATTGGTTAAGAACCCTAGGTTGACAATAATATGACTAGGGAGAACGAATATGACCTAAATGTTAATCCAATGACACAAACACACGTATTAGATGCACAATATTTGTGAAAACCTCTTATTAAACAAGAATAAGATTAGGGAGGATGAAAATGATCTATATGTTAATCCAATGAAACAAACACACCAATTGGATGTACAAGATTGGTTAAAAACCCTAGGGAGGAAGAAAATGAGCTAAATGTTAATTCAATGACATAACCACAACCGTTGGATGCAAATGATTAGTTCAAAATCCTAATTGAACAAGAATAAGCATAGGGAGGACAAAAATGACCATAATGTTCATCCAATGACAAAAACACAACTATTGGATGCACAAGATTGTCTAAAATCCCTAATTGGAATAGAATAAGCCTAGGGAGGACGAATATAACCTAAATGTCAATCGAATGACACAAACACACCTATTGGATACACAGGATTGCTTAAAAACCCTAATTGAACTAGAATACGCTTAAGGAGGATTAAAATGACCTAAATGATAATCCAATGATAGTAACACACCTATTGGATGCACAAAATTGGTTAAAAACTCTAATTGGACTAGAAAAATCCTAGGGAAGAAGAAAATATCCCCAATGTTAATCCAATGACTCAAATGAACTTATTGGATGCACAAGATTGGCTTAAAACCCTAATTGGACTAGAATAAGCCTAGGGGAGATGAAAATGACTTATATGTTAATCAAATGACACAAACACCCCAATTGGATGCATAAGACTGGTTAAAAACCTTAATTGGACAGGAATAAGCCCGGGGAGGAAGAAAATATCCTAAATATTAATCCAATGACACAAACACACCAACTGGACGCACAAGATTGGTTGAAATCCCTAATTGGACAAGAAATTGCCTAGGGAACACGAAAAGGACCTAAATGTTAATCCAATAACACAAATAAATTTATTGCATGCACAACATTTCCTAAAACCCATAATTGGACTAGAATAAGCCTAAGGAAGATCGAAATGACTTAAATGTTAATTCAATGAGACAAAGACACCGATTGGATGCACAAGATTGTTTAAAACTCTAATAGGACAAGAATAAGCTAAGGGAGGAAGAAGTTGACCTAAATGTTCTTTCAATGACACAAACACACCTATTGGATGCAAAATATTTGTTAAAAACCCTAATTAGACTAGAATACGGCTAGGGAGGAAGAAAATAACCTAAATGTTATTCTAATGACACAAATGAACTTATTGGATACACAAGATTGGTTAAAAACTTTAATTGGACTAGAATAAGTCTAGGGATGACGATAATGACCTAAATGTTAATCCAATGGCTGAAAAACTCCTATTGTATGCACAAGATTGGTTAAAAACCCTTATTGGACAAGATTAAGCTTACGGAGGACAAAAATGACCTAAATGTTCATCCAATGACAACAATGAACTTATTGGATTCACAAGATTGCATAGAAACCCTAATTCGACTAAAATAAGCCAAAGGAGGATGAAAATGAAATGATAATCCAACGACACAAACACACCTATAGGATGCACATTATTTGTTAAAAACTGTAATTGGTAAAGAATAAGCCTATGGAGGAGGAAAATGAGCTAAATGTTGATCCAATGACACAAAGTCACCTATTGGATGCACATGATTAGTTAAAATCCTAATTGGACTAGAATAAGCCTAGGAAGGAAGAAAATGACCCAAATGTTAATCCAATGACACAAATACACCTATTGGATGCACAAGATTGATTAAAAACCCTAATTTGACTAGAATAAGCCTGTGGGAGATGAAAATGACGTAAATATTAATCTAATGACACAAACACACCTATTGGATGCACAAGATTGGTTAAAAACCCTAAATGGAAAAGAATAAGCGTAGGGAGGACGAAAATGACGTAAATGTTAATACAATGACACAAACACACCAATTGGATGCAAAAGATTGGTATAAAACCCAAAATGGACAAGAGTAACCCTATGAAGGATGAAAATGACCTAAATTTTGATCCAATGACGCAAAACACCTATTGGATGCACAAGATTGATTCAAAACCCTATTTGGACTAGTATGAGCCAAAGGATGCGACAAATGACCAATATATTAATCCAATAACATAAATGAAATTATTGAATGTAGAAGATTGGTTAAACACCCTAATTGGACTAGAATAAGCTTAGGGAGGACGAAAATGACCTAAATATTAATCCAATGACAAAAACACACAAATTGGATGCACATGATTGGTTAAAAACGTTAATTGGACAAGAATAAGCATAAGGAAGACGAAAATGACTAAAATGTTAATCTAATGACACAAATGAACTTATTGGATTCACAAGATTGCTTAATCACCTTAATTGGACTAGAATAAGCATAAAGTGGGTGAAAATGACATAAATGTTAATCCATTGACACAAATGAACCTATTGGATTCACATGATTGCTTAAAAACCCTAATTGGACTAGAGTAAGCCTAGGGAGGATGATAATGACCTAAATTTTAATCCAATGGCTTAAAAACTCCTATTGTATGCACAAAATTGGTTAAAAACCCTAAATGGACAAGATTTAGCTTAGGGAGGACAAAAATGACCTAAATGTTCATCCAAAGACAACAATGAACTTTTTGGATTCATAAGATAACTTAAAAACCCCAATAGGACTAAAATAAGCAAAAGGAGGATGAAAATGAAATGATAATCCAATGACAACAACACACCTATTGGATGGACATGATTAGTTAATAACTGTAATTGGACAAGAATAAGCCCGTCGAGGAGGAAAACGAGCTAAATGTCAATCCAATGACACAAACACGCTTATTGGATGCACATGATTGACTAAAAACCCAAACTGGACTAGAACAAGTGTAGGGAGGATGAAAATGACCTAAATCGTAATCCAATGGCACAAACACACCAATTGGATGAACAAGATTGGTTAAGAACCCTAGGTTGACAATAATATGACTAGGGAGAACGAATATGACCTAAATGTTAATCCAATGACACAAACACACGTATTAGATGCACAATATTTGTGAAAACCTCTTATTAAACAAGAATAAGATTAGGGAGGATGAAAATGATCTATATGTTAATCCAATAAAACAAACACACCAATTGGATGTACAAGATTGGTTAAAAACCCTAGGGAGGAAGAAAATGAGCTAAATGTTAATTCAATGACATAACCACAACCGTTGGATGCAAATGATTAGTTCAAAATCCTAATTGAACAAGAATAAGCATAGGGAGGACAAAAATGACCATAATGTTCATCCAATGACAAAAATTGGGCAAGAATAAGACGAGGGACGACACAAAAGACCTAATTGTTACTCCAATGACACAAACACACCAATTGGATGCACAAGATTGGTAAAAAACCCTAGGTTGACAATAATAAGACTAGGGAGAACGAATATGACCTAAATGTTAATCCAATGACACAAACACACCTATTAGATGCACAAGATTTGTGAAAACCCCTTATTAAAAAAGAATAAGATTAGGGAGAACGAAAATGATCTATATGTTAATCCAATGACACAAACACACCAATTGGATGAACAAGATAGGTTAAAAACCCTAGTGAGGAAGAAAATGACCTAAATCTTAATTCAATGACATAACCATAACTGTTGGATGCCAATGATTAGTAAAAAACCGTAATTGGACAAGAATAAGCTTAGGGAGGACAAAAATGACCATACTGTTCATCCAATGACAAAAACACAACTATTGGATGCACAAAATTGTTTAAAATCCCTAATTGGAGAAGAATAAGCCTAGGGAGGACGAATATGACAGAAATTTATATCCAATGACACAAAGGAACTTATTGGATGCACAATATTGCTTAAAAACCCTAATTGAACTAGAATACGCTTAAGGAGGATTAAAATGACCTAAATGATAATCCAATGATAGTAACACACCTATTGGATGCACAAAATTGGTTAAAAACTCTAATTGGACTAGAAAAATCCTAGGGAAGAAGAAAATATCCCCAATGTTAATCAAATGACTCAAATGAACTTATTTGATGCACAAGATTGGTTAAAAACCCTAATTGGACTAGAATAAGCCTATGGGAGATGAAAATGACTTATATGTTAATCAAATGACACAAACACCCCAATTGGATGCATAAGACTGGTTAAAAACCTTAATTGGACAGGAATAAGCCCGGGGAGGAAGAAAATATCTTAAATATTAATCCAATGACACAAACACACCAACTGGACGCACAAGATTGGTTGAAATCCCTAATTGGACAAGAAATTGCCTAGGGAACACGAAAAGGACCAAAATGTTAATCCAATAACACAAATAAATTTATTGCATGCACAACATTTCCTAAAACCCATAATTGGACTAGAATAAGCCTAAGGAAGATCGAAATGACTTAAATGTTAATTCAATGAGACAAAGACACCTATTGGATGCACAAGATTGTTTAAAACTCTAATAGGACAAGAATAAGCTAAGGGAGGAAGAAGTTGACCTAAATGTTCTTTCAATGACACAAACACACCTATTGGATGCAAAATATTTGTTAAAAACCCTAATTAGACTAGAATACGGCTAGGGAGGAAGAAAATAACCTAAATGTTAATCCAATGACAAAATGAAGTTATTGGATACAAAAGATTTGTTAAAAACCCTAATTGGACTAGAATAAGCCTAGGGATGACGATAATGGCCTAAATGTTAATCCAATGGCTTAAAAACCCTAATTGGATAAGATTAAGCTTAGGGAGGACAAAAATGACCTAAATGTTCATCCAATGACAACAATGAACTTATTGGATTCACAAAATTGTTTAAAAACCCTAATTCGACTGAAATAAGCCAAAGGAGGATGCAAATGAAATGATAATCCAATGACACAAACACACCTATTGGCTGCACATGATTAGTTAAAAACCGTAATTGGACCAGAATAAGCCTATGGGGGAGGAAAATGAGCTAAATGTTGATCCAATGACACAAAGACACCTATTGGATGCACAAGTATGTTAAAAACCCTAATTGGACTAGTATAAGCATAGGATGGAAGAAAATGACCCAAATGTTAATCTAATGACACAAATGAACTTATTGGGGGATGAAAATGACATAAATGTTAATCTAATGAAACAAGCACATATATTGGGTGCCCAAGATTGGTTAAAAACCCTAAATGGACAAGAATAAGCATAGGGAGGACGAAAATGACCTAAATGTTAATACAATGACACAAACACACCAATTGGACGCACAAGATTAGTTAAATAATTAATTGGACAAAAATAAGCCTAGGGAGGACGAGAATGACCTAAATGTTAATGCAATGACACAAACACACCTATTGGATGCACAACAATGAAGAAAACCCCGAATTAGACACGAATAAGCCTAGGGAGAATGAAAATAACCTATATGTTAATCCAATGATAAAAACACACTTACTGGATGCATAAGATTGTTTAAAACTACTAATTGGATAAGAATGAGCCAAGGGAAGACGAAATTGACCTAAATATTTATCCAATGACACAGAGACACCTATTGGATGCACAAGATTTGTTAAAAATCCTAATTGGACAAGAATATGCCTATGGAGGAAGAAAATGATCGAAATGTTAATCCAATGACACAAATCGTTGGTTAAAAACACTAATTGGACACGAATAAGCATATGGAGGATTAAAATGACCTAAATGTTAAGCCAATGAGACAAACACACCTATTGGAAGCACAAGATAGGTTAAAAACAAAAATTGGGCAAGAATAAGCCTAGGGAGGACGCAAACGACCTAAATGTTAATCCAATGACATAAACGTACCAATTGGATGCAAAAGATTGATTTCAAACCCTAAATGGACAAGAGTAAGCCTATGAAGGATGAAAATCACCTAAATTTTAATCCAATGACGCAAACACACCTACGCACAAGATTGGTTCAAAACCCTATTTGGAATAGTATAAGCCTAAGGAGGGCGCAAATGAGCAAAATGTTAATGCAATAACATAAATGAAATTATTGAATGTAGAAGATTGGTTAAAAACCCTAATTGGACTAGAATAAGCTTAAGGAGGACGAAAATGATCTAAATATTAATCCAATGACACAAACACACAAATTGGATACACATGATTGGTTAACAACGCTAATTGGACAAGAATAAGCATAAGGAAGACGAAAATGACTAAAATGTTAATCCAATGACACAAATCAACTTATTACATAAATGTTAATCCAATGGCTTAAAAACTAGGGAGGACGATAATGACGTAAATGTTAATCCAATGGCTTAAAAACTCCTATTGTATGCACAAGATTGGATCAAAACACTAATTGGACAAGATTAAGCTTAGGGAGGACAAGAATGACCTAAATGTTCATCCAATGACAACAATGAATTTATTGGATTCACAAGATTGCTTAAAAACCCTAATTGGACTAAAATAAGCCAAAGGAGGATGAAAAGGAAATGATAATGCAACGACACAAACACACCTATTGGATGCACATGATTAGTTAAAAACCGTAATTATACAAGAATAAGCCTATGGAGGACGAAAATGACCTAAATGTCAATCCAATGACACAAGCACACCAATTGGATGCACATGATTGGTTAAAAATCCTGGGTTGACAATAATAAGACCAGGGAGAATGAATATGACCTAAATGTTAATCCAATGAGACAAACACACCTATTAGATGCACAAGATTTGTGAAAACCCCTTATGAAACAAGAATAAGATTAGGGAGGACGAAAATGATCAATATGTTAATCGAATGACACAGACACACCAATTGGATGCACAAGATTGGTTAAAAACCATAGGGAGGAAGAAAATGACCTAAATGTTAATTCAATGAGATAACCACAACTGTTGGATGCAAATGATTAGTTAAAAACCCTAATTGGACAAGAATAAGCTTAGGGAGGACAAAAATGACCATAATGTTCATACAATGACAAAAAGACAATTATTGGACGCACAAGATTTTTTAAACCCCTAAATGGGCAAGAATAAGTCTAGGGAGGACGAATATGACCTCAATGTAAATCCAATGACACAAAGAAACTTATTGTATGCTTCATATTGCTTAAAAACCCTAATTGAACTAGAATACGCCTAAGGAGGATTAAAATGACCTAAATGATAATCCAATGATAGTAACACACCTATTGGATGCACAAAATTGGTTAAAAACTCTAATTGTACTAGAAAAATCGTAGGGAGGAAGAAAATAACCCCAATGTCAATCCAATGTCACAAATGAACTTATTGGATGCACAAGATTGGTTAAAAACCCTAATTGGACTCTAATAAGCCTAGGGGAGATGAAAATGACTTATATGTTAATCCAATGACATAAACACCCTAATTGGATGCATAAGATTGGTTAAAAACCTTAATTGAACAGGAATGAGCCCAGGGAGGAAGAAAATGTCCTAAATATTAATCCAATGACAAAAAACACATCAATTGGACGCACAAGATTGGTTGAAAACCCTAATGGGACAAGAAATTGCCTAGGGAAGACGAAAAGGACCTAAATGTTAATCCAATAACACAAATAAATTTATTGCATGCAAAACATTTCATAAAACCCATAATGGGACTAGAATAAGCCTAAGGAGGAACAAAATGACTTAAACGTTAATTCAATGAGACAAACACACCTATTAGATTCACAAGATTGACCTAAATGTTCTTTCAATGACATAAACACAACTATTGGAGGCAAAATATTTGTTAAAAACCCTAATTGGACTATAATAAGGCTGTGGAGGAAGAAAATAAGCCTTGCGATGACTATAATGACCTAAATATTAATCCAATGGCATAAAAACTCCTATTGTATGCACAAGATTGGTTAAAAACCCTAATTGGGCAAGATTGGTTAAAAACCATAATTTTGCAAGATTTAGCTTAGGGATGAAAAAAATGACCTAAATGTTAATCCATTAACACAGACAAACCTCTTGGATGCACAAGATTGTTTAAAAACCCTAATTGGACAAGAATAAGCCTAGGAAGGACGAAAATGACCTAAATGGTAATCGAATGACACAAACATACCAATTGGACGCACAAAATTGGTTTAAAACTATAATTGGATAAGAATAAGCCATGGGAAGAAAAAAATTTCCTAAATGTTAATCCAATGAAAAAAATAAATTTATTGGATACACAAGATTGCATAAAAAACGGAATTGTACTAGAATAAGCTTAAAGAGGATGAAAATGGCTTAAATGTTAATCCAATGACACAAACACACCTATTTGAAGCACATGATTTGTTAAAAACCCAAATTGGCCAAGAATAAACCTAGGGAGGACGAAAATGACCTAAATGTTAATCCAATGACACAAAGAAACTTATCGAATATACAAGCTTCGAAAAAAACCTTAATTGGACTAGAAGAAGGCTAGGGGGGACCAAAATGACCTAAATGTTAATCCAATGACACAAACACACCTTTGGGATGCACAAGATTGGTTATAAACCTTAATTGGACAAGAATAAGCCTAGGGAGAACGAAAATGACAAAAATGTTAATCCAATGACACAAACACACCAATTGGACGCACAAGTTTTATTGAAAATACTAATTAGACAAGAATAAGCCTAGGGAGGACAAAAATGACTTAATTGTTAATCCAATGACACAAACACACCTATTGGATGCACAAGATTAGTAATAAACGCTAAATGGACTACACTAAGCCTATGGAGGAAGAAAATGACCTAAATGTTTATCCAGTGACACAAACACACCTTTGGGATGCACAAGATTGGTTATAAACCCGAATTCGACAAGAATAAGCCTAGGGAGAACGAAATTGACCAAAATGTTAATCCAATGACACAAACACACCAATTGCACACACAAGATTGTTTGAAAATACTAATTACACATGAATAAGCCTAGGGAGGACAAAAAACGACTTAAATGTTAATCCAATGACACAAACACGCCTATTGGATGCAAATATTAGTTAAAATCGCTAAATGGACTATACTAAGCCAATGGAGGAAGAAAATGACCTAAACATTTATTCAATGACACAAACACACCTATTCGATGCACCATATTGGTGAAAAACACTAATTAGACAAGAATAAACTTAGGGAGCACGAAAGTGATCTAAATTTTAATCTAATGAAACAAACGCACCAATTGGATCCACAAGATTGGTTAAAAATCCTTGGGTGGAAGATTGGTTACACAAGATTGACTGAGACAAATACACCCAGTGGATGCCCATGATTGGTTAAAAACCCAAATTGGACAAGAATAATCCCAGGGACGACGAAAAAGACCTAAATGTTAATCCAATGACACAAACACAACAATTAGAAGCAGAAGAATAGTTAAAACTCCAAATTGGACAATAATAAGATTAGGGAGGACGAAAAAGACCTAAATGTTATTCCAATGACACAAACACACCTATTGTATGCACAAGTTTAATTAAAAACCCTAATTGTACAACAATAAGCCTATGAAGGATGAAAATTACCTAAATGTTATACCAATGACACAACTGAACTTATTGGATTCACAAGATTGCTTAAAAACCCTAATTGGACTAGATTAAGCCTGAGGAGAATGAAAATCACTTAAATGTTAATCCAATGTCACAAACACACCTATTGGAGGCACAAGATTGGTTAAAAACCCAAATTGGATAAGAATAATACCAGGGACGACAAAAATAACCTAAATGTTAATCCAATGACATAAACACACCAATTGGATGCACAAGATTGGTTAAAACCCCAAATTGGACAAAAATAAGACTTAGGAGGACGAAAACGACCTAAATGTTAATCAAATGACACAAACACAACTATTGTTTGCACAAAATTAATTAAAAACCCTAATTGGACAACAATAGGCATAGGGAGGACGAAAATTACCTAAATGTTAATCCAATGACACAAATAAACTTAATGGATGCACAAGATTGGTTAAAAATCATAATTGGACTTGAATAAGGATAGGGAGAACAAATATAACGGAAATGCAAATCCAACGGCACAAACACACCAATTGGATGAACAAGATTGGTTAAAAACGCTATCTGGACAACAATAAGCCAAGGGAGGACGAAAATAAGCATAAATGTTTATCCAATGACAAAAACTTACCTATTGGATGAACAAGATTGGTTAAAACCCCTAATTGGACAAGAATAAGCCTAGTGTAGACGACAATGAGCTAAATGTTAATCCAATGACACTAACACACCTATTTGATGCACAAGATTGGTTACAAACCCAAATTGGAGAAGAATAAGCCTCAGAAGGATGTAAATGACTTAAATGTTTATCCAATGACACACACACCTATTGGATGTACAAGATTAGTTAAAAACCCAAATTGAACAACAATATTCCTAAGGAGAATGACGATGACCTGAATGCTAATCCAATAACACAAAGTAAGTTATTGGATGCACAAGATTGGTTAAAAACCGTAAATGACAAATGAATAACTAGATTCACAAGATTGCTTAAAAACCCTATATGGACTAGAATAAGTCTAAGGAGGATAGAAATGACTTAAATGTTAATTGAATGAGACAAAAACATCTATTGGATGCACATGATTGGTTAAAAACCCTAATTCGACAAGAATAAGCTTACGAAGTTGAAAATGACCTAAACGTTAATCCAATGACACAAACACACCAATTTGATGCACACCATTGATTACAAACCCTAATTAGACTAGAATAAGCCTAGGAAGGATGAAAAAGACCTAAATGTTAATCCAATGAAACAAATGAACTAATTGGATGGACAAGATAGGTTAAAAACCCTAATTGGACTAGAAAAAGCCTATGGAGGATAAATATGACCTAAATGTTAAACCAATTAAACTAAAATTGCTATTGGATGCACAAGATTGGTTTAAAACATTAATTGGACTAGAATAAGCCTAGGGAGGATGAAAGTGACCTAAATGTTAATCCAATAACACAAATTAATTTAATGGATGCACAAGATGGGTTAAAAACCCAAATTGGACAAGAATAAGACTAGAGAAAACGAAAATGATCAAATTGCTATTCAAATGACACAAACACACCAATTAGAAGCACAATATTGGTTAAAAACCCTAATTGGACAAGAATAAGTTTGCGAAGACGAAAATGACCTAAATGTTAATCTAATGACACAAACACACCTATTGGATGCTCTTGATTGATTAAAAACCCTAATTGGGCAAGAATAACCCTACGGAGGACAAAAATGACCTAAATGATAATCCAATGACACAAACACACCAATTGGATGCACAAGATTGGATAAAAACCCTAATTGGACAAGAATAAACCTAGGGAGGACGCAAATGGCCTAAATGTTAATCCAATCACTCACACACACACCTATTCGATGCACAAGATTAATTAAAAACCGTAATTAGACAAGAATAAGCCAATGGAAGACAAAAATAACCTAAAAGTTCATCCAATGACATAAATGTTAATCCAATGACACAACCACACCAATTGGATGCACACGATTGGTTAAAAACCCTAATTGGTCAAGAATAAGCCTATGGAGGACGAAATTGACCTAAATGTTATTCCAATGACACGATAGAATTTATTGGATGCACAAGATTGCTTAGAACCTCCAATTGTACTAGAATAAGCCTAAGGAGGATGAAAATGACTTAAATGTTAATCCATTGACACAAACACATCAATTGGCTGTACACGATTTGTAAAAAATCCTAATTGGACTATAATAACCATAGGGAGGACGAAAATGATCTAAATGTTAATCCAATGAAACAAGCACACCTATTGGAAGCACAACATTGGTTAAAAACCCTTAATGGGTTACAATAAGCATGGAGAAGACGAAAATGACCTAAATATTAAACCAATGACACAAACACACCTATTGGATGCACAAGATTGGTTAGAAACCCTAATTAGAAAAGAATAAGCGTTAGGAGGACGAAAATAACCTAAATCTTAATCTAGTGATACAAACACTCCTATTGGATGCACACGACTGGTTAAAAACCCTAATGGGAAAGAATAAGCTTAGGGTGGACGAAAAATGACCTAAATGTTAATCCAAAGACACAAACACACCAATTGGATGCATAAGATAGGTTAAAAAATCCCAATTGGACAAGAATAAGCCTAGAGACAACGGAAATAACCTAAATGTTAATCCAATGACACAAACACACCTATAGGATACACAAGAATTGCTAAAAACCCTAATCAGACAAGAATACACCTACGGAGGAAAAAAAATGACCTAATTGTTAATCCAGTGACACAAATGAACTTATTGGATGCAAAAAATTGGTTACAAACCGTAAATCAACTAGAATAAGTCTAGAGACGACGAAAATGACCTAAATTTTAATCAAATGACAAACAAACCAATTGGATGCACAATATTGGTTAAAAACCATAATAAGACAAGAAAAACCTAGAGAGGAAGAAAATGACATAAATGTTATTCCAATGACTCAATAGAAGTTATTGGATGCACAAGATTGCCTAAAACCCCTAATTGTACAAGAATAAGCCTGAGGAGGACGATAATGACCAAAATGTTAATCCATTAACACAGACACACCTATTGGATGCACAAGATTTGTTTTAAACCTTAATTGGAGTATAATAACCCTAGGGAGGTCGAAAATGACCTAAATGTTAATCCAATGACACAAACACACCTATTGGATGCACAAGATTAGTTAAAAACCCTTATTTGGTTTAGAATAAGCATAGAGAGGAAAAAGATGACCTAAATGTTAACCAAATGACATAAGCATAAATCTACCAAGGACATGCATAAATCTAATGGTTAAAAACCCAAATTGGACAAGAATAAATCTACCAAGGACAAAAATTTCCTAAATGTTCATGTAATGACACAAGCACACCAATTGGATGTACAAGATTGATTAAAAACCCTAATTTCATAAGAATATACCTAAGGAGGGTGAAAATGACCTAAATGTTAATCCAATGATACAAATAAACTTATTGGATGCACAAGATTGGTGAAAATCTGTAATTGGACAAGAAAAAACCTAGGGAGGATGAAAATGACCTAAATGATATTCCAATGAAACAATAGAACTTATTGGATGCACAATGTTGGTTACAAACCCTAATTCAACTAGAATAAGCCTAGGGAGTACGAAAAATAACATAAATTTTAATCCAATGACACAAACACACCTATTGGATGCACAAGTTTGTTTCAAAACCCTAAATGGACAAGAATAAACCTAGGGAGGACGAAAACGACCTAAATTTTAATTTAATGTCCCAAATACACCAATTGGATGCACAAGATTGGTTAAAAACCCTAATTGGACAAGAATAAGAATAGGGAAGATGGAAATGACATAAATGTTAAGCCAATGATACAAATATACCTATTGAATGCACAATTGGACAACAATATGCCAAGGGAGGACGAAAATGACATACATGTTTATCCAATAACATAATTACAACTATTGGATACACAAGATTGGTTAAAAGTGCTAATTGAAGTAGAATAATCCCAGGGAGGACGAAAATGACCTAAATTTTCATTCAATGACACCAACACACATATTGGATCTATAAGATTGGCTAAAAATCCTAATTGGAGTAGTATAAGCCTATGGAGGACGAAAGTGACGTAATTGTTAATATAGTGAAACAAACATACCTATTGGATGCACAAGATTAGTTAAAAATACAAAATGGACAAGAATAAGCCTAGGGAGGACGAAAATGACCTAAATGTTAATCCAATGATTCAAATACACCTATTGGATGCACAAGATTGCTTACAAACCCTAATTGGACAATAATAAGCCAAGGCGAACGAAAATAACCTAAATGTACATCGAATAACATAATTACATCTATTGGATGCACAAGATACGGGGTAAAAATCCTAATTGGACTATAATAATCTTAGGGAGGATGAATATGACCTAAATATTCATCCAATGACACTAACACACCTATTGGATACACAAGATTGGTTAAAAATCCTAATTGGATTAGATTTACAATAGGGAGGACGAAAATGTCCTAAATGATAATCCAATGACACAAATAAACTTATTAGCTGCACAAGATTGGTTAAAAACCCTAGTTGGACTAGAATAAGCATTGGGAGGACAAAAATGGATTAAATGTTAATACAATGACACAAACACACCTATTGGTTAAAAACCTTAAATGGACAAGAATAACCCTAGGGAGGATGAAAACGACCTAAGTGTTAATCCAGTAACCCAAATACACCAATTGGATGAACAAGATTGGCTAAAAACTAAAATTCGAAAAGAATAAGCCTTGGGAGGACGAAAACGACCTATATGTTATACCAATGACACAATAGAACTTATTGGATGCACAAGATTGCTTAAAATCCCTGATTGTACAAGAATAAGCCTAAAGAGGATGAAAATGACATAAATGTTAATCCATTGACAAAAACACACCTATTGGATGCATATGATTTGTTAAAAACCCTAAATAGACAAGAATACGCCTAGGGAGGATGAAGATGACCTAATGTTATTCCAATGGCGAAAATGAACTTTTTGGATGCAATAGATACCTTAAAAACCCTAAGATTGGTTAAAAACCTATTGGACGCACAAGATTGGTTAAAAACCCTAAAAGGACTAGAATAAGCTTAGGGTGGACTAAAAATGACCTAAATAATAATCCAATGACACAAACACACCTATTTGATGCACAAGATTGGTTAAAAACCCTAATTGGAAAATAATAAGCCTAGGGAGGACGAAAATAACCAAAATGTTAATCCAATGACACAAGCACACTAACACAAAAATTGGATGTGCAAGATTGGTTAAAAATCCTAATTGGACTAGGTTATATTAAGGGAGGAAGAAAATTACCTAAATGATAATCCATTGACTCAAATAAACTTATTGGATGCACAAGATAGGTTAAAAACCCTAATTGGACTAGAATAAGCCTTGGGAAGACGAAAATGGATTAAATATTTATCCGATGACACAAAAACTCAAATTGGATGCACAAGATTGGTTAAAAACCCTAAATGGACAAGAATAACCCTAGGGAGGATGAAAACGACCTAAATGTTAATCCAATGACTCAAATACACCAATTGGATGCCAAAGATTGGTTAAATACTGTAATGGGACAACAATAAACCTTGGGAGGAGGACAATGACACATTAGAACTTATTGGATGCCCAATATTGCAAAAAAATCCTAGTTGTACTAGAATAAGCCTAAAAGGGATAAAAAAACCTAAATGTTAATCCAATGACACAAAGGAAATTATTGGATGTACAAGCTTGATTAAAAACCCTAATTGGACTAGAATAAGCCTAGGGGGACGAAAATAAGCCTAGGGAATTGTTCGACTACACACCAATTGGATGCAAAAGATTAGTTAAAAACCTTAATTGGACACGAATAAGCCTAGGGAGGGCGAAAATGACCTAAATGTTAATCTAATGACACAAACACACCAATTGGACGCACAAGATTGCTTAAAACACCTAATTGATTTAGAATAAGGTAAAGGAGGAGGATAATGACCTAATTGTTAATCCAATGACACAAACACACCTATTGGATGCACCATATTGGTTAGAAACCCTAATTAGACAAGAATAAGCCATGGGAAGACAAAAATGACCTAAATATTAATCCAATGAGACAAATAAACTTATTAGACACACAAGATTGCTTAAAAATCATAATTGCAGTAGAATAGGCCTAAAGAGGATGAAAATGGCTTAAATGTTAATCGAATGAAACACACCTATTGGAAGCACAAGATTCGTTAAAAACCCAAATTGGACAAGAATAAGCCTAGGGTGGACGAAAATGACCTAAATCATAAGCCTAGGGAGGACGAAAATGACCTAAATCATAAGCCTTGGGGGGATGAAAATGATCTAAATGTTACTCCGTTGATACAAACACACCAATTGGATGCAAAATATTTGTTAAAAACCTTAATTGGACAAGAATCAGCGTAGGGAGAACGAAAATGACCTAAATGTTTATCTAATGACGCAAACACACGAATTCGAGGCACAAGATTGCTTAAAACACATAATTGAACTAGAATAAGTGTAAGGAGGATGAAAATGACCTAAATATTAATCTAATGACACAAACACACCTATTGGATGCACAAGATTGGTTACAAACCCTAATTGAACTAGAATAGCCTAGGGAGGATAAAGATGACTTATATTTTAATCCAATGACACAAATGAATTTAATTGATGCACAAGATTTCTTAAAACCCTAATTGGAGTAGAATACGCATATGTAGGATAAAAATGAGCAAAATGTTAAACCAATTAAATAAAAACTCCTATTGGATGCACAAGATTGGTTTAAAAGACTAATAGCACTAGAATTAGCTTAGGGAGGACAAAAATGACATAAATGTTAATCCAATAACAAAAAGTCACCAATTGGATGCAGAAAATTGGTTAACAAGCCTAATTGGACAAGAATAAACCTAGGGATGACGAAAATGACCTAAATGCTAATCTAATGACACAGATAAATTATTAGATTCACAAGATTGCTTAAAAACCTTAATAGGATTAGAATAAGCCTAAGGAGGATAAAAAGGACTAAAATATTAATTCAATGACACAAACATACTGATTTGATGCACTAGATTGGTTAAAAACCTTAATTGGACAAGAATAAGCCTAAGGAGGACAAAAATAACCAAAATGTTAATCCAATGACACAAACACACCTGTTGGATGCACAATATTGGTTAAAAACCCAAATTGGACAAGAATAAGCCTAGGGAGGACGAAATAGACCTAAATGTTAATCCATTGACTCACACACACACATATTGAATGCACAAGATTAACTAAAAACTGTAATTGGACAAGAATAAGCCTATGGAGGACAAAAATGACATAAATGTTCATCCAATGATACAAACACACCTATTGGATGCACAAAATTGGTTAAAAACCCTAATTGGACAAGAATAAGCCTAGGGAGGACGAAAATTACATAATTGTTAATCCAATGACAATAATGAACTTATTGGATTCATAAGATTGGTTAAAAACTCTAATTGGACTAGAGTAAGCCTAAGGAGGATAAAATAACCTAAACGTTAATCCAATGACACAGACACACCTATTGGATTCACAAGATTGGTTGAAAACTCTAATTGGACAAGAATAACATAAATATTAATCCAATGACTCAAACATACCTACTGGATGCATATGATTGGTTAAAACCCAAATTGGTCAAGAATAAACCTTTGGAGGACGAAAATGACCTAAATGTTATTCCAAAGACACAATAGAACTTATGGGATGCACAAGATTTCTTAAAACCCCGCATTGTAATAGAATAAGCCTAAGGAGGATGAAAATGACCTAAATGTTAAACCGTTGACACAAACAGACCTATCGGATGCACAAAATTTCTTAAAAACCGTAATTGCACTATAACAACCCTGGGGAGGACAAAAATGACCTAAATGTTAATTCAATGACACAAACACACGTATTGGATGCACAAGATTGGACAAAAATCCTTATTGGATTATAATATGCATCGACAAAAAGAAAATGACCTAAACATTAATCCAATGACACAAACACAGCTATTGGATGTACAAGATTGGTTAAAAACCCATATTGGACAAGAATAAACGTAGCGAGGACGAATATGACCTAAATGTTAATCCACTGATCCAAAAACTCCTATAAGATGCTCAACAATGGTTAAAACCCCTAATTGGACAAGAATAAACCTACGGAGGACGAAAATGACCTAAATGTTCATCCAATGACACAAACACACCAATTGGATGCACAAGATTGGTTAAAAACCCAAATTGGACAAGAATAAACCTAGGGAGGATGCAAATGACCTAAATGTTAATCCAATGACTCACTCACACATCTATTGGACAAGAATAAGCCTAAGGAGGACAAAAGTCACCTAAATGTTCATCCAAAGACACAAACTCACAAATTGAATGCCCAAGATTGGTTAAAAATTAGTAATTGGCCCAGAATAAGCCTAGGGAGGACGATGAACTTATTGGATTCACAAGATTGGTTTAAAATCCTAATTGGGCTAGAGTAAGCCTATGGAGGATTAAAATAACCTAAATGTTAATCCAATGAGACAAACACACTTATTGGATTCAGAAGATTGGTTAAAAAGTCTAATTGGACAAGAATAAGCATTGGGAGGAAGAAAATGACATTAATATTAATCCAATGACACAAATACACCTATTGGATGCACAAGATTGGTTAAAAACCCTAATTAGACAAGAATAAGCCTAACAAGGATGAAAATAACCTAAATGTTAATTCAGGGACACAAACACACCTATTGGATACACAAGACTTGTTAAAAACCCTAATTGGACAAGAATAGGATTAAGGTGGACGAAAATGACACAAACACACCGAAAATGCCTTGTTAAAAACCCTAATAACCCCAATGTTAATCCAATGACACAAACACACCTATAGGATGCACAGGAATGGTTTAAAACCCTAATTGGACAAGAATAAACCTACGGAGGACGAAAATGACCTTAATGTTCATCTAATGACCCAAACACACCAATTGGATGCGCAAGTACTTGAGAACCTTTTTGAATGATATGAAAATGAAAATCAAGTACTTGCGCAAGTACTTTGTAGAAAATCAAAATTTTGTTCAAAGTAGTTCAAGGTATTGATTCAAGGATTGTATTTTTTTTTATAAGAAGTTATAGGGTATTTATACTTCATAAACATCTCTTTAGATTCGTGGCCATTGATCCAAGAGGTTTGATGAAAAAATACAATAATGTGGAGCCATTCCATATCTGAAAAATTGTATTGCTTCCAGTTGTATTCAAATACAAGATGTGTGTATTCCAATATACCTCTTAGTAACGTTCAAAAATATTAAAAAATTACACCTTTGTGTAGTCGAATACAAATTCGTGAAAATTTGCCACTAACTTACTTTGTATTCGACTATAGAAGGTTGTAGTCGAATACATTTATAAGGATTTTGGCCACAGACTTGTGGTGTATTCGACTACACATAGTCGTAGTCGAATAAAACTTTGATACTTTTGCATATGAGTTGCTTTATATTTGAATACAGGATGGTGTATTCGAATACACTTATGTATTTTGTCAAAAATATTAGTTTTAAGACTTTGTTAATGCTATTTTGACTTTTGAAAATACTTTATATGCATATGTAAATATGACTTGTTCTCATGTAATTGAAGTATTGGTTTGTATCATATACCTTTACATTTTAACATTTAATGTTTCGATTTGAAGCTTATTAATGAAGATATTTGAACTTCTTTTTGAGCTTGTTGCTTTGACCATAGTTATTGATCTTTGTCTTCATCAAAAACATGTAGTTTACATTCTACCCCTTTTTGATTATCACAAAATATTGTTGTTATGGAGAGATGGTGTAATTCGAATCATTTCTCCCCCGTAATATATCCGTACTCCCCAGTTATATGTGATTAATTTAAATATTGTTTAAGAAGCTACAAGATGTTTAAGGCAACAACAATACCAAATTTTCTCCCCCTTTTGACATGATCAAACAGAAGGAAAAATATAGAAACATACAATTCCAAGCATATAAACATGAATAAGGGTAAAAATACATATTGTAAACAAAAGAGAATGACATAATGATGGAATCAAGTTCAAGTAAATACATCACAAAGCAAATGGTGCATATTGTCAGCATTAAGCGATAAATAACCAAATTACAAAAACGAGAATAAATAAACTCCTAGCATCGAACTAATCAAAATCCGTTGGATTATGAAAATGATCGATTTTATTAGATAAAATATTGATGTCTTGAGATAAAGCGCCATGGTTGCGAGCAATAGTAGTTTCAATGTTCTCGAAGCGAGTGTCGATAGAAGTGGTCGGATTTTGGAATTGAGTTTGGAAGAAGGTTTGGAAAGAATCAAGGCAGATCATGAGCATTTGATTGGAGATATAATCATCAACAGAGGTTATTTCCTCGCCATCTTCATCATCCTGGGCAGCAGCATTTGAGGGTCCAACAGTGTCTTCTTGAGCAGCATCAGATGGTTGACCATAATCACCTTTATGCACAAAAGATTCAAGCTCCTCATTCCATATGATCCTCATGCTAGACAAGACACCTAAATCCAACAAATTTTCTTTAGTGGGTGTGTACATGACTTCAACAGAGAAGTCCACCCCAAAGTGTTCCAAAATTCGGGAAACTTCCTTTCCATATAGGAATCCAATTGCCTCTCGGGATCCAAACAGGACAGATTTCACAAAGTATGCCCAATTTAATTGACAACCTTCATACATGAAATTCATAATCTGTAATTCAAACTCCGAAATTTGGGAGTAATTTCCAGCCTTCAGAACCAGAATGTAGCGAAGGAAATAGTGCAAAAGGCGATAATCAACGGTAAGATTTCCCACTCCATACCATTGTTGGGCATATTTGGTGCCAGCCTGAGTCCTCTTTTGTTCCATTGTGCGTTTGTCAAACCAACATAAGGCAACATACGTATCATAATTAGAGATATCAGCCCATTCACACAAGTAGTTGGGACAAAAAATTTGACCTTTAAAGGGGATGTTCATAATTTCTCCTATGGTTTTGGTAGTTAACCGAATAGTTTTACCCTTAACTCGAGATACCAGCATTTTTCCATCTTGGATGAGATTGCAATAAAAAACCCTAACTAAGTCAGGATAAACAGGACCTTTGTAACCTATAAACTCTTCAACATGTTGTGCTTTGAGCAACTCAGGAAATTGAAAGGTAGAGAAAGAGTTTAAAGTACCATATTTTGGAAGGATGAGTCGCTTGTTAGAGTAGAATATGCAAAAACGATCAATTTCTTCCGGTGTGTGTAGAAGCCGAGATAAATCCGTGATGTTGGGATTCCTTCTTAGTTTTCTTGAGGGACCCACTGCTGCATGCTTGGTTTGTGGTCCTCGTTTGCAGGTATCCATGTGAGAAAGGAGGTTTTGGTAAAAAATGGGTTTGAGAGAAAATATGAGAGATATGAGAAATCTGATGATGAATGAAAAGAAAGATTGATGTAGTTTGCAAGGTTGGGTGAATGGGTAACATGGTGAAAGGAGGATGGACGAGATTTTGGGAGAAGAGAGGGAAGGCTACAGCTGTGTAGTCAAATACCAAATGTGAAATAACCCTAAAATATGAAATAGCTTTTATATTTGGGCAAAAACACGAAGGTGTATTCGACTACACCTAATTGTATTCGAATACACATTGTTTTGGGAATGTGTATTCAACTAAACATAAGTTGTACTCGAATGCAGGAAGTTCTGGAAAAGTATGTATTCGAATACAAACATTTGTATTCGACTACATATGCGAATTTTTGCTTAAAAACTAAATTTTTATGGAAATCTCAACATGTAACACACAAATTTATATATCAAGAAAAAATAATCATCAACGAATTTTATTTTATATAATGAGTCCTTAGGTAAAGGTTTTGTAAAGATATCAGCCAATAGATTGTGTGTATCAACAAATGTTACCTCAACATTACCCTTTGAGCACATGATCGCATAGAAAGTGATGACGTATATCGATGTGTTTAATTCGAGAGTGCATGATTGGATTCTTTGAGATATTTATTGCACTTGTGTTGTCACATCTTAGGGGAATGCATCCTAGATCAAGTCCATAGTCATGTAATTGCTGTTTGAGCTAGAGAATCTGGGCACAACAACTTCCGGCTGCTATGTATTCAACTTCAGTAGTACAAAGTGCAACACAAGCTTGCTTTTTGCAAGACCATGATACTAATGCATTGCCTAAGATATGGCAAGTGCCACTTGTGCTTTTAGGATACGTTTTTCATCCTGCATAATCTGAATCAGAATATCCAACTAGGCTACATATGCTACCCTTGGGGTACCATAGGCCTACATTTGTCATTCCTTTCAAATACTTCATAATTCTTTTAACGGCTACAAAATGCGATTCTTTCGGATCCACATGAAATCTTGCACACAAACAAACAAACACTAAACATAATATCTGGTCCGCTGGCCGTTATATATAATAAAGATCCAATCATACCTCGATATTTGGATATGTCAATTGAAATACCTGATGCATCTTTATAAACATAGGTTTCAGAGCCCATTGGAGTTGCACATTCTTTGCAGTTTTCCTTTTGAAATATTTTGAGTAATTCTTTACAATATTTTTCTTGATTTATAAAGATGTCATGCTCAAGTTGATTGATGTGAAGTCCAAGAAAATAGTTTAATTTTTCCATCATGGACATTTCAAATTCTTCTTGCATTATTGAAGAGAATTCTTCACATATGTTATTGTTTGTTGATCCGAATATTATATTATCAACGTAGATTTGGACCAATAAGGTGTGACCATTATCATCTTTTAACAAACAATGTTTTATTAAATTTCCCTTTTTCAAATCCTCGTTCACATAAAAAGGAGCTTAAGCTATCATACCAAGCTCTTAGAGCTTGGTTTAGACCATAGAGAGCCTTTTTTAATTTGTAAACATGTGAGGGATTTTTGGAATATTCAAAGCCAGGTGGCTGTTTGACATATACTTCTTCATTTATGTATCCATTGAGAAAGGCACTGTTTACATCCATTTGATATAACTCAAAGTTCATGAAACAAGCATACGCAAGTAGTAAACGTATTGCTTCTAATCTTGCTACTGGAGCAAATGTTTCGAAAAAATCAATCCCTTCCTATTGATTGTATCCTTGAGCGACCAATCTTGCTTTGTTGCAGACAACTATACCATTCTCATCAAGTTTATTTTTAAACACCCATTTTGTTCTAATAATATGTTTATTTCCAGGATTAGGAACAAGTTCCCATACATGACTTCTTCAAATTGATTGAGTTCTTCTTGCATGACAAGTATCCATTGATCATCTTTAAGTGCTTCACCAATTTTGGAGGGTTCGATTTGAGAAACAAATGTCATGTTTAAGCAAGCATCTTGTAGTTTTAATCTTGTTGTGACTCCTTTATTGATATCACCTATGATGTTATCAATAGGGTGATATCTATGGGTTCTCCAGTCTTTAGGAAGATCACCATTTTTCTTTTCAATCTTGACTTCACTTTCTTGACTTGGTTGATCAGTTTGATGTTCTTTGCTTATATCATCGCTTTCAAAAACATCATCATCATAAGAAATAATATTTTCCTCTTTTATGGGGTTAGTTTCATCAAAAGTTACATGAATTGATTCTTCGACTAATAAAGTTCTTTTATTGAAGATTCTAAATGCTTTACTAGATAAAGAGTAACCGATAAATATACCTTCATGAGCTTTTTCATCAAATTTTCCAAGGTTGTCTTTACCGTTGTTTAGCGCAAAACACTTACATCCAAAAATGTGGAAGTGAGAGATATTGGGTTTTCTTCCTTTGTAGAGTTCATACGGAGTTTTCTTAAGAATTGGTCGAATGATAACCCGGTTGGAAACATAGCATGCTGTGTTTACAGCATCTTCCCAAAAATATTTTGGTAGGTTTGAGTCGCTCAACATAGTTCTTGCGAGCTCTACCAAAGATTTGTTTTTTCACTCAACAACCCCATTTTGTTGTGGTGTCCTTGGTGCAGAAATTTTTCGGAAAATGCCATTCTTCAAAAAATTCTTCAAATGAAGTATTTTGAAATTCTCCTCCATGATCACTTCTAATTGATACAATTTTCGCAGATTGTTCTTTTTGGACTAGCTTGGCATAGTTTTTAAATGCCTTAAAAGCTTCATTTTTACTTGCCAAAAATAAGGTCCAAGTGAACCTTGAGTAATCATCAACAATAACTAGTCCATATGAGTTTCCACCAAGACTTTTGGTTCTTGATGGACCAAACAAGTCCATATGTATCAATTGTAGTGGTCTAGAAGTTGAAATGACATTTTTAGGTTTGAAAGAACTTTTTGTTTGCTTACCTTTTTCACACGCATCACACAATTTATCCTTTATAAATTTCATTTTTGGTAAGCCTACAACAAGATCATGTTTGACCAATTTGTTTAAATGATCCATGTGAATATGAGCAAATCTCTTATGTCATAGCCAAGCATCATTATTGTTGCTTACCAAAAGACATTTCATTTTTAAGGATAAATCGTCAAGATTAAGTATAAAAATGTTTTTGAACCACTTCCCAATAAATTGAATTTTATTTGTAGCTTCATTTTGGATGATGCACTCATCTTCGGTAAAGACTATCTCGTATCCTTTGTCACAAAGCTGGCTAATGCTTACGAGATTGTGTTTTAGACCTTCAACATATAAGACATCTTCCATCGAGGGGGATGGTGCTGTACCGACTTTTCCAATGTCTAAAATTTTTCCTTTGATGTTGTCTCCATAGACTACACATCCCTTTGATTCAAGCATTAAGGCTGAAAATTTTGTTACATCACCTGTCATATGTTTAGAGCATCCACTCTCTAAGTACCACATATTTGAAGTACCTTGCTTGCATACCTACAAAATTGAAATCAAACTTTATTAGGTACCCAATGTGCTTTTGGTCCTTGTTGGTTAGTACCTTTCTTTACCCATACATAATTCCCTCATGGAACACTAATGTTTATAATGTGACAAGCATTAGGTGTACGGCCATGAAGACCACAACAAGAACAAGTAGGATTAAATCTATTTTTAGTAGCATGTGTATGAGATTTATATTGAATGATTCTCTCTTTATAATGATGATCCTTTTTCATAACTATAATCTTTTCATGATTGGATTGATTACTTGGTTTAAAAAAATAGTCTTATTCAAGTTTGGTTCAACAAATTTTGAATATCCAAGACCACTTTTGTCATTTGAGTGTCTTTGCATATTCAAAACATTTTCCATTCCTATTTGTCCCTTCTTATATTGTTCAATTACCCTATTTAATTGAAATTTTTTGAAAGAAAGGGAATCACATTTATTGCATGTAAAATTCTGTTTTAGTTTTTCAGAATTTTTCTTCATAATGTCAACTTTTTCTTGTAGACTTGAGATTTGTTTCTTTTGTGTTGACACTAGTTTACATAGATTTTTACATTCAATAAGTAATTCCTTAATTGCGTTTTGAGCATCATTGTATTCTATAATTAATTCACTATTAGTTTTATTATGATGAGGAGAGTCTATATTACTAACCTCTTCTTCATCATTTGATTGATGCGATGCCATTAAGGCAACATTGGCGCATTTTTCACTTTCTGTTTATGAAGATGAACTCACTTCGTTGTCATCCGAAGCTATGTATGCCTTCTTGAAGTCTTTCTTTTTGATGGAATTCTTCTTAGAATGGTTTGGACAATCTATTTTGATATGTCCTTGTTTTCCACATTCAAAGCAAGTGAAGTTTTGATTTGATGTAGAACTATCTTACTTCTTGAAACTTTTCTTTTTGAATGTTCTGTCATTTTTAAGAAACTTACCAAATTTATTAACAAGAAAAATAATGTTTTCATCTTCATCTGAATTGTCGTCCTTGATTTGTTCTCTTGATTAGGTCTTTAGAACAATATTTTTTGTCTTCTTTTCTTGACTTTCAATTTGTTCTAACCTTCCAAGTTTGATTTCGTACTCTTGAAGTTTTCCAATTAGTGCAAAAAGAGACATTTTGGATAGGCTTTTCTTTTCGGAGATTGTTGTCACTTTTGGCTGCCAGACCCTTGTCAATGATCTTAGTACTTTTAGATTTAATTCATCATTGGTGAAGACTTTTCTAAGTGCCGTCAAATGATTGGTTAAATGAGAGAAACTTTTTTGCAAGTCTAGAATAGACTCTCTGGGCTGCATTCGAAATAACTCATATTCTTGTGATAGTGTGTTGAGTTTAGATCTTTTTATCTCAATGGTGCCTTCGTGAGTTACTTCCAATGTATCCCATATTTCTTATGCTGTTTTACAGTGAGATATATGGAAAAATTCATCCATTCCTAGTGCAGATTGTAATATATTCTTAGCCTTCTTATCGAACATCACTTTTCCTTTATCATCATCAGTCCAAGAGCTTTTTATCTTTATTTCTTCTTTGTTATTGATGACAGTTTTTGGAATGTGAGGACCATTTTCAACTGCATCCCATATGTCGTCTCCTTGTGCTTCAAGATACGCTTGCATATGTATCTTCCAAAAATTGTAGTGCTCTCCAACAAAACATGGTGGTTTGGTACTGCTACCACCGTCTCTGAAAACAGGTTGTGCGGAAGCCATGAGTAATCATCGAGGAATAAGTTACCTTAACCTGCTCTGATGCCAATTGTAAGTTCATAAGTATGCCTAAGAGGGGGGGGGGTGTGAATTAAGTGTTAGGAAATTTTCTTGTCTTCAGTGATATGGTAGTTAAATTTTCTGAGTTTAATATAATGACTACTAATAGTAAGGTGTAGTAAATAAATAAACACTTTAGATTTATCTTGGTTCCCCCTTATAACCAAGGGTACGTCCAGTCGTCTTGCACACCAGAAGAGATTGATCCACTAATTGTCAAAAAATGTACAACTCCCACCCTAGGATTCTTGTAACAAACTTCTAACAACAATGCTAAGATAGCATACCACTATCTTAGATTAAGCTACTTTTAAGAAAGTAATACTTTCTTTTACATGTGATACTCTATGATTTTCAATACGAATAAGGAGAGGTATATTGATTACAATCCAATAGTAATTCAAGTACTTGAGAACCTTTCTGAATGATATGAAAATGAAATGCAAGTACTTTGTAAAAAATCAGAAATTTGTTCAAAGTAGTTCAAGGTAATGATTCAAGGATTGTATTTTTTTTTATATGAAGTTCTTGGGTATTTATACTCCATAAACATCTCTTCAGATTCGTGGCCATTGATACAAGAGGTTTGATGAAAAAATACAATGCTCTGGAGGCATTCCAGATCTGAAAAATTGTATTGCTTCCATTTGTATTAGAATATAGGATGTGTGGATACGAATACACCTCTTTGTAACGTTCAAAAATATTAAAAAATTACACCTTGTATTTGAATACACCTTGTGTACTCGAATACAGTTTAGTGAAAATTTACCACTGACTTACATTGTATTCGACTACAGAAAGTTGTAGTCGAATACATATATAAGGATTTTGGCCACTGACTTGTAGTGTATTCGACTACACATAGTCGTAGTCAAATACAACTTTGAGACTTTTGCTTCTGACTTGCTTTGTATTCGAATACAGGGTGCTGTATTCAAATACACTTCTGTATTTTGTCAAAAATATTAGTTTTAACACTTTGTTATTGCTATTTTGACTTTTGAAAAACTTTATATGCATATGTAAATATGACTTGTTCTCATGTAATTGAAGTATTGGTTTGTATCATATACCTATACATTTTAACATTTAATGTTTCGATTTGAAGCTTATTAATGAAGATATTTGAACTGCTTTTTGAGCTTGTTGCTTTGATTATAATTGTTGATCTTTGTCTTCATCAAAAACATGTAGTTTACACTTATTGGATACAAAAGATTGGTTACAAACCCTAATTCGACTAGAATAAGCCTAGGGACGACAAAAACAACCTAAATGTTAATCCAATGCCACAAACACAAAAATTGGATGCACCAGATTGGTTAAAAACCGTAATAAGACAAGAAAAACCAAGAGAGGACGAAAATCACCTAAATGTTATTCCAATGACTCAAGAGAACTTATTGGATATACAAGATTGCATAAAACCCCTAATTGTACTAGAATAAGCCTAAGGAGGATGAAAATGACCTAAATGTTAATCCATTGACACAAACACACCTATTGGATGCACACGATTTGTTAAAAACCCTAGTTGGACTACAATAATCCTAGGGAGCACGAAAATGACCTAAATGTTAATCCAATGACATAAACACACCTATTGGATGCACAAGATTAGTTAAAAACCCTTATTGGATTTGAATAAGCATAGATAGTACGAAAATGACCTAAATGTTACTAAAATGACACAAATACACCTATTGGATGCACAAGATTTGATAAAACCCTAATTAGACAAGAATAAGCCTAAGGAAGACGAAAATAACCTAAATGTTAATCCAATGACACAAGTTTGTTTAAAACCCCTTATTGGATTAAAATAGGCCTAGAGATGACAGAAAATGACCTAAATGTTCATCCAGTGACACAAATGAGCTTATTGGATGCAGAAAATTGGTTAAAAACCCTAATTGGACTATAATAAGCCAAGGGAGGACGAAAATGACGTAATTGTTAATCCAGTGACAAGTGACACAAACTAACCTATTGGATGCACAAGATTGGTTAAAAACCCTAAATGGACAAGAATAAGCCTAGGGAGGACGTAAATGACCTAAATGTTAATCCAATGATACAAATACACCTATTGGATGCACATGATTGCTTACAAACCATAATTGGATAAGAATAAGCCAAGGAGGAAGAAAATGACCTAAATGTTCATCCAATAACATAATTACATCTTTTGGATGCACAAGATTGGTTAAAAATCCTAATTGGACTAGAATAAGTGTAACACCCCAATTTTTAACAGCGGGAGTGTATTTTTTTTTCAAAACAAAATCATTTAACAAAGAAAATAAATAAGGAAATACCTTTGGATAAATATTTAAGTCATTATAATTTACAAGTAGCGGAAAAGTTTTTCGAAATATGAATCCAAAGTATTTACATATCAAAAAATGGTACATGGAATCCATCAAAAATAACATGTCATGCTGACAATATTAGTACAGTACAGTCTTCCAATTTAAAATAAACGCAGTCCAAAAGAAAGACATATGTTCCCTCCATGTCAACCTAATCTAATCATTCTACAAACAAAAGCTATACACCCTGAGTGATCTCCACGCGCCCCGTAAGATCCTTCTAACATAGCTCCAGTCAGGCATTCCCATCTACATCCCCATCCACAGGGTTCGAACCGGTAGGATTGTGCTTGCTCTCATCTGAGGGCAAAGCCTAGATTTCCATAATAGTTGTAAAGGGTCACCAACCGAAATTAACAGTTAACACATAACATTTAAGTTTTTAAATGCACAAATAACCTTTCAACTTAGCATGCACCTTAAAAGGGTTTTCCATATGCTAAAAGTTCATATAATACTTGCCAAGTAAAATGAAATCAAAATAAAGTTTTTAATCAATCAAGTAATAAATAACTGACCAAACCGTTGATAAATCAATTGAGCAATCGATTATCTAACTCAGAGTAAGAGTTTCTACTAAGCCAATTGATTGGGAAATCGATTTCCTGAAGGTTTTTAGTGAAACCCGTACTCTTGGCTTAAATCAATCGATTGGGCAATCGATTGAATGAATAGCTGAGCCCCTGTAATAAATCCAATCGATTGGGAAATCGATTTTGTCCAAAATAGCTGAGCTCCTGTAACCCATCCAATCGATTGGCAAATCGATTTTGAGAAATAGCTACATAAACTAACTCACACACATTCACACTCACACACATTCACACTCACACACATTCACACTCCTAAACCTACATAATCTAACTCAATCACATTCACACACAACTCCAAAACATAACACTTAGCAATTTCAACACAATCACCACGACAACTTGAGTTTCGAAATAGTTTTACAATCAATTACACTTACACACAATTTCAAAACATAAGACTTAGCAATTACAACGCATTTACCACGACATCTCAAGTTCAAACA
Source organism: Cicer judaicum (assembly GCA_037974835.1). Classification (NCBI taxonomy): domain Eukaryota; kingdom Viridiplantae; phylum Streptophyta; class Magnoliopsida; order Fabales; family Fabaceae; genus Cicer; species Cicer judaicum. Next base: position 5,262,154 of record JBBPBS010000549.1, on the reverse strand, counting down.
CTCAGTCATAATCTTGAATCAAACACGACTCGCGTGCCAAACACCCTAATGCGATGCGTATATGCCAAAACGCATGGACTCGAATTTCAAATCAAACACTTCGAGAGTAGAAAATCGTAATTGTACAGTCTCTCATAGACCAACACTTATTACCAAGGTGCCACCTATCACGGGTCTGCACGATTTATTAATTTTTAGCCTATCACAAGTCTTAGACCTCAATTCCACACAAAATCCTCCGCGAGAGGCGTAAATCCTAAACGTACAGTTTCTCACGAACGAACACGAGTGCAGTCTCTCATGAACAAACACGGGTGCAGTCTCTCCTGGACAAACACGATTTTCAAGGGTGTAGTCTCTCACAGACAAACACTTGTGCAGTCTCTCACGAACAAACACAATTTACTACGGTGTAGTCTCTCAAGGACAAACACATGTACAGTCTTTCATGGAAAAACACAATTGGTTTGAATATATGACTTTTGTTTGTAAAAATATGTATATAATAGTCTCTAAAAATTCACAAGATTGCTAAATGTTAATTAATTGACACAAATACATCTATTGGATGAACAAGATTGGTTAAAAACCCTAATTAAACAAGAATAAGCCTAAGGAAGACGAAAGTAACCTCAATGTTAATCCAGTGACACAAACACACCTATTGGATACACATTGGTTAAATACCCTAACTGGACAAGAATAAGCCTACGGAGGACGAAAATGACCTAAATATTAATCCAAAGACATAAACACAACAATTGGATGCAAAAAATTGGTTAAAAATCCTAATTGGACAAGAATAAGCTTGGGGAGGACGAAAATGACCTAAATGTTAATCCAATGACACATACACATCTATTGGTTGCACAAGATTGGTTAAAAATCCTAATTGAACAAGAATAAGCCTAGGGAGAATAAAGATGACTTATATTTTAATCCAATGACACAAATGAACTTAATTGATGCACAAGATTGTTTAAAAACCTTAATTGGACTAGAATAAGCCTACAGAGGATAAAAATGACTTAAATGTTCAACCAATTAAAAAAAACTCCTATTGGATGCACATGATTGGCTTAAAACCCTAATTTGTAAAGAAGATGCCTATGGAGAATGAAAATCAACTAAATGTTATTCCAATGACACAATAGAACTTAATGGATGTGCATGATTGCTTAAAACCCCTAATTGTACTACAATAAGCCTAATGAGGATGAAAATGACCTAAATGTTAATTGATTGACACAAACACACCTATTGGATGCACAAGATTTGTTAAAAACCCTAATTGGACTATAATAACTGTTGGACATTTGCTTGTTTCTGATATTATTGACAAACATACATCATTAAATAAATCTGACATTGTAAACTGAGAAAAATTTCAGGACCAACAACTCAACCCTACAAACTTGAGACAATTGCTTGGAACTTAAGAAATCAACAAAAGCTTGAAGATTCACACAGGCAAAACGATTAGTCAAATCGATTCTGTAACAAGGTTGAATGAAATTATGCAGTCTGGGATTAAGCAATCGATTGGCAAAATCGATTTGCACATTTAAGTATGATATCAATCGATTAGGCAAATCGATTGGTACATCTATCAGAAAATAAATTGTGTAAGTCAGAGAGCCAGTCAACCTCAAATCGATTAGGCAAATCGATTGGTTAATTCACCAGGACTGAACTGATTGCTCACATCGATTAGACAAATCGATTGGTATATTTACTGAAATTAAAATGTGCAAGTCAGTAGCCTGCCTTGCAATCAAATCGATTTGGCAAATCGATTGAGCCAATCATATATGTATTGTTAATTGTCTATATCGATTGGCATAATCGATTTCGAATGTCACAGAACCAAACCAACAATGAGCAAATCGATTGGACAAATCGATTTACCTAAATTTACTTCAAAATGAATTTGGTCTGGGACATACGCAGTCGATTAGCACAATCCACTAAAACACTTCTGTTGAAATAAGTTTGGCATCAATCGACTGGGTAAATCGATTGAATGAACCAAACAATGTAATGAGCTTCAGACTTAAATCCACAGTTGATTAGACACATCGATTATGTTGTTTTAAATCAACTCTTTATCTTGTCAAATCGATTGGGCAAATCGATTCATGAAAATCACTGTGTCTCTAGAACCAATGAAATCGATTGACCAATTCGATTGGTACAAAAGTTTTTAGAAACAGAGATGGATTAAGGATTATGTACATGGTTGAATCGATTGGGCACATCGATTGTTTTGATCTCGTTGTTGGAACAAAACACCACAAATCGATTGTTCACATTGATTCAAATATGAACATTCATCCAAGTCTGAAGAACTCAGGTAAACTAATCGATTAGGTAAATCGATTAGTATGTGCAGTTTCAAGATTCAAGAAAAACAAGATTCGCGAAATCGATTGGACAAATCGATTAGCATGCTTTGCAACCTTAAGAAATCGATTGGCCTAATCGATTGACACGTTGTTTTTCCTGAAACTATATAAACTGCATTTACTCGTTTCTTCTCATAACTTGTGAATAATAATTTTGACAATACACCTTCACAACATACACAATACTACTACTCCTTTCTCAACTAATATTACTTTGAATATCTTTTTCAGCCTTAAACAATCTACAGTGGTGATTAACAAGGATTGAAAAAGACAAAATTGAGAAAGATAGCTTTGAGAAGAATGAAGATCAAGAACGTTGTATATTTGATCTATTTCAATTTCTGTAATTCAAATTCTATAACCAAATTACTTTGAGAAAATCCAGTTACAACTGGTAGTGATCTTTTGTGATTGAGGGATCTCATCATGGACTGAAATCTAGGAAGAGTTTATTGGAGATAAACTCTGGGATTCAGGGAGATAAGATTAGAATAGAAAAGAATAGTTTAAGATTGATAGGCGAGGAGCTGGAACATCTGTAAATTGATTCTAAGACATTCTATTGGAAAGGCTAAGATCGGGTTTGATCTTAGGACTGGATGTAGGCCGTCACAAAGCGGCTGAACCAGTATAAATATCTGCGTACACTTTTCTTTCCCTTATCTCGTTTAGATTTCTGCAATTATTGTGTTCTTGATATTGATTGAATGCATGATAAAGATTCTGTGATAAATAACTTTGCATGACAAATTGTTTTGACATGGCTGCATGTAAATCAATATCTTGAATACAAATTGTTTTTGATGCATTTCTCCATATAATCAATAACTGATATTGTTTGACATTCATTAGAATTGATTATTAGGGACCTTCCGCAATCTTGTGTTTTGTAAATTTACAATTTATGAAACTGCTGCGCATATTGTTAGAATAGATATATTTTTGCATACATTTCCATAAAACTGAGGCCTGAATTACCATCAATTGGCATCAAGAGCTTGCTTTTGTAAGAGTAACTCTCATCAAAAGAACATGGCCTCTGATTTCCTCGGAGAGGGTGCGCCGTTAGCAAGGCCCCCTGCCTTTAATGGTGCTGCATACATGTATTGGAAACAACGCATGTTAATTTTTCTTGAAGCTAGTGGTATTGACATTCTTGATGCTGTAGAAAATGGACCTTTTGTGCCAACCATAGCAGGTACTGGTGAATCAGCAATCCTAAAGCCTAAAAGTGACTAGTCTGAAGATGACAAAAAGAAAGTTGGGTACAACGCCAAAGCCAAGAACATTATAACTGCTGCCTTGAGTCATGATGAATTCTTCAGAGTCTCAAATTGCAAGACAGCAAAACAAATGTGGGATACACTCCAACAGACGCATGAAGGAACCACAGACGTAAAGAGAGCTCGGATAAATACTCTCATGCACGAGTATGAATTGTTTAGCATGAAGAAAGAAGAATCAGTTAACGACATGCAGACTCAGTTTACACATATAGTCAACAACCTGAATGCCTTAGGCAAAGAGATTGATAATGATCAGCAAATTGGAAAGGTAATGAGGTGTCTTACCAGGGAATGACAACCAAAAATCACTGCCATTGCTGAATCAAAGGACTTAGGAAGTATGACAATAGCTACCCTGTTTGGTAAACTGAGGGAGCATGAAATAGAGCTAGATAGACTCAATGAAGCTGAACAAGTTGACAGAAAACGAAAAGCATTGTCGTTGAATGCCCAAACACATCAGTCTAAATATGAACATGGGAGTAGCTCAGATGAATCTAGCAGTGAGGATAATGAAGAACCTAAACTGGGGTTACTTGTCAAGAAGTTTAAGAAATTTTTGAAAAAGAAAGACAGCAAATTTAGAAAACAACCCAGCTCAAAGAACAATGACAGTAAGACAATCGCATGCTATGAATGTGGAAAAACTGGTCATATAAAGGTTGATTGTTACAAGCTGCATAACAAAAACAGAAATTCCAAAACTAAAGGCAAGGAACCAGCTCAGAAAAACAGAAAAGCATACATTGCATGGAATGACAATGAAGAATCCTCCACATCTTCAGAAACTGAAGAAGCAAATTTGTGTCTCATGGCTAACACGGATTCTGAATCAGAAAGTGAGGTAAGTTCACAATATAATCCTTCCTTTGATGAACTGCAAGATGCATTTAATGAACTGCATGCTGAATATGTTAAATCCGTTAAGCAGTTAGTTAGCACAAAGAAAATGCTTGAACAACAGTGCATGTTGCATGATCAAATGAAAACTGATTATAGAAAAATTGAAGACTTATGTGAACAATTAAAAAGAGACTCACATGATAAATTTGCCAAATGCATTGATCTTGAAAATTCTATTGCATTATTGAAGTCTGATTTATTGAAATTCTCTAGTAGCAAGGATAAACTGAATGATATTCTTAGCAACCAGAGAAATATCAATATAAAATATGGACTTGGTTTTAATAAGAATATGCATGTAAATAAGAATATAACTAAACATGGATTAGGATATGGTAATATTAATCATCACCAGAAATTTGTTAAGTCTAATCACATGCATAATGTCTTTGTCAAACCAAAACAGTATGTATTCTCTGCCATCACTTGTCACTTTTGTTGTAGAAAAGGACACTATGTTTACAATTGCAAATATAAAAGACTTGGCTAACAGAGGATATAAACAGACTTGGAAGATTAAGACACAAGATGTTGAAACTCACCCCCCAGGACCCAATTTAAGTTGGGGACCTAAATTGAGATTCTAATTTTATTGCAGGTATGCTTGAGATCCACGAAACATCAATGGTATCTTGATAGTGGATGCTCAAAGCATATGACAGAGGACAAGTCAATGTTTATGTCCCTAAACCTAAAAGACGGCGGATTTGTAAAGTACGGCGATAATAACATGGGCAAGATCTGCGGTGAAGGTAACATTGGCAGCGAATCAACTGCTATAATTAAAAATGTCTTATACGTGGAAGGGCTGAAACATAACCTTCTAAGTATAAGTCAGCTGTGTGACAACGGTTTTCAAGTAAGCTTTTCACCACTCTCTTGCACAATTGAAAACAAAACTGATAAAAGCATGAAATTGGTAGGTTATAGAGTTAACAATATCTATATGTTAGATTTAACTGTTGTACCTACTGATTCTGTTTGTTGCTTATTATCAAATGCTGATGAAACATGGTTATGGCATAAACGTATTGCACACATTCATATTGATCATTTGAATAGACTTGTTAGCAAACAACTAGTCATAGGACTCCCTGACAAGAAGTTTACTAAGGATAGGTTATGTGCTGCTTGTGAACAAAGTAAACTTGTCAAAACCTCTTTTCCCCTAGTAGACTTGGTCAAAACCAATAGGGTTTTGCAGCTGCTTCATATGGATCTCTTTGGTCCTTCTCAGGTGAGAAGTTTTGGTGGCAATTTGTATGGTTTTGTGCTAATCGATGATTATTCTAGATTCACATGGACATTCTTTCTGACTCATAAAAGTGAAGCTTTTTCTGTTTATAAAAAGTTTGCAAATTTGGTACAAAATGAAACAAGTCACAAAATTATGTCTATCAAAAGCGATCATGGAGGTGAATTCCAAAATGATGCTTTTGATACATATTGTGAACAGAATGGTATTCATCACATGTACTCAGCCCCTAGGACACCACAGCAAAATGGTGTAGTTGAAAGGAAAAATAGGTCTTTGGAGGAATTAGCTAGGACCATGCTTAAGGACTCCAAGGTACCTAAATTTTTCTGGGCTGATGCAGTTAGCACTTCCACACATGTTGTCAACAGGGTCTTGATTAGACCAATCCTTAGGAAAACTCCATATGAGTTATATAAGGGTAGAAAGCCAAATATTTCTTACTTTAGAGTTTTTGGTTGTAAGTGCTTTGTTTTGAACAATGGTAAGGAACACCTGGGTAAGTTTGATCCTAAGGGAGATGAGGGTATCTTTCTAGGTTATTCCCAAACTAGCAAAGCCTACAGAATCTACAACAAAAGAACAAAGACTATAGAAGAGTCAGTTCATGTAAAGTTTGATGAATTTTTTAAAGAAAACATGAACAAAACTCCTTCTATAGTTGATGAATCTGTGGATGATAATGTAGAATCTGAACCATTAGAACCAGAGGTAGTTGCAACCCAATCCAATAGTGACTGTGTTGAACCTGTTGCAGTAGATGAGTTACCTAAGGAGTGGAAGTTCAATGGAAACCATCCCATAGATAACATCATAGGGGACATCTCTAGAGGAGTGGCAACCAGGAGAAATCTTAGTCATTTTTGTAACCTTGCAGCCTTTGTATCTCAGATTGAACCTAAGAACATTAAGGAAGCCTTACTAGATAGTGAGTGGATACTTGCTATGCAAGAGGAGTTGAACCAATTTGAGAGAAACCAAGTTTGGATTCTAGTACCTAAACCAGAAGATAAACACATCATAAGAACAAGATGGGTGTTTAGAAACAAACTAGATGAGAATGGTGTGATCACTAGAAACAAAGCTAGGTTAGTGGCCAAGGGTTACAATCAGGAAGAAGGGATAGATTTTGATGAAACCTATGCCCCTGTAACTAGGTTAGAAGCCATTAGAATCCTGCTGGCTTTTGCGTGTATCATGGACTTCAAACTCTATCAAATGGATGTGAAAAGCGCCTTTCTCAATGGTCACATCCAAGAGGAAGTGTTTGTTAGCCAAACACCTGGTTTTGAAAATCCTGATTTTCCTAATCATGTGTACAAGCTAACAAAGGCCCTCTATGGATTGAAACAAGCTCCTAGAGCTTGGTATGAGAAACTGAGCACTTTCCTCATTCAACAAAAATTTGTAAGAGGCAATGTTGACAAAACCCTTTTTTATAAAAACTAATGAAAATGATATATTGCTGGTCCAAATTTATGTTGATGACATAATATTTGGATCAACCAATAACAAGCTTTGCAAAGACTTTGAAAATTTAATGAAAGGTAAATTTGAAATGTCAATGATGGGAGAACTCTCCTATTTTCTGGGAGTTCAAATTAATCAAAGCAAGCTTGGAATCTTCATTAGCCAAACAAAATATTGCAATGATTTAATAAAGAAGTTGTGCTTTGATAAGTACAAATCCATTGATACACCAATAAGTTCAGCTAGTAACCTAGACAGGGATGAGATGGGAAAACCAGTAGATATTTCCAAGTATAGGAGCATGATAGGATCTTTACTGTACCTTACTGCAAGCAGGCCTGACATTATGTTTAGTGTTTGCTTGTGTGCCAGGTTTCAGTCAAATCCTAAGGAATCTCATCTTAGTGCAGTTAAGAGGATTTTCCGATATCTTATAGGAACTAGGAATCTCGGCTTATGGTACCCCAGAGGATCTACATGTTCATTGGTTGGTTTTTCAGACTCAGATTTTGCTGGATGTAAGTTGGACAGGAAGAGTACCTCAGGCACTTGTCACCTACTTGGAAACTCTCTTGTATCATGGTTTAGCAAGAAGCAAACGAGTATTGCACTTTCTACTGCCGAAGCAGAATACATAGCAGCCGGGAGCTGTTGTGCTCAGATTCTTTGGATGAAACAGCACTTATTGGACTTCGGTGTGGACTTAGGAACCGTGCCTATCATGTGTGATAACACAAGTGCTATATGTATCACTAAGAATCCAGTGATTCACTCCAGAACCAAGCATATTGAAATTCGGCATCACTTTATTCGAGATCAGTTTCAAAGTGGGAATATCAAGCTGGAATATGTCAACACAACTGAGCAGTTAGCAGACATATTCACCAAAGCCTTGCCAAAGGACAACTTCCATTACATCAGGATGAAACTGGGCATAATAGATCCAAGTGAGATCTGAATTATGTGCCAAATCGATTGCCCATGTCGATTTGACCCATAATATATCTATCTGTCTCAGTTTGAACACTCGAAATCGATTAGGGAAATCGATTGTGTCTATTATGTTTGAGATTTCCAGTGAAATGAATCGATTTGGATAATCGATGATGATACAAGTTACATTCTAGACTGATATGACAGAGAAATGAACAAGCTCGAAATCGATTTGGGAAATCGATTTACAGTTTACAAATCAATTTGGGAAATCGATTACTACATTTGATGTGAGATTTTCATTTGACAATCGATTTGGGAAATCGATGCTGATATGTATTGCCTTTCTGAACGGTTACTTGGTGTTACTGGACTGGCTCGAAATCGATTTGGGAAATCGATTTGGTAACTACTAATCGATTAGGGCAATCGATTAGCAATATTACCGTTGGAGTATTTTTACTAGCCGTTACATCACTTATTACTTTAACCTTTTAACTTCCCCAGTAACGGTAGGATAAATCGATTGACCCAATCGATTTGCACTTCAGTGAGTATATAAACAACAGTGTTCAATCGATTTTCATCACAGTTCACCAACACAAAATCGATTCTGCCTCAGAATTTCTTGCATCCACTTTGTGTTTCAAGCACTGTTCATCACCTCCTTCAGTCCTACTCTCTACTATCCTACATACACTAAAATGGCAAGAGTAAAGCAAACCCAACCAAGAACTCCATCTCCATCATCATCATCATCAAGTGGAAGAACTCCATCACCTCCTCCTACTTTGACTAAAAGAGTTCCAATCCCTACTCACAAAATTCTAGCCAAAGATAAAGGCAAGAGTATTGCTACTAATCAAGGGAAGACCAACAAGCGAAAAGAGCCACCTACGGAAAAACTTCTTGCTGATGCAATGAAGGAAATTGCTAGCAAAAAGAAGAAGAAGAAGAAAAGCACTTCCTCTACTCCACAGAAGAAGGCTCCAGCAAAAACCAAGCCTTTAGAAGTCTCTGAACTGCCTCCAGCGTTTCTTAAATGGAAAATACATGAAGCACGCTACATGGACTTCGCCTACTTCGACGAAGACGAGTTCACTTTTCAAGATCATCTACGGTTTCACGGTTTAGAAGCCTTCCTCTCCTGCTCACTAGATTCGTATCCTAACTTGATTAGGGCTTCTACTCATCCTTCAAAATGAGTGAAGTGGGATTCAAAGCTACAGTCAAAGGAAAGAAGATTTTCATGACTTTTGAGGAGTTCTCGAGTCTCTCGGGACTGCCTTATCATGGAAATTCTGTGGACGGATGCTCCGAAGTCGACGCTGTAGATGAAGGCTGGGAAGCATCTCTGGATCGTCATACAGCAGTGCAGGACCTGATGGTTGAGGGTTTTGCTGAGTCAGTGGCACTACCTATTGGCCAAATGATGGTTCAGCAAAGGATGCTGATGTACGCTCTGACTCGGATGCTTGTTCCAAGATCCGGAAACCATGCTGTCGTCCAACTCCTAGACATTGTGCTGCTGTGGGGATTGTGCAAAGAGCTCAAGATGAGCTGGGCATGGATTGTCCTCAGACATATGTTGGAAGCTGCACAAGGGAAGCTGGTACTTCCTTACCCCTAGCTAATCACAAAAAATTTGGAGCACTTCAAAATTTCGTTTAACGGTGAAGAGACGACCAAGACCATCTTGTTATTTGGTGAATCCATTGTTAATCAGATGCAGCTGCGCAAAGTAAATGGAGTTTGGATGCATCCTCAGGCTAGTGCTGAACAAACCCAGCAAAGTGCTGGACCGCCAACTGTTGAGTCTGTTCCACCCAGCTCTGATGTGCTTACCAAACTGCTCGGGTTAATGGAAGCGCAGGCTGCTCACAACACCAGAATGGAGGATGCTCTACAGAAGCTTCAGGCTGATCTAACTCTGATTGCACAAGATGTGGCAGCAATCCAGGAACATCTAGGCATTAAGTTGTCTTTCAGTGATGTTGCTGAGATTGGAAGACAGGCAACTGAAGAACAAACTCTGACACACGCCGAGGTTGTTGCAACTCATGTTTAGGAGACACCTGCTGAGGATAATACAGCAGTCTCAGCCTCTTCCCCAGATAATAATGAGGACCAGCCTACCTTAGATGTTTAGGATTTTAGTTTTTCTTAAGTTGCTCTTTTCTTATTGTACCTCTGCCCTTTCTTTGTAATTTGCTCATGAATGAATGGATATTTTCACCTAACTTTTTGATTATATCGTGTGTTGCATTTCATTAATAGTACGTGCCATAATCCTCATTTTTTTATTTTGCATTTGTTTTACAATTTGTTTTACAAACTACTCCTGTTGTTAATCTTTTCCTTTTTCAGTTTTAGCTAGCAACTCCGGCGGAGCTTAGTTCTGAGTTTTTCTCTCCTTTACCTCTTTTTGACTTAACTGACAAAGGGGGAGAAAAATTTAAACTTGTAATTTATACTAACTCTAATATTATGCTACACTATATATATATGCTTTGATATATGCTCTGATACTTGTTAAGCCTGACAATATGTTTTGATAATAGCTCTGTTACACTTTGTGCCATTTACCCTAATTCACTCTAATATGTAATCACCGTGCAAATTGCTCTGGTGCACGTTTTTCAGTTGGTTTAGCTCTAACCTTTTTATTTCTATACGAAAAATATGGACACTCCGATTTAGGGGGAGCTTCACTAGACTGTTGTTATTAAATGATGTTTCCTTGAAATATTTGTCAAGTTAAAATTACATGTTTGTCACTTAAATCAAAAAGGGGGAGATTGTTGGACATTTGCTTGTTTTTGATATTATTGACAAACATACATCATTAAATAAATCTGACATTGTAAACTGAGAAAAATTTCAGGACCAACAACTCAACCCTACAAACTTGAGACAATTGCTTGGAACTTAAGAAATCAACAAAACCTTGAAGATTCACACAGGAAATCAATTAGTCAAATCGATTCTGTAACAAGGTTGAATGAAATTATGCAGTCTGGGATTAAGCAATCGATTGGCAAAATCGATTTGCACATTTAAGTATGATATCAATCAATTAGGCAAATCGATTGGTACATCTATCAGAAAATAAATTGTGCAAGTCAGGGAGCCAGTCAGCCTCAAATCGATTAGGCAAATCGATTGGTTAATTCACCAGGACTGAACTGATTGCTCACATCGATTAGACAAATCGATTGGTATATTTACTGAAATTAAAATGTGCATGTCAGTAGCCTGCCTTGCAATCAAATCGATTTGGCAAATCGATTGAGCCAATCATATTTGTATTGTTAATTGTCTATATCGATTGGCATAATAGATTTCGAATGTCACAGAACCAAACCAACAATGAGCAAATCGATTGGACAAATCGGTTTACCCAAATTAACTTCAAAATGAATTTGGTCTGGGACATACGCAATCGATTAGCACAATCCACTAAAGCACTTCTGTTGAAATAAGTTTGGCATCAATCGACTTGGTAAATCGATTGAATGAACCAAACAATGTAATGAGCTTCAGACTTAAATCCACAGTTGATTAGACACATCGATTATGTTGTTTTAAATCAACTTTGTATCTTGTCAAATCGATTTGGCAAATCAATTCATGAAAATCACTGTGTCTCTGGAACCAGTGAAATCGATTGACCAATTCGATTGATACAAAAGTTTTTAGAAACAGAGATGGATTAAGGATTATGTACATGGTTGAATTGATTGGGCACATCGATTGTTTTGATCTCGTTGTTGGAACAAAACACCACAAATCGATTGTGCACATCGGTTCAAATATGAACATTCATCCAAGTCTGAAGAACTCAGGTAAACTAATCGATTGACACGTTGTTTTTCCTGAAACTATATAAACTGCATTAACTCATTTCTTCTCATAACTTGTGAATAATAATTTTGACAATACACCTTCACAACATACAAAATACTACTACTCCTTTCTCAACTAATATTACTTTGAATATCTTTTTCAGCCTTAAACAATCTACAGTGGTGATTAACAAGGATTGAAAAAGAGGAGGACGAAAATCTACAGTGGTGATTAACAAGAATAAGCCAAGGAGGACGAAAATGACCTAAATGTTCATCCAATAATATAATTACATATATTGGACGCACAAGATTGGTTAAAAATCCTAATTGGACTAGAAAAATCTTAAGGAGGACGAAAATGACTTAAATGTTCATCCATTGACACCAACACACGTATTGGTTGCGCAAGATTAGTTAAAAATCCTAATTGGACTAGATTAAGCCTAGGGAGGACGAAAATGTCCTAAATGATAATCCGATGATACAAATAAACTTATTGGACACACAAGAATGGTTCAAAACCCTAATTGGACTAAAATAAGCCTTGGGAGGACGAAAATGGACAAAAGGTTCATCCAATGACAAAAACACACCTATTGGATGCACAAGATTGGTTAAAAACCCTAAATTGACAAGAATAACCCTAGGGAGGACGAAAACGACCTAAATGTTAATACAATAACCCAAATACACCAATTGGATGCACAAGATTGGCTAAAAACTATAATTGGAAAAGAATAAACCTATGGAGGACGAAAATGACCTAAATGTTATTCCAATGACACAATAGAACTTATTTGATGCACAAGATTGCTTAAAAACCCTAATTGAACTTGAATAATCCAAAGGAGGATGAAAATGACCTAAATATTGATCCAATGACACAAACACACCAATTGGATGCACAAGATTGGTCTAGAATAAGCCTACGTAGTACGAAATTGACCTAAATGTTAATCCCATAACACCAATTAATTTAAGGATGCACATGATTGGTTAAAAACCCTAATTGATAAAGAAGATGCCTATGGAGGATGAAAATGACCTAAATGTTATTCCAATGACACAATAGAATTTAATGGATGCACAAGATTGCTTAAAACCCCTAATTGTACTACAATAAGCCAAAGGAGGATGAAAATGACCTAAGTGTTATTCCGTTGACACAAACACACCTATAGGATGCTCAAGATTTGTTAAAAACCCTAATTGGACTATAATAACACTCGGGAGGACGAAAATGACCTAAATGTTAATCCAATGACACAAGCACACCTATAAGATGCACAAAATTGGTTCAAAACCTCAATGCACAAGATTAACATATGCTTACAGAGGACGAAAATGACCTAAATGTTAATCAAATGACACAGACACACCTATTGGATGCACAAGAATGGTTAAAAACCCTATATGGACAAGAATAATCTAAATCTTCATCCAATGACTCAAACACACCAATTGGATGCACAAGATTGGTTAAAAACCCTAATTGGATAAGAATAAACGTAACGACGATGAAAAATGACGTAAATGTTAATCCAATGACACAAATGAAATTGTTGGATACACAATATTGGTTACAAACCCTAATTCGAGTAGAATAAGCTTAGGGAGGACGAAAAACGAACTAAATGTTAATCCAATGAAATTGTTGCGCATATTGTTAGAATAGAAATCTTTTTGCATACATTTCCGTAAAACTGAGGTCATAATTACTATCACATATCTTCTCTTCAACTTGGTCAAAAAATTTCTTCAATTATATATTTGAATCAAATATTATTTTAGATGTTCTTCAAAAACATTTGACAATATCTTCTTTTCAAATGTGTCAAAGATTTTGTTCAATTAAAAATCTGAATAAAATCTTATTTTATATTTTCTTCAAAAAAAAAAACAATCTTCTTTCATATTATGTGATGTCCAACTTGAATCCAACAAGTTAACATCAAATACTAAGCATAAAACCAACTTGAATCCAACAATTTATAGCTTTGGGAGTCTCTTGGTCAAAAAATTTCTTTCTTTTTCTTGTCTTTGAATTATGACCAAAATTTCCACATTTTTTGCACTTCACTATTAAAAGTGTCCTTTTGCAATATGTTAGGAAGTTGACTTGATGATCCCCTGTCGCACACGGATCAAATACAATTGATAAAATGTAAATAGAGATAATAACTTGAGTCGTTTTGCAAGGACTTCTAATATAATAATATTACCCAAATTGAAAGTTAACATTTGAAAGGGGTTTTTTTAAATTTTTGTTTTAACACATAAGCAAAATGATTAATCCACTTATTCGAGTTTCAGACCTATCATATATTCTATCAATGAGTTTAATTTCTAATTCATGATTTTGATCTTATTTGACTATATAATTGATCAAACAAGTGTAATCAATCCTATGTGAATTTCGTTTCTTTGACTAGATTAAGGATCGCAATCATCAAAATATTATAATTAACAATCAAGCACCGCAAAATTATAATTCAATTAAATTAGAAACTGAAACCAAATTATGTCAAAATAGTTTTATCGATCATATTGATACACAATTTAAGCAATTAGAATATCAATATAACCAAATAAACTGAAATAGAATCATGAAGCAAAATTGACAGTGTAACCTGAATCTCAAGGTGTTGTTGAAACTCTGAAATCGTGAATTAATCTTATAAAATTAGTCTTCCATGAAATTATAATAAAAAGTGTTTATTTCTTGTATCAATATCAATCCTAAAATTTCATCCTTAGAAGAGAAAGAAAACTCCTAATATATAGTACTCGATTTTTGGCTTTAGGGTTTAGGGTTTAAAAACAAGTGACCCGCTAATTAAAATTATTACAAAAGTCTAGATTACGAAATTTGCAATTTAGATCTAGTGAAGTTTGGCATTGGGCTTTTATTCCATCACAAAAGTGGTAGCTCTGATTTTTAGGTTTCCAACGCCTACTCGTATGCGCCAATCCAATATCTAGAGCTCCAGTTTTGGGTTACCGAGCGAGCATGAGTCAAAATGCAATAATAAAATTATAATTCAATTTCTACCCAAAGTTTAGAAACAAGCTGAAAATATTATTCTAAGCTACAAAGAGCTTTTAAAATACCAAACTAAAAAGCTAGAAACATGTGCCCAAATGCTATGATCAAATTCCCTCACACTTAAACTTTTGCACTATGAGCAAAGTAATGCATGTGATTCAAAATGTTCTTATGAACGCAAAATGGTGAGAGAGATAAAAAATTCTAGCTTAAGGCAATCATGAATAGGTGTTTTTATCACAACAAAGGCAAACAAGAGGACAAGTTAACTAAAGAATGCATCATAAGTGATAGAGTCACCCTAGGATATAAAATTCTCTCAAAGTTTTTGGGCTACTGTTTCAATCAAAGCAAGTCATGAAAGCTAGCACTACCATAGACTTGAAAAACCTTTATAATCTATGTTTGAAACACATGCACATAATGATCAAAACATATTTATTCAGGTTGTAACGTGGCCAAGGTAAGGGTGAATTAATCATAACGAGACTAGGGCTGAAAATCAAAGAGGATAAAAGACTAATGAATAAGAGAGAAAAAAAATTAAGTAACTCAAACAAAATATTATTGACTTTTATTCTCATACTCACTTTACTCACAACACAATCATTTTCTTGATTTTATTCCTCATATTTTTTTCTTTCTTTTTCTTTTATTTTTTATTTTTTATAATCCTCAAATT
Organism: Cicer judaicum; assembly: GCA_037974835.1. Classification (NCBI taxonomy): domain Eukaryota; kingdom Viridiplantae; phylum Streptophyta; class Magnoliopsida; order Fabales; family Fabaceae; genus Cicer; species Cicer judaicum. The sequence continues at coordinate 5,246,323 of JBBPBS010000549.1, read as the reverse complement.
TAAACAAACAAGTTGAGCACCCCAACACTCCTTAATACTCCTTTATCTTCTAAGATTAGGTCAATTCATTGATTTTCACTTTTGGGCTTGTAATGAGCTATATAACAAAGAATGGGATAATTAGGTGGTAGGCTTATTTGGCTATTAGCTTAACAAGAAACAAATGCCTAGATCATTTCAATATATGCATGCAAACAAGAGTCAAGTCAAGAACGTAAAGATACTATCCTATCATGCCAGTCCAAAAGAACTCACAACATTTACAACCACAAAATCTGATGTCAAAGCATGTAGTGCAATGTCCATATTTTTTTATTTTTTTATTTTTTTTTTTTGAAATATAGCAAATAAAATCCTAAACAAATAAAATCATAAATAATAAAATCCTAAATAATACTCCCACACTTAAATTGCATATTGTCCTCAATGAATGTAACAAGTATAAATTAAGAGTAAGGAAATGGAACTCTCTGTTCAAACTTCAGTATAGGTGGGATTTTCCAAGGAGAGTTCTTCTATGAGAGCATCTTCAAGCACAAAGCTCTCATGGAATAGCTTAAGGCTTTGTCCATTAACTTTGAACATTTTCTTGGTGTTTTCACTTTTTATTTCAACTGCACCATGAGGAAAAAAGTTAGTAACAACAAAAGGGCCAATCCACTTCGATCGAAGTTTCCTAGCCATACTTTTCATACAAGAGTTGACCAATAAAAATTTTTGGCAAATGGAAAATTCCTTCCTAGAAATAATCTTATCATTAAAGTACTTAGTTTTCTCCTTATAGATCTGAGAGTTTTCATAAGCTTCAAGTCTAAACTCTTCAAGTTGTTGCAATTGAAGCTTTCTCTCCAAATCGGCTTTCTCCATCTCAAGGTTACAATTCTCGATCGTCCAATAAGCACGGTGTTCTATTTCCAATGGGAGGTGGCATACCTTACCAAACACAATTCGATATGGGGACATCCCTATTGGTGTTTTGTAGGTTGTTATATGGGTCAAAAGAGCTTCTTCAAGTTGGTGGCTCCGGTCTTTCCTGTTTGGCTGCACCATCTTTTCTAAGATATGTTTGATTTCCTTGTTTGAGATTTCAACTTGCCCATTAGTCTGGGGACGATAAGGTGTAGAAACTTTGTGCATAATCCCATATTTCGAAGCAAAGCATTCGTGGTGCGGTTGCAAAAATGAGTGCCTTGATCATTTATAATGGCCCAGGGTATTCCAAACCTGCAAAAAATATTTGATCTGGTAAAACCTTCAACAACTTTAGAATCACTTTTCCTAGTGGGTATTGCTTCCACCCATTTCGAAACATAATCAACAACTGGTAAAATATAGACAAAACCAAAAGATACAAGAAAAGGGCTCACAAAATCAATGCCCCACACATCAAATACTTCACACAAAAGTATAGGTTGTTGAGGCATCTCACTCCTACGAGTGATTGTTATTTCTGCTATTTGGCATTGTTCACAAGTTTTGTAAGTCTCAAAAGCATCTTTAAACAAAGTGGACCAAAAAAACCCGAGTCTAAAAATTTTCTTGTTGTCCATTGAGGACCAAAATGTCCCCCCAACTTGAGAGGCATGAAAAAAATGAAGAATAGATTGAGCCTCATGGTGGAAAACACATCTCCTAATCACTTGGTCACTACATAATTTCCACAGATATGGGTTATCCCGCACATGGTATTTTGCATCACTTTTAAGTTTGGGTATTTGTATTCTGGATGAATCTGCAAGAAGGACTCCAACAACTATATAATTAACTAAATCAACAAACCAAGGAGTTACCTCACACAATTGTAGTAGTTGCTCATCAGAGAAGTCATCTTGAATGGGAATGGGGTCCCCATCCATTCCTTTTCAGCTCAACTAATCTACCACCAGATTTTTAGCTCCACTCTTATCTTTAATCTCTAAATCAAATTCTTGGAGTAACAACATGCACCAGATCAATCTCGGTTTTACTTATGGTTTCTTCAGCAAGAAATCAAACGCCTTATTGCAGCAAATTATTTCATCAAAAGTGAAACTGACATCTTTTTGTAGCAAATTTTACAACCAAAAAGCTATCTTGCTGAAATCCTTGAAGAAGCGCCTATAAAAACCTACATGGCCAAGAAAAGAATGAATCTTGCGAATGCAAGATGGGTAAGGCAAACTAGAATCAAATTAGACACCATGGTTGGACTCGAAGTGAAACTCACTCCTGACATTTTTCTCATTATAAAGGATCAATTTTATTACAGTTGTTAATTTTAAATATTATTTCAATCCATTTGGGAACATTTTGTTCAATTTTAGTAATCAAATATAATTCAATAGTAAAACACTTGAGTTCGACTCTCGGTACATCCGTTTTATTATTACATGCAACTATTTAGTACATTTGCTGAAACTTTATCAAGTTTTTGGCACCGATGCTGGGGACTGTCATATCACTATTGAATTTAATTTATTTACTTAATTGAAATTTTTTGCTCTGCAATAAAACTTTTGTTTTAATTTTAATTATTTATTTTTATTTATTTTGAAACTCTTCATTACTCACAATTTATCTAACCTTGTATGCGAGGCCAGTCCTCACCTAAACTTATCTTTGATTCATAAATCGAAAAAATTGCGAAGGCACATCAAAATCCCTACGCTAGTACGTACAACCCTGGTTGGAGAAATCATCCAAATTTTTCTTGGAGAGATCAGGAAGGTGAATCTCAGGGTCAACAAGGAGCTCAAACAAACCAATTCTCACCTGCAAAGGTTGCTTGGGAGAGTGCTATGGAGAAATTAGAAACAAGCCCAAGTTCTTCCATTGGAGAGTCTAGAAACAAGCCCAAGAGCCATCCAAACAAATCACTTTGCATCAATAAAGAATCTAGAGACACAAATGGGTCAACTTGCTCAACAAATGGCACAAAGGAAGCCTGGAAATCTGCCTAGTGACACAGTTCCGAATCCATGGAATAATGTTAATGCAGTGACAATGAGGAGTGGTAATAGCGTTTCAGCAAGTGTACAGAATCGTTGCAAGTAATAATAAAACGGTAGTACCGAGTGTTGAACTCAACGATTGCGTTTTACTATTGAATTATATTTCATTACTAAAATTGAACAAAAGTTTCCCAAGTTGATTGAAATAATATCTGAAATTAACAATAGTAATAAAATTGATCTTTTATAATGAGAAAAATCTCAGGGATGAGTTTCACTTCGAATCCAACCTTGGTGTCTAATTTGATCCTAGTTACTGAATTCCTTTATTGAATTATTACCGAATTCTCTTTATTATTCTTGCCCTAATGTCTTAGTGACAGAACCTTTAATTCCAAAGTAACCCCTAATTCCTTAGTAGATTTAAGATTAGAATTAAGCATTAGCGTATAGAAATTCTCTTGTAAATTATTGCATTGCAACTAATTTAAATGATTTCATGACCTGCATCTATCTCTAGACTACAAATTCATGAATTTCTTATCTCAAACATTCGTAAAGTCCACTTCCATTTCAAAATACAAATCCTAGAATATTTTAATGTTGATCAAGCAATAAAAAGCATTAAGCACAAATATGAGAAAAATAATTCAATAAACTCATTCATATAACTAGAAATAAAATCAGAAAAATAAGGGTTTCATCTAGTTACACTCATCCCTAACAAATAGGGTTTAGTTACTCATGACAGAGATACAAAAGATAGAGATTAGAGAAGAGTTACAAGAAGGATTCATGAATTATTCTTGATAAAAATGCTCCAATGATGTTAGAAACAGCCGTCTTTGAGTTTCTCTGCTAGGGTACAAGTCTCCCAACTTCCCAAGAGTCAAAAAGATCCCTAAACAGTAAAAATTTGCGTTTTTATAAATGCTGATGCGCGTCGCGCGCCCCAGGCGCAAAATTTGCGCTCTAGATGCGTATTGACAGTACTGACTGGCTGGAAATGCGCTTCAGGCGCGCAGAGCACGCTCCAGGCGCACAGCATCTGCTGTCTAACGTATTTTGCATTGTTCTCATCTTTAGATTCGGTATTTGGTTCCGGTGTCTTCATGAAAGTTGTATATATAGATCTTAGCTTTCATTAGCACTTGGTTTGACTCCAATTGGACATCTACAACTCCAAATATGACTGAACTACTCCACATAGGTCATGTTGATTTCTCACCAAAATTCAGCACTACACTAAAACAAAGTAACAACGCAAAACTACGAAAAATCTCTACTTTATTAAGCAAATAAGAACATAAACATTTTATTAAATCAAATAACTAAAATCAACAAAATATATCAAATAACTCGTTAAATTAACTAATGGTTAAAGATAAATAAGACTAAAAGCAATAAAAATTATGCATATGATGAAGAGTCATCACAACCCCAAACTTAATCTATTGCTTGTCCCCAAGCAACAATTAATTTCAAATTTGTTGCTGTTAAAAATAACCTTAAACTCAATTTCTCAATTCAAATCAAACTCAATTCTCAAAGTTTCAGCTACTACAAAACATCCATCATACTCTATGGTTGCTTAAATAAAAAAAACAAGATTTGTACACCTTGGCATTCATTTATCAAATTCAACTCTCTCTTCACACAATTGCACCAAAATTTCTCTCAAGTGTTTAGAAGGGGTTATGAATTTTTCACTTTAATCCAAGAACATGCATCACGCTACCATAGGCTTGAAAAAATTCTAGTTAGCTATCACAATGTAACAAACACATACACTTTTGGAGGGCTTTCAAGTTGTATTGGGGCTAAGGTAAGGGTAGGACATTTTGGGATAGTAGGCTTTACTACTTGGAGTTAGGCATACATTTCCAAATTATTCTACCATTTTTTTTTTCTTCGCCTTTTCATTCTGGAGATTCTCAAACATTGACAAAAGAATCAAGAAGATATTATTTACTAAAGTACACAAACTGATTTTTTTTTTTTATATATTTTGTTTCTTCTTTTAATTTTTTTTTTATTTTTTTTTTCTTTTTGTGAGAATCACCACCCCAAACTTAAAAGGTTGTTATTCCATGAGCAACCCCAAACTTAGAACTTTGTCAAGACAATAAATTTTTTTCTACCTAACTCCAAGAAAGGTGTTTTAAGTAAAGTTAGGTACTTAGCTTGTAATGTGGCTAGTAACTGAAATAAAAGGGAAAAGCTCAAAGGGGCTAGCAAAGGGTAAAAATTTCATAGGGTAGTTAGAAAGGCTCACACGACCAAATAAAATTGCCTCAATGAATGCATAAGTTACAAGTGATGCAAGTCAGAATTAGTGCAAGTTCTGAAGGCATAACACATGTTTGGATAATCACACAATATAGAATTTAAGTGTTTAGGCTCAAAAAAACTCACAGCTAAGATAATAAGAAAGAGTATGAACTATTTAAACGATGCCAAACATGCCACTACCAAATTTATTTAGTGTTTTTTTTAAATGCGAGTTAGACTGCAACAACCAAGCAGTAATCAATAATGCATGAATTAGTGAAACTTATCGAATTGAGCAATGATATAACAAAAGAAATATAGTTTAAATTTCAAAATCTCAAACATAAAACATAAGACCAAATGCAAGTTGTTAATAATTCTTCATCATAGTGCACATTTACACACAATTAGAAAGAAATAAATTCAAAAAACAAAATTAAGATTGCAAAAATTAAAAGTTACCCTACCTGTGGGTTGCCTCCCACGAAGCGCTTCTTTAAAGTCATTAACTTGACACCTCAACTATTGTAAAGGTGGCATATATGACAGAAAAAACACATCATCCTTCTTTTTCTTTTTGTTTGGTAGAAATTCCATGAACTTAAGAAATAAAAGGTGTTGCTTCCATGTCCTTCTCAATTGGACATGGTTGAACAAGGCATAGATTGACTCTCGAACTTTATCAATCTCTTCTTTTTTCTTTTCCTCATTCGTATTTTCCTCTTCCTTATCTTCTTCTACCACAACAATGAAATTATCTTCAATCTTCAACTTCTCCCCCACCATCTCAAACATAACCACTTGCTCAAATAACCTCTCACATTGACATTCAAATCTTTCAATTGAAACCATGTTATTCTTCATGAATTCAACCAAAACATTTGTAATGTGAAAGTCTTTGTCATCTGATTCTTTGGATAGATTTTTAGGAGGTAGAATTTGTTCGCAATAGATCTTTTTAATATAACACTCGTTGTTTTCTGTAACTTTGAGAAAAAAAAATCTTCATATTCTATTAGTTCATCAAGGTCATCTGAACAATGTCCATTCTTATGTGCTTCTCCGCAAAATTCCACAGAGGAATCTGAGGGTGATATTTTAAAAATGTATAGCTCAAGATTTGCCCCTCAATCATGCGACATATACCCGATATAAGACAAGTATCACACTCTTCATATAATTGTAATAGAATATCATCATCATAATCTTCCATGCTCTACAGCGCATTGTTATCTCAAACAAAGAAGAGAAAAACCACTAGACATGACATTAGCAAGTTCAACAAATAAAAATAGAAAATAAAAGAAAAATTTGTTTCAAAAAAATAAAAATAAATAAAATCAAAAATTTTATTGCAGAGCAAAAAATTTCAATTAAGTAAATAAATTAAATTCAATACTGATATGGCAATCCCCGGCAACGGCGTCAAAAACATGATAGCATTTCAGCAAGTGTACTGAAGCGTCGCAAGTAATAATAAAACGGTAGTACCGAGTGTCGAACTCAAGAATTGCGTTTTACTATTTAATTATATTTAATTACAAAAATCGAACAAAAGGTTCCCAAGTTGATTGAAATAATATTTGAAATTGACAACAGTAATAAAATTGATCTTTTATAATGAGAAAAATGTCAGGAATGAGTTTCACTTCAAATCCAACCTTAGTGTCTAATTTGATCATAGTTATTGAATTACTTTATTGAATTATTACCGAATTCTCTTTATTATTCATGCCCTAATGTCTTAGTGACAGAACCATTAATTCCAAAGTAACCCCTAATTCTTTAGTAGATTTAAGATTAGAATTAAGCATTAGCGTATAGAAATTCTCTTGTAAATTATTTCTTTGCAACCAATTTAATTGATTTCATGACCTGCATCTATCCCTAGACTACAAATTCATGAATTTCTCATCTCAAGAATTCGTAAAGTCCACTTCCGTTTCAAAATACAAATCGTAGAACATTTTAATGTTGATCAAGCAATAAAAAGCATTTAGCACAGAGATGAGAAAAATAATTCAATAAACTCATTCATATAACTAGAAATCAAATCAGAAAAATAAGGGTTTCATCTAGTTACACTCATCCCTAACAAATAGGGTTTAGTTACTCATGACAGAGATACAAAAGATAGAGATTAGAGAAGAGTTACAAGAAGGATTCATGAATGATTCTTGATAAAACTGCTCTGATGATGTTAGAAACGGCCGTCTTTGAGTTTCTCTACTAGGGCTCAAGTCTCCCAACTTCCCAAGAGTCAAAAAGATCCCTAAACATTAAAAATTTGCGTCTTTATAAATGTTGATGCGGGTCGCGCGCCCCAGGCGCAAAATTTGCGCTTCGGGCGCGTATTGAGTGTGTTGACTGGTTGGAAATGCGCTTCAGGAGCGCAGAGCGCGCTCTAGGCGCACAACATCTGCTGTCTGACTTATTTTGCATTTTTCTCATCTTTAGATTCTGAATTTGGTTCCTATGTCTCCATGTAAGTTGTATATATAGATCTTAGCTTTTATTAGCACTTGGTTTGACTCCAATTGGACATCTACAACTCCAAATATGGCTGAACTACTCCGCATAGGTCATGTTGATTTCTCACCAAAATTCAGCACTGCACTAAAACAAAGTAACAACGCAAAACTACGAAAATCTCTACTTTATTAAGCAAATAAGAACATAAACATTTTATTAAATCAAATAACTAAAATCAACAAAATATATCAAATAACTCGTTAAATTAACTAATGATTACAAATAAATAAGACTAAAATCAATAAAAATTGTGCATATGATGAAGAGTCATCAAGTGGCAAGGTAAGTGAACAAGTACCACCTAAAGTCAAATAGAGTGAAAGTACTCCAACTTAACCCACCCATCATACCGATATCAGTTGAGGAGCACATCGCTCTTGAAAAGGAGGAAGAACCTATAGTACAAAAGGGAACCACTGTCAAAACCAAAAATTCGACTTCCATTCCTTCGAAGATTAAGAAAAGAAGAAACTGAAAAACAATTTGGTAAGTTTCTTGATGTTTTTAAAAAATTACAAATTAACATTCCTTTTGCATAAGCACTAGAGCAGATGTCGACATACGCCACATTCATGAAGGAGATTCTATCGAAGAAAAGAAAAATCGGCGGTGAAACATTGATGCTTATCGAAGAGTGTAGTGCTATACTGCAGAGGAAGTTGCCACCGAAGCTCAAGGATTCTGGAAGCTTCTCAATCTCATGCGCTATTGGAAATAGAAATTTTGGGAAGGCTTTGTGTGATCTAGGGGTTAGTGTAAGTCTTATGCCCCTTTCAATATACAAAAAGTTGGGCATTGAAAAAGTCAAAGACACACAACTGATGTTATAGTTTGCAGATCGCTTAATGAAACACCCCTATGGAGTGGTGGAAGATGTGTTGGTTAAAGTGGATAAGTTCATTTTTCCATTGGATTTCGTGGTACTAGACATGGATGAGAACAATGACATTCCTTTGATTTTGGGGAGACCATTCTTAGCAACAGGGCGAGTTATGGTTGATGTGGCAAATGACACCTTAACCTTAAAAGTAAATGAAGAAACTGTCACTTTTAACATTTTAAAAGCCATGGAACATTCAAAAGAAAGATAACGGTGCAATCGAGTCGAGATCTTAGATGCAACAGTCAATGAAGAAATGGAGCATCAAGCACCTAGTTTTTCATTAGAAAGAATGTTATGCCTATCCCAAGACATGGTTAAAGAGGTTTTAGTCATGTTAGAAGCATCACCATCCTACTCCCCCTATTTTCCTACTAGATGGGAGGAGTTGAACGGGAATGAAGACAAGCCATCAGAGAAAATACACCACTAATTGAACTCAAGCAGTTGCCTCCTCATTTGAAATATGCATTATTAAAGGACATTATCCTTTGTAATGTCCTAATTTATTGTATCCAAAGCATGTGACTTGGCTTTTGTCCACTTCTATTTTTGGGGTTTTTGTTTTGAAATCCCTTTGTTATTTGATCTATTCTTCTCATCATTCTTTGTATCCTTCTGGTGAGAAGAGCTATTTCTTCATCAACATCTTCGTGTTTAGTTTCTTCTAGTTCTTCCTTTGTTTGTATTGTGATACTTTCTTGAGATGTATTTAGAGATATTCCCTTTGATTTATTGATTGGTTTATCTTCTTGTAGCAATACTTCACGTGCTCTTAAAGTTTTAATTAATTCTTCTAGGGGAAGTGATTCAAGGTTCTTGGTCTACTTATAGCTATTAGCATTGGTCTCCATATAATTGGAAGACATCTCATGATTTTTCTTACTCTTTCTTGTACTGAGTAAGCTTTGCCAAGAGAACGCATTTCAATCATCATTGTTGTGAAACTTGAGTACATTTCATCAATATGTAATGATGCGCCATATTCCTGTATCTTGAGATTTTAGAAATAGCTTCATCTTATTCTTCCTAAAAATAATAATCAGATCCATCAAAGTAAGGTGGTCTATTTCAAGATCTTCCTTTAATAAGGTATTTTGTTTTCGACATCTTTTCTCTAGCACTTGTTAGGTGTTTTAATCTTTTTAGAGATTGTGCTTTGATGCCAATTGAAGAAGCAATGTCGATTTACAAGGAATGGGGGTTTGAATTGTAAATCTTCCTATTAAAAAATTCTTGAAAAACTTAAGGATTTAACTCAAAACTGGTATTTGTTAAGAAAACAGAAAATGAAGAACGTTCTTGATTTTTACCAGAAAAAGAATAACGTTCTTGGTTATCTTAAAATTAGCAATTCATTTTATGTTTTTTAACTCAAATAATTAATCAAGATTAGCAAATAAGGAGATAAGAGAAAGAATACCATACAAGGATGTATCATGGTCCACCCAACTTGGGTTAGATCTATTCCTTACAACTGTGAGATTTTCCATTAAGTGTTCAAAACAAATAACCTTCTTGGTTTTACAGCACCTAGTTCGGATCAACCTCGATATGTTACAAGCTCAATTTCTTTCCACCTAGAAAGAGATTTATTCATGTCACCTATAAACCTAGATGGGATTTATTACAATCTACCCAAACTATATTAAACTCTTATAGTTTAAGTTTTATTATAATGATGAGATTGTTTTGATAGAATACGAGATATCTCAACCCTTGTTTGAGATTCGATTATTTACAAAGAATTCAGTACAATAAATAACAGAGCATTGAAATATAATCAGAACTGAATCTTTCTTGATAAAGTGAGAATTTCAAGTATGTGAATGTGAATGATTTGTGAGACTTGATAGCACTTGAACTTCTTATGTTTCCCTGTCTTTTATAGGTGTTTTAGAGAAATTAATATATATGAATAAAAATATTCCAGCCTTTGAACACTTTATGAAATCTAATTAACTGGACATTTTTCTTCGTTTTGTGATCATATTTCTCTTGTGCTTAATGATCCTTTATAACTCATATATATTTGTTGTTGATATTGCTTCGATCTAGACATTTTGATTATGTTAAAACAACTTGGAGAATGATGATGAACTTCTGCAGAATTTTGGAGATTGATAATCAATTTGGAGTTTCAGGCTTTGAGCTTTCTGGAGATTGATGATCAATTTGGAGGTTCGGTCATGATCATTATGGATGACTTCATGATTAATCTGGATGTTTTGTACAATTCTAGATTTTTTAACTTTCTTGACAGTTAAGCTAGAGAAGGTTCAGACTTGTTTAACTTGCTTGATTCATGAACTTTTCTCTTTGTGATTCAAATGGTTTCTTTGATTAGAATGGATCCTACTTGATCTTTGTCAAGTACTGAAAACATTAGCATAAAATTTAGAGGTAGGATCTTCTTTGAACCAATGGATATTGATTGATTTTGAGGTTGTGATCATCAGTCTTGATCCTAGAGAACATTCTCTGTTTTACAGATTTTGCCCATAATGGTCTCCTTTCTTTACCTGTTCATTTTTTATATAACTTCTTTGCTTTGCTTAATTCCTATCTTTGAGTTAATCTACTCAAAAGCACATGTTGAATTAACATAACATTTAGAATCATAAGTAACGTTCTTAATTAACTTTTGTTTATTTTCAACAAAACTTAAATTGAGAGTTTGTCTTAACAAGATATGTAGTTGAAACATGTTTCAAGAACATTCTTCGTTCTTGACATTCAGGCTGGAGAACAATCAGTCTTGCTTTAACTTGCTTTATTCATCATAATTTATATCTTTTCTACTCTGTATTTTGAATTGATTCTTTGCTGAGATTAATCCTTTATATTTTTGGAATACTACAAATCACATGATTTTGAAATGTAAAAACAATGATTGCGAAATATAGGGACAACATCTTCTTCAACATATGAGATCATTTGTTCTTGAAATCTCAGAACTATGGAGAACGTTCTCCGTTTTCGAGACTTCTGTCAAAAATGTTTTCTGTTCTCTCTTTGTATTTTTGCTTCCTTTTCAAATGATCTTGCTTCTGATTTATAGCATATTATGGTCATTGATTGTTGTATTTGAAGATGCTATCTTGAAGATGTAATAATCATTCTCTTGAATTATTGATATATGATACATTCATTTTGAGATTATTTCATTATTGAGTGGATACTTACGCACTTTGATGAAGTGAATGACTTCTTGCTTGTTCACTTATGCAATTCATGTTCCATAAACAAAACTCAAGTGCAATCATTAGTAAGCCACCATTCATAAATTAATATTTTATTTCATAAGGTTTGTTGTCATTAAAACATACATAAAAAAAGTCTTTGCCTCAACAATCCTCACATAAAAAGTGCATCTCGTCTCTATTCAAAAAATGGAACTTTCTTCCTTTATATGAATAGAACATTTACAAGATTTGTTAATATATTACAAAAATTGTACACCCCTTACCTAAACACTCTAGACCAGATTTCTTGGAATACATTTCAAAAAAATATGAACCATTGTCATAAAGATGAAGATACCCCTTCAAACCTTACAAAATAGCAACTAGTTAGAGAAAATCTCATTCTTGACCTTGAAGAAAATCTATCTTTAATTAGTACCTAAAAAAGAGAATCCATATCCCCTTGATCACCCATGTCTTGAACAATCACCTTAAAAAGAGATATCCAATCTCTTGATGTTTCTCACAAAAAAAATAGGGATCCCCCTCAAAAATATTGCTAATCTAGGTTATGATCTTGAATGCATGATATTTTAGAAATAGGTGAAAGTATTCATTTTGAAAATGAAAGTTTAGATCAGTATATAAAGACACATCAGTTAATTCGGCCAAAGAAAAATGTAGTCTATCTAAAAAATTGTTTTGCAACTATCTAAAATAAACTCTACATGCTGTGTGAATCGACTTACTAGTCTTATGAATCGATTCACATGTATCTTGAAAGTCTAGGATTTCATTCTAAAGCACTATAAGTCGATTCATAGGAGTGTGAGTCAACATACATAGTCTCTTGAAAATGTGAGTTGATTCACCACCTTGTTGAATCAATTTATAAGATCTAGAACATCAAGAAAAAATTCAAAACCTTGTAAATCAACTTACATATATATGAGTTGATTTACAAAATTAAGAGTCAATTAAAAATTATTTTAATGCATTTAAAAAGGTACTAACACGAACCTATCATGCACCTAATGTTATGTATTTTAAAATATAATTTTCATGATCCTTTTTCTAACTTAAGAGCATTTATGTATGTTTGAGAAATAGAGAATCAACACGACACATCATCTAACTAAATAAGTCAAAGTCTGACATCTATCAAAAGTTTATCTCATATAATCTTACAATTATAGTTATCTAGGGTGATGCAAATACAGAGTATTTTAGTGAAAGTAGAAGATGATTGGGTTGAAGGCGTGGATGAGATGAATAAATATATTTTAGTATAGTAAGAAACATATTTTAGTATTTTAACGCATATTTCAATTTTAAGAAACATATTTTAGTATTTTAACGCATATTTCAATTTTTCTTCTAATTAAAATAAAATTATTCCTAAAGTATGTTAAGAAAGGGATCGAGGGAGGAGTGAGAGCGCGCACATCTTTAAAATATATACAATTAATATAAGAAAAATTTGAAATATCGACTAAATGTTAGAAACAGAAAAAAGACAAATTTATCTCTAATTTTGTTACTAAGTATTATTGCCAACAAATTTGCAATTAAATTTATTTTTTTCGTCTTTAAATTTCGTTGTTATTTCTATCTAAGAGCAAATGATCCATTTCTCTATCTAAAAACCATCTCGAGGCATGCATGAGTTTTATTGTTCCAGAAGATCTCTTATTGAAAAAGAAATTTGTATAAGAATATAATTATTTTTAATCCATGAGATTGCCTAAAGTATAACGAGAACTGAGAGAAAAATAAAGAGAGAAGAAGAAAAAAATAAAGATGAAAGTGAATATTTATTGTGGTATAAAGTAAAAGTAATATTTTATTATATTACGTAGCTAGTATTTGAGAAAAATTAAATATTGTATATTAGTGTCTTCAATAGTAGTCCTAAGAGAGTCCAAAACAGTGAGCTTAACAAGTTTCTTCAATAGCATGCAAGATTGCTTACAGAAACAATTATTTCTTAATTATATAATTTTGGTCTTTTATTTATTTTTCTGCAATCTTGCTTTCTAATTTTCAAAATTGTTAATATTTAGTCTCTTTTTTAATTTGAGTTCCAATTTGGTGATGTGACCATAATTTAAGTGATGTGTATACTATGATGTGCAAAATTCTTTTGTGTTTTAATTCTTTTTTACAAGAAAACAGGAAGTTTTAAAAAAAAATGACAAATTAATTTTTTTGTTTATTTTCAAAAATTATTAAAGTGATATTATATAACTTAAAATTTAAATTAAATTTAAATTCTACATAACCCAAATGATTGTCAAATTATCAAATTAAGACTCAAATTAAGATGGAGGACCAAATATCAACAACTTTAAAAATGGGGGACCAAAATTTATGTTTTTGTTTGTGTTTTGTCCCCATTTTGACTCATCTCTCATGACAAATTTTTAAATCAAGCATACACTTCCTCTGTCCCACAATAAGTCACCGATTTGAAAATAAATATTGTTCTAAAATAAATATCTTTGTCAATTTCTAATGTATTTGTTTTTCAATTGTACTATTTAATTATTAATATTTACATAACTTCTAATGCAATATATTTTATTATATATTTATGACATTTATAATACCCTAATATTTAATAAAGATAATTTTATAAAAATAATATTTTTCTCTTTTATTTAAACATATTTTTTTTAATATATATAAAATCAAAATGACCCACTTATTATGAGACAGAACACTAATACATAGTATTTTGATATCAAATCCCTTACTTTTTTTGTAAATCAAAGATATCCTACGACAAATATTTGCTTACTAGTTGATTTCCAACAACTGATCAGTGCTGTGGCATTTTTAGCTTCAATATATTTTCTCTTTTCTTCTACTCAAGAAATGTGTTGAAAAGAGAACGTAAATATATGCATGTGAGCAACAACAATTGATCATAGAACGTACGTAAATATATATATATATATATATATATATATATATATATATATATATATATATAATATATATAGTATAGCCTCTACACACACAATCACATGCATAGTGATGCATGCATGTTGGTATTTAGAAACATAGTTAGGTACGTAAAAAAGTCGCATTACAATTAAAAAACCATATTAGTGTTCTCTCTATTTAAACGCTCCAACCCCCATCATTAAGATGTGCATTCATGAGCATATGTCTTCCTTCATGTACACTTCTCTCACTCTCTTTCTCTCTCATACAAAATAATGGACAAGAATAAAGAGTGCAATTCTTCTCAAGATCCTGATGTGCGAAAAGGACCATGGACTATGGAAGAAGATTTGATCTTGATCAACTATATTGCCAATCATGGTGAAGGTGTTTGGAACTCCTTGGCTAAATCAGCTGGTAATTAATTAAGAACACACACACAAACATATAGATCTTCTACTTTTCTATATTAAATTAATTAATTAATTAATTAAGACAATAAAAAAAAAGTAACTAGGGAAAACATGAATTCTCTCTAAAGAGGATTAGGGATGTTTTTTTTTTCTATCACTAATTTTCGTTGATAATTTTATTTTGTTATATGGGTGATAATAATATTAATAATAATTTAAGAAGTAGCTAGAAGAAGAGAAGTAGGGTACGTGCGATGGTTTATGCATAATCATATGTTTTTATAAATTATAGGTCTTAAACGTACTGGAAAGAGTTGTAGGCTCAGGTGGCTAAACTATCTTCGACCAGATGTTAGAAGAGGAAATATTACACCCGAGGAACAGCTCTTGATCATGGAACTTCATGCAAAGTGGGGAAACAGGTCAATCTATATATCATATTAATTTAATATATAAATCAAAGTCTATTGTTAATTTATATTCAAAAAGTGCATGACTTCTTCACTCTACATGTCACGATCTAATTAATTCTTTTAACTAGAGAAATGATATTATTTACTCGATCAAAAAAGTTTTAATTGACATCTTAATTTCCTAGCTCAAAAGATCGAAAGATTATGAAGAAAGTTTTTTTTTTTTGTTGAGAAAATGAGGAAGAAAGTTCTTAGCTTACTTTTTACCTTTTGGTATATATATGAACTTGTAGTATACTCTTGGAATACTTTTTATAAAAGTGGTAGAGTGTTGTTGCGGAGAGAATTCTATTCATGAGAAAATTTGCAATACTTTGGGGTTACAAATATTTAATTCTTTCTAACAAATATTTTTATAACATTTTAGAGGTTTCAAAATCATTGTTTTTCATTCCCTTGATACTAGAACTGGAGTACTTTTCTCCTTTAAAGGATACAGGTACATACATACCTCTCCTTTCTATTGCATGCACGATCTCTTTTTCTCTTTCTCTCTCTCTCTCTCTTTCTACCTAGTTATAATTATATAATAATAGGATGTGTGTTAGTAGTTTAACTTTCAATTAAATCTCCATGTATATGGATTAATCTTTAGATCTATATACCAATAAAGATTTTGAAGGACATGTATGTTAAACGTCCTCCACATTAATTAATTTCATTTTTAGAAATTGAGTGCATATCATCAAAAAATTCGAGAAATAATTAAATATTGTTATTTTTATTTGAAATTGAGTTGTATTTTTGTTTTATTTCCAAGAATATATTCTTTTTTGATCGATCGGAAAGTTTGTGGTCATTGGCTGTGAAGAAATTTCATGATTTACCATATCCTTCAAAATCAATAAGTCTTTAATTCTTTATTCAGTTTTTAATTGTTTGGAAAGAAAACAAATCACAATAAAATCTACATAATAAGGGGAATGAAATTGCTGATAAAATTGAAAGGAAAAACTATATAGAAAAAATAACCACAAACATACATTTCTTTTAAAGGATAAAAACTTGTATAAATAAAGACATTAAAAGAGATACTCTAATTCATTGTAAACAAAGTCATAAAAAAAAAGATAATAAAAATAAAAATAAAGGACCCATAACAAACGAAACCTAAAAATAGACTATCTATAATCTATAGGAGATGAAGGTTGATTAGAAATTTAGAAGAGATATAAAGATGTAGATAGATGAAGGAAAAAAGTTGATGTAAAGAATCTAATTGTCCCACTTTATTTTTTTATTTTTGGTTTCTCTCTAGCCCTCCAACCTCACAATAGAAAAAGGATAAAAGTAGTAGAACTAGGGTAGATCATGGATTTTAGGAGAGAGAGAGAGAGATTTTATTACAAACCCTATTTAATTTTAGAAAATATTTGTGGTTTGATTAATACAAAACTATAACTTTAGGGATCCAAAGAAAATGGATAAAGGATAGATTGGAAAGGATACAAGTTCTCTTGATTTTACTTTATTTCATGTTAATTATAAGATATTTTTACATGAAATGGTGAAAAATAAATTAACCTTTTTTATTTCTTTTACTTCCTAACAAAGGTTTCAAAATATGAAGAGAAAAAAAAGTGAAAATTAGACAATGGTTTAAAAAAAGAATTAAGGGACTAAATAAATTTGAGGGGAAAAAATATCTCAAATCAAATATTCACAATTTTTATTTTTCTTAAATAATAAATAAATAAATAACAGAAATAGACATCTCTCGATATTTATTTTATATATAATTATAAAACTATTTTTTTTATGTTGAACTTAATAGTTTGTATAAGACATCTTATAAATATATATTAAATACTATTTTGGTTCTTTTTATAATAGATATTTGAGTTAATAAAAATTGATGGTTTTAATTCATATTATAGATCAAAAGTTGTTGAACCATTGTCTCTTAGGGTTTGTGTGGTTGGAGGAGAGGAAAGAGAATATTTAAAAAAAAAATGTGTTTGGTTCAAATTATAAGAGAGGAGAGGAGAGATGCAAAATCCCTCCTTATGTGATTTTTATTTTCTCTTCATTAATTTTGGACCTATTTGGAGGAGAGGGGAATGGGCTCAATATAACTAAAATCTCATTTAAAATTTTTCATCTTCCTTCCTCTAAATACAAAATCATTAAAAATTATTATTCTATCTTTCTCTTTTGAATTAAAGGTATCTCTACTTCTTCTCTTAAATCAACATATTAGACTTCCTTTTTGAATCAACGTATCTCTACTTCTCCTCTCAAATAAACATATTAGACTTTCTGTTTAAATAAACATCTCTCTACTTCCCCTATCAAACCAACATATAAGGATAGAAGGGAGTATGCTTATGGGAATCTCAAATCCTTGTAAATGTGAACCTACTATGTTGTATGTACGCGAGACTTAAGTTGATTGTTACTACAATACGTTGATTTTAATACATTTCATATGTAATATTAAATGGGTCACATAGACCCTAACTTTGATAAAATGAGAATTATTTAGAATCTCAACGGTCCATGGACAATTGACCTCACCAAATATATTTCCGTTATGAAATCCCATTTTAGGCTAAAATTGTAAAAGTAGGCATATCGATATATAGCTGCTTGCGATTAATGTGAAATTTCAAAAAGTTGAGGTAGTACAATAGATCATACGGTTTATAGCATCACCAAATGTAGGAAATTTAACCATCCTTTATTTTTTAAGTTCTTCCCCTCCATTTTTTTTCCATCCATTAAAGTATGCTGCGTTGTCATCTCGTTTATTTTAAAATTAAGTTATGGAACTTAAGTAAGCAATATCATCTCCTCATTTTTTATTAATAAAATATTAATATTTTTTATGAAATAAAAATAAATAAAAAACTATATTCAACTTCAAGTTGTCTTGATGGCGTAAAGTAATAATAAAAGGTGTTTATATATTACTCAAAGTATTGGGAATTTAGACTCACAAAAAGCAACTAAAAAATAAAAATATTATCTCATTGTCATAAGGGTGGGTGTACTTGTAAATTTGATAGGCTTCCCTTGAGGATAGAGTTACATATATATCATATATTTAAACAAGAAGGTAGCTCCACCCTTAGTACCTTACTTGGTATCCCACTCCCCCTTACCAAAGAAAACAAGCTATCTTCACAGATAATATTCCGTTTACCCGTATTAAAACAAACTAATGTTGTATTTAAAGCTTAATTTAATTTAGAGATGTTAATATCATTATGTTAGATGTTTTATATCGAGTTTTTTCATCTCATAACTTCATAATTATGTATGAATTTATCAAAACTTTGATAACTAATATTTCTCTATTAAAAAACACAAAAAATAATGTAACGGTCGCACGTGGCTATATTTTTCTTTTAAAAAACAGAGACGTGTTCGTACCAAATATAATATTTGGATAAAAAATATATATATAAAAAAAAAAACAAAACAAAATGAAATTAAAAAAGTTCAAATTTTTATAGAAAATCCGTAACATATATAGACAATAAATAAATAAAAATAGAAAAGGGATAGATAGATAGATGTATTGGAAAAAGAATAGGAGATGTATGAAATGAACCATACGTTCTACCTGAGGCATATATCTGATTTTCTGATCTTGTAGAGTCCTTGTTGCAATGCAAAGGCATATATAATAATATTATCTCCATATAGCAAAGGAAAAACCAGCAACTTAGGTGTATATTATATCTCAACAAAGATCGGTTTTATAAGTGAGTCCAATATAAAACGTCACTTTTATTCTTAGCCGTTGAACATGGTCTCAAACACACTGCCATAGGCACCTTTAAATACTCGACTTTCAAACTTATTTCATACTTCCTTTTTTATAAAAATTACACCAAATTTTTACCTTTCAATAACTTACATTCTACTATGCTGTAAAAATAAATGAATGGATGAGATTTCATACACAACATTTCACTTGCAAATTATTCGTTCTATCCGGTTACCGCAAAAAGCTGAATTTTGGAAAAGTAAATAAAATTCATTATTTTTCATCTCTAAGTTTTTTTTTTTTTTTTTTTTTTTTTTTTTTTTTA
>JBBPBS010000549.1:5168424-5226560 GCA_037974835.1 Cicer judaicum | reverse complement strand
TTTTTACTTTTTTCTAAATGGTTTTATCTTTTACCTTACTTTGTCTAGTGAACACACGTGTGTGCACTATCCCATTACCCACATCATTTCACCAAATCACATTTCATAGTAAATTTAAGCCATAAAAAAAAATATTAGATCGACGGACGGACTTATGATTTAAGTATTACATTAAATATTTTTATTTAATATAAGAATTTTAATATTGCCATATTTTTTAAAAGTCGACCTCCTATACAAATTTTACTCTATCAACACTTATCTAGTGGTAATCTTATTTGTTTTGAGGAGCTTCAAATCATCTACGAGTATTCCATGAAATACCTTAAATAAGCTAATATGCTGGTACCAATAAATGCTAACCATCTATGTTTAAAATTCTTAGAGGTCATAAGAATATTCTAACAACACTAGGAATTAAAATAACAAATTATATATTAAAATACTAGATAAAATATTTAAACTAAAAATTCATAGATTTAATTAACTATAAACCATCCATCATTTCACATAACATTTCCTTAGGTTTGTCTAATGAATATCAAAATCAAATTGTTTGTTTAATAATACAAATCACAATTATCAGAGTGACATCTTGATCACAACAACACACTGTAGTTTGGTAAAATTTAAGTGATATTCGTTTAATTATTTTGTAATAGAAGTGAAGTTTCAAAAATTTCTTTATAGACAAACAAGACGCATACAACTCATCGTTCAAAACTGCAGTCCAATAATATAATTATTTTAAAAATCTGTACTCTGGCGTCACAATAGAAAACTAATAATCTGGAACTATGTGTATAATTAATAATCCGTGATATATTTTCTACTTTCTTTGCAAATTAATCATTCACCAATGCAGGTGGTCGAAAATTGCGAAACATCTACCGGGAAGAACTGACAACGAGATAAAGAATTATTGGAGGACTAGGATTCAGAAGCATATCAAACAAGCTGAGAATTCACAGCAACAGAATTGTAATCAAATAAATGATAATAATAATAATAACAATAATAATCAAATAGCTAGCAGTAGCCAAGTTTCCAACATGGTTCCTGAGCCAATGGACATCTCTCCACCCTGTTACCAAGGAGGAATTTTGGAAACATTTTCAAGTCATGATCGTCATCATCAGTTCCCCACAATTTCTGATCAGTCAAGTTGTTGTACCAATGACAACAACAACTACTGGAGCATGGAGGATTTCTTGTCGATGCAATTACTAAATGGAGATTAAACCTTCAAACATATTATAAATTATAATACATAAACCTAAGTGTCTAATTTCCATGAAGCAGAGGTATATTTATATCTGCCTTAATTTGAAACATATATATTATTAGGCTTGTTTATATAATTAGTAGTTGGATGTTGATGAATGGTGACGCCTACTATGAATATTTTAAGGGTTATGTTCTGTAAAATAGGTGCTTAATTAAACTATATATATAAATCCAATATGGATTATGTAAGATATGATTGAGAACCACAAGCTTTGTGACTTGATATGTTTCTTTTTGTCCTTACTTATTATAGTGTTGGTTATACTGAATAAGTTTTCGCTTTTTTTATCTTATGCTGTGTCTTTGGAACACAATTTTATTTTAAACCAAAATTAGAGTACAAATACATACATGATAAAAATGACATTTCAACAATGTTGACACTCCAAAACTACTTTCTATCATTTGCAACACTATAATAAATTTATTAAAAATATAAAAAGCTTAGTGGGACTACATTTGGAACACAAAATAAATAAGGGTAAAAGGGGTTTGACTTTGATTTGGAATTTTGTATAGTGAGTTGATTAAGATATTAGGAATAAGCTATATTTGATTTTGTGGTGTGATTGATCATATTAAGGTGGTGGCTTTGCTCTGTATACATGCTATACAATAATGCATCTTTAGAAAATAGTGGCATGAGAAGTGTATTTTGCCTTTAGTTCAAAATGCCTTTTATTTCTCTTCTCATTTTGGGTCAAAATATTCTTTTCATTCCATTCTAAATACAAATCTTTTGTTTCTTAAAAAAAAAGGCTAAACCTCTGTCTAAAAAAGTGCTTCGCCTTCTCAATTATAGTAAAATTAAATCAATCATCTAATTGGTCTGTTTTTTTCCCTGTCTCTCTAATTAAAACGCTCTCCCTTTCTATTGGTTTTCTTTTAGATGTTGATGTTTTAGTTTGGTGTCGTATTAATAGCTAAACACAAAGAAAAGGAATTAATTAATATGTTTATAATTAGTTTAAACCAAACACTATACAACACATTGCAGTTGTCAAACTGATATTATTATTATTATTATTATTATTATTATTATTATTATTATTATTATTATTATTCATATTATAAAATAAGGAATACAAAATAAGCTAGATGGCCAAACTAAGGCCACATGAAATTGACACGTGGTATCAACCACTACTATGTTTGTTAACAATTGAAACCTCCTTTTTTATTAGCCCAATGTGATGCACGTACATCCATGCAACTTTATAAACCGACGAGAACCTAACTCTTGTCTATATGGATCATGCATTATGTCATCACATCACATGTGCCTCATAAATAAATAACTCCACCCATCATCCATCATTTTAGTATATATGACAGTTGAGCCAATATTGCATCCTTCTTTTTTACATGTAAATTTATTTAGTTCCTAACCTCTGCTTCCAATTAGGTACAAAGAAGGTTTTTTTTGACAAGGTTTTAAATGTCTATTAGGTAGCTGTCGCATTGCAATCCTTGATATATCGTGTAAAATTGATGTCAAATTCGACCAATCGATGATTTAATCTCGACCTGGTCGCATAAGCATCAAAAACCTTATATCATAATTAAGCTTTTAAATTTTGTTAGGGTTGCAACGGCAATCTGAACCGCAACATTTTTTATGTCACGAAAAACGCGGCTACAAATAAGCCGCACGCATCAATTATATTTGACTACAATTCTCAGTACTATATATTAAAGATCGTGACCACAACCATTGTTTGCTGCGACCGCTATTTAAAACAATAATCGATTATGAATGGTTTTGTATAAAAAAAAAAAAATTGGTTTTGATGATGGTATTGTGATTCAAAGTGATATAGTTTGTCGGTAGTGAGCACAAAATTTGGCGAGTGACGACAGTAGAGTAATGCATTGATATTGCAATATTGATATTCATGGTGTACCAAACTTGAACTTTAGTTTAACCTCACAACACTTATTCGAAGAAAGGGCTTAGAAGGTGACTCAAGAGAATTGTCCTCGGATTCTGCTATGCCTTATAATGGAAACAAGGACAGTTACTTGTAGCCTTTCACATTATGCCTATTTCATAAAGTAACTCTGTGAACCGCTCAATCTATTAACTCACGTTTTTTATGTGTGCAAAAGAAATGTAACACGTGATGTGAATAAGTATTGTTCACGTGGTTGGTCGGATATACTTAAAGAAAACAATATCAAATTCAACACAGAAGCTTCACTCACCCATCACAGCTTTAAGATACATATATCAGTACGTTACTTAACTTCCACCTGCTTCAATGGGGCTAGTTTTTATATATATTATATTATATCCTTTCTTTGTTTCTTTTACGACATGATGATAATAAAGACACATATTTCAACTAATTATCATCTCAAGTTGTTAATCAACTTACTGGTTGTTAACTTATGGTTGTAATAATGATCTTTTATTTTTGATAGGATTTTAATAATTATTTATACGAGCGATATATGACAGGAATTAAGGATTGAAGTGATAAAAGGTGGTGAGTTCGATCTCATTCACAACAAAATACTAACAACATTAATAATACAATAATTATTAACCTTGGCTGTTGGAATGAAAAAAAAAAAAGAATCTATTTGTCACTTATTTTATTTCACTTGTTCAACAAGAAATTATATTGCGGTTGCAATTGTTGTTTGCAAAGTATAATATAAAACTATGACGTCTATTGATATAATGTGTCCAATACTTTAAATATTATATGGATTATGTACGGTAACATTATATATATATAGTCGACTACATGTGGTGATATCCAAATAAGATATGTTTTGACTGATATTACTGTTAGAATAATGAGAATCCGTGAGGGCTTGTGAATCAGAATATAAAACAAACTCACTTCTTATAAGTTTCTGGCTTTTAGTAATTAAAGAGGATAGTTACATGTTAGAAATTGTTCTAAATGATCTATACATAAGCAAATCATTATTCAATACAGCGGAAAAAGGATTAGAGCATGTATTAAGATTAGATATTTTTGTGTTTGAGATCATAAAGTTAGTTAGAGGTAGTTATTAATAGTTTTGTTATGTCTCTATTAAGAATATTATTTTTGTATTAGAGATAATAAAATTCGTTATAGGTACGTACTTAGTTTGTTAAGTCTCTACTAACTCTATTATATATAGAACATTTTTATTTTTTCTTTTGATATATATGTTTAATCATTAATATGAAATATAATAAGGATTAATTTTCTTTTGCATTAAACTCTCAAGTTTATTTTTAATGTGAGACTCATCTTCAACTCTTGAATCCCGTGATTTCTAACATGGTATCATTGCATTTGTTGCTATCCAAGCGACATATAGAGCTATAAATCACATTGATTTTGAAGATGAAAAACTTGGTTCTGAATGTGATAAAGAAAATTTCAATTAAGAAAATGAAAAATATTCTTCATAATCGTTGCAACAAGAATTGCCAATTCAAGAAAAAGTTCGTGTAAAGGACCGTGACAACTCTACACGTAGATCTTCTAATTCTTATTGTGAATCATTCTTTGCTCCTATATATTATGAGTCAAGAACTAATTCCATCAATTTTTATTGCTTCTCATCCAATCTTGTTGGTCAATGGTTTGAGAAGTTGATTTCTAAAACCAACATTAGACATCGACAACCATGATTGAGCGAACCAACCTGATATCTTGAACATTTCTACCATACTCAAATTTGGTGTCTAATTCTTGTGGAACAAATACATATATGATGTCTTTATTTCTGTCGAGAACTGTACTGTCTCCTCCTTTTTTTTTTTGTGTGCGTTTGTAGGGATGATTTCTATCATTTTCCTAAAAACATAATCATCACTAAGTTACCGTGTTTTCCTTTCACTATTCTTTGTATTTGACTCAGGAGGAATCGTTATCGCTGATCGAATAACGATTAAACCTTTTTTATGTCAAAGAAAAAGAGGATATTTTGGATCACAATTTAATTTAGACTCAAGTCTAAAATTCTGTTACCTTATGTTTATAGTGAACAATTAAGATTAGATATTTGTGTTAGAGATAATAAAGTTATGTAAATGTAGTTACTAGTAGTAGTTAGTTTGTTAAATCAGCATTTCATATATTCTTTTGATATCTATTTAATTATCGATCGATATAATATTTTAGGAAATTTTCTTTTGTATTAAATTTTTAAGCTTATTTTTATAATGAGATGAATTTTTAACTCTTGGATCTCATTGTTTCTAACAGGCATGTACCTCGAGATGTTGCTAATCGATACAAAATGATAAAACTCTTCTAATTATGTTTCTACGATTTCACTTTGATGGTGCAAGTTTTTTAAAAGAGACGTTAGGTTAGGGAACATAAACACATGCTCTACAATCTTCTATAGATTCAGTCAATCACATAAAATTACTTAAGTATTCAATTACTAAGTGGTTATTGGTTTTATGTTATAAATTTTTAAAAACTATAATCAATTTTAGTTTTGAGCTTTCAATTTTAGTCTTTAATTTTCAGTTTTAGTTACGAATTTCAATTCTTAATTAGTTAAGTTTTGATTTTTTAGTTATTGGTTTTATGTTATAAATTTTCAAAAACTATAATCAATTTTTAGTATTTAATTTTCAGTTTTAGTTATGAATTTCAATTTTTAATTAGTTTAGTTTTGATTTTTTATATCTCAATTGAATCACTCTCTTAACCTCGTCTCATTATGAATTTATCTAATACAAAAAATAGTTTTATTGTTATATAATGTCGGTGCAAACTTTTTTATATTATTAGTACATCACAACCATTAATGAACATAACATTATAGGTAGTTATAATAAAAGTCAACTATCTATAATGATCTAACGGTTATTATTGATCAACAGTTTACAAACAATTTACACTAACGATGTATCTCAATTAAATCTTAAAAAATATTGATACATAAAAATAAAAAATAAAAATATTATTAAAGGTGGTGGTGGTCAGGGATGGTGGGAGGTGGTGGTGGATAGTAGTTGATGATGGTGGTGGCGGTTGTCATAAGAGATTTTTTTTAAAAAAATAATTTTTTAATTCTTGTTTGTTTACTATTATAAAAATGATTTTTTTAAAATGATTTTTATTTTGTTTGTATACAATTATATAAAAATGATTTTTTTAAATTAAAATTACTATTTTGTAGACACATTTTAAAATTTGTTTAATTTAATTGAATAATTTTAAAAAAAAAATACCCAACCAAAAAACAATGATGTAAATAATCGAAAAAGAGAACAAAATTTACTGGATGATAACCTAGAAGAGTGTCGCATGGAATGAGAAAACTAACAACGTCATGCAAAGAGAAAAAAAAATGGCCACTACAAGAAAGAAAAAAAAACGCAACGAATGAACTGATATAAACTGATAGATAAAAACTATTAAAATTAACGGAGAGCAATTTGAGATTTTTAGAATAAGGTAGAAATAATTGCATCATTTTTTCTCGTTAATGAGTTAAGTTCTGTGTTTTTCAAGTGTGTTTGTTTTTCTGTCTCATTTATTGCAAGAGGCAAAATAGAGAAGCTATTATATTTAGATTTTCATTTTTAGTCAAAAAAATTAATTTTAATTTTAGAAAATTTAAAACAAACACCCTTCAAACTTAAAAAATATTCTCTATTTGAAAAAATACATTTTTTCCATGAAAAATTATGAAACTAATGCATTCTTTATCTATCTGATTGAAATTTACTTTCAAAACTAACCACCATGCATGGAAGAACTCTACCGCAGTGGATTGGAATGGAATGTGTAAACTTACCCTGTACTAGATGGGCACTTACCAACGTGGATTTAGTGTATAATCTAACGGTACAAATTTTTATCAAAATAATACATTCATGTTATAGGCCTCTAATTTAAGGGAAAATTGAAAAGAAAAAAACAATAAATATTTAGATAAACTATGACGGACACATCTATATATATATATATATATATATATATATATATATATATATATATATATATATATATATACTTGATTTTGAATTTATTCAAGTGTAAAACTTATAAATCTAAAATACTTCATGAAAAATGTAAGTCATAGATAAGTGGAAAAAACATAAATCTAATGTTATAGTACTTACGAAAAGAAAAGTCCATACTACCGAAAAATATAAAGGTATAAAGTTTATTTATGATGGGTTTTATTCAAAATATTTGTGATGTTTTGTCTTAAGATTTTAGGCATATTCGGACAAACCTAGTAGGTAGACTATTGAGCAGGGAATTTAGGCTTCCACACAGATTTGTGTTCCGGTAGTTTCTTCTTCTAATTTCAATGTTCTCAAAAGACTTCAAAATGTATCTCAAAATTGATCAATTCAGATATGTGTTGGGGGGAATAGATGAAACTCTCTTGTGCAGTTGATTTTTAAAATTTTAAAATGATATTAAAATTTAATTTTATAGAGTTACAATACAAATCAAAAATAAAAATCCACTATATACTCATATCTAGACCTCATATCCCATAATATAGATGGTGTCTAATCACTAAGCTAAAAACGAGTAATAACATTTTTTTTTAATAAAAAAAAAAATGCAGTCGTTACATGTACTAACAATACAAAATTTTAAGATAGTTTCTTAGACAATACTTTTTTATAAGCATTGTCTTTAGGTCTTATACCTAAAAAAAATTGGTGAACCTTAGACAACTCTTTTCAAAAAAGATGTGATAGGTCTTATAAAAACAATGTTAATTTAGACAATGCTTTTTTGAAATTATCACTCTACAATGTAGTTAGAAACTCAATTGAGAATCAATGATATAAATAGATGGACTTTGAAAAGTTTCTATTAACTATCAAACTTTTATTTGTATGTTTGAAATTTTTCAATAACAAACTAAGTAAAATTTTAATATTTTAGTAAATTAAGAAACCAATGAGTATAATTAAGAGGCTTAAACTAAAACATGTCTACATTAGAAATATCTAATGATGTAAAGAAGTTTTATGATAACAATAGGAAGGTTGTTGCAAAATCATGCATGGTACATGATTAAGCATTGCAACATCTTTTTACTAACCAAAAGTAGGGAGAAGTTTATTAAAACTACAATGAACTATCATACATGTTTTGATATAGAAATGAGAGATATTGTTTAAAATCATTATTTTGAACATTCACTTGTGAAAAGTTGGAAGATTCTTCTAAAGAAATATTAGAGGTTATCCATGTATGCCTCAAGAATAAATTTTCAAATTAATACCAAATTTGCCTAATAATGGGACTCATCATATAAAGCAAATCAATTCCCTGACTCCAAAAATAACAATTATCCGTTAATTCTATCAAATGAATAAATCTACCTCTAATGAACAATACTTGCTCGTGTGATGAATATTTAAAAAAAAATAAATCTCAGAAGTAGAGAAATGAATAGAACCATAGTGATTTTTGCATTTGGTCATAAGATCTTCAAAAAGATCACTTGAGGGACTTTGGTAAGACAAGAGTATGGATGAAAATTGTTGATTCACAATTTATTCTTGGTTAAATACTCTAATTTATCTTAATTACAAATTCATTTAAACACTTAATTGATTTTGTCTTGTTTACTTATATTTTGTAGCTTGAGAATTAGTAGTACAAAATGTTTTATTGAGATCTTTTGTCATTGTTCTTATCATTTTTTAAGGCATTTTTTTTATAGATTCCTTTATTGACTCTTTGCATTTTTCAATGCAATTTGATGAAATTCTCTTTTTATTTTCTATGATATTTCTTACCTAATCAGTCAAATCTTTTTGAAAATGTAGTTTACAATGAGTAATATTACACACTCATTTATATCATAAGGTTGATTTCTTGTCAATAGATGGTAAAGTATTTAACCCTCAATAAATTTAAATGTCCTCGTGTATCAAATGTTTTTCAAAAATCATTCTTCAGTCGTGACCTCAATCTTTTTACTACTAGAACCAAGTTGGTTCTTCTCTTATGATTTTGATGTTAAAAAAAGATATTTTATGAGAATAATTTATTTACACTAATGGTTTCACTAAGTGTGCAGGAATAAGAACAACAAAACCAAAACAAGAGAATATCACCAAAGGATACCACCATAGGATATCACCAAAGGATGCCACCAAAGGAAGTCACTAGAGGAAGTAAAGAGGTAAGAGGAAACGAAATCAAATCATTTAACGAAATCCTTAAAATTAGACAAATGCATGCCTTGAAAATTACGTGTATTTGCTTCTGATAGCTTACTTCTAGTAGTTCCTCGTGCTTCTGGTAGCTCAACGGGTTTTTGGTAAATCAGCGTGCCTCTTAAGATTCAATGTATCTCTAGTGTTTCCATGCCTTTAACGAACAATACTTCTACATATCTCTGATGAACAATACTTTTGCATGCCTCTAATGACCAATACTTATGCATGCTTCTGATGAACATTACATTTGCATGCCTCTGATGAACAATACTTTCATCATGCTTCTAATGAATAGTAATTTTGAGCATGCCTCTGATGTATACTATTCAAGCCTTCCCTTGAAGCTCATGTTCCAATAACTCTAATAATTGCAACATGTTCTAGAATGTTGACTCTGATAAGTAGCCTTTGAAGTTTTAGTGACTTTGATAATGCAACAAATGTGATTTGTTCGAGCCACTAATTATATGTCACGTAGTCTGCCTCTGACTATCAAGAGAGCTAGGTATACAACATATGACTCCAACAATCAAGCATACTATGATGAAGAAAAGTCAATGCCTTCGATGGAAAGACAACAATTCTAATAAAACATAAATTTCACTTAGTTGTTTTAGAAATTTTGAAGATCCAACAACAGACCCCATTGTTGTTCACACCCCAAAATCCAAGAAAGAGTGTCAAGGAAGACTTAGTTGAATAATTTCCAAATGCAATCAGGAGAAAATACGCATCATATCTTTTTGGAAGAGTTGCTCATATCAGATTTGAAAATAAGTAATTGGCTAATGTTTATATTATTAAAACATATCTTTCAAAATTATATTTGGAAGAAATATTTGTTGATCAAGCTAGAATAAAGATACGATTCAAAATTCACAATGGACGAAACTGAAGCCTTAATTTTTCCTATAAATAGCACCCAAGGCTGAAGAAGAACCAACAAACTCAGAAATCATAAAAACCAAAGTTATTCAAAAAAGCCTCAAGAGCTCAATCTTTTTAAGTATTCAAAGTTTAAGGTTTTAAGTTCTAGAAAAACACTCATTCAAAGTAAAATATTCTAACTGTTGTTGTGTGGAAAATTAATTGTATAAAATATGTTTAGTAGAAGCAAGACCAAACCAGTTTCCAACTATTTGTAACTCATCCCGATAATGGCTTTAGTGCATCTCAAGCAATATGTGGATCTCAGATTATGTTGTGAATACTTGACTTGTAGGGTCAAGCGAGTAGTTTGAATTAGTGGATGAATCCTTCTTTGTGAGTGAACTAGACGTAGCTATCAAGTTGTTGGTGAATCAGGATAAAACATGGTCTGTTATTTTTACTTCCACGATGTTTGTTTATTGTTGCCGCTGATTAGTTAAAATAGTTAAGTCACCAAATTAGAATACGAATTAGAACTAAGAAAATAGTTTTAAAATTAGGAAAACACAATTCAACCATTTTCTTGTGTTGTGTACCTTTAATTGGCTTTAGAGCTTACTCTCAAGGTTGAGCACTTTACAGTGTTTGAGGTAAGATCCAAGGATTCAACATGTTTGGATTTTGTGAAGACGCCTAAAAAAGAAACATAAGCAGACCACCTCTATTTGATGAAGAACGATTCGAGTATTGGAAGGATAGGCTGAAGAGTTTATTTACTACACAAGATATTGAACTCTAGGACTTAGTAGAAGAAGGCTATAATGCTCCAAAATATATAAATGGCATTGAAATTCAATGGAAAGATATGGATGTTGAACATAACAAAATGTATAAGATGCATCACAAGTCCAAAACCTTAATGATAAATGAAATCACCTTTAAGGATTTTGACAAATGCACTAACAAAGAAACAACAAAGAGAATCCATGACAATCTGGTTCTGACTTATGAAGGAAGTAAGCAAGTTCAAGAAGAAAATTCCAACCTTTTAGCCATATAATATGAACTATTTCAAATGGAAGAAGATGAAGAAATTGAAACAATATTTTTCATATCCAAAACTATGGTCTTAGAATTAAAGTTTCTTGAAAATTCCTAGGAGTTTTTGAAACAAGTGGAGACCTAAGATTACAACCACCCAAGAAGTTAAGGATTTGAACACTCTTAAATTGGAATAGCTAATTAGCTCCTTGATATCACATGAAATTGAGCTTGCGGAGGATGAGCCCAAGTAGAAGTAGAAGAATCTGGCTTTGAAATCCAAGTAGAAAAAGGCTCTAATGATAACAACATAATCAAAAAATAATGACTCATATGAACATAATGTGAACTCCGACAATGAGGAGCTGGCTTTCAACAAAAAGAAGTTGTTCCCTCTAAAAAATTACAGGCAATCCAATAGAGGAAATGATGACAAGTTTGACAACAAAAACATTGTTTGTTATGGATGCCATGAACCTAGGCATGTCAAGTATGAATGTCCCAATCTAGAAAAAGGAAACATCAAAGGAAAGACTCCAAACATGAGAAGAAGGTTTTGAAGGTTATATGGGATGATTTTGATGAAACCTCTAATGATTAAAAGAAAGCAAATTTGGCCTTGATGGCGCATATTGATTCTAACTCTTGATCCAACATTGATTCTGATTTTGAAAGTAAATCAGTAGATGAAGAAATTGAGGTAATTTATGACTTAACCCAATCTAAATTAATTCAAGTCATAAATGATTTCTTAAATAAAAACCAAAATTTGTCTCTTAAACTAAAATTACTTAGGAAAGTAAAGGCAAACCTGAATGAAGAAATTAATGTTTTAAAAAATGAAGGTGTTGAGCTTAAAATAGAAAATACAACTCTAAAAGATAATCATGCATCAAAACATTTAGAAAATTTCATATGTAATTTTGATAAATTTGAAGTATCATTCAAACAATTTCTAGCTAACAATATAGAAAGAAGCAAGTATGCTTCTATGATTTATGGAGTTATTAAAAATAGAAAATGAGATCTAGGATACCAAGAAATTGTAACTAGGTATGAACTTATCAAACCTGATGTTTTATATATTGTTTACTCTGAGAAAGGTCACTCCAAAATATCTTTTCCTATGTTAAACACAACGAAAGACAAGAAACATTTCAAGAATAACAAACTAGGACCCAACCAAATTTGGGTATCTATGAAAAAAATTATCTATGTTGTAGATGTTCTCAACAACAAGTTGAAACACTAGTCATGGTATATAGACAATGGATGCTCATGACATATGACGGGAGAAAAGTCTATGTTCCAAGAGCTAACTTTGATCCAATGTGGCGCAACATCTTTTGGAGGAAAACATAAATGTCAGATAATTGGACAGACACAGTTGGTAATGACACATCTCCTTCCATTAAAGATGTTTTGTTTATTAAAGGTCTTAAAAATAATTTATTAAGTGTTAGCCATTTAATATATAATAACTATGATATTATATTTAATAAAAAAATAATGCAAAGCAACATGTTAGAGGCAAAATAACCTATATAAGATAAATTTGTTTAGCTTAGAGAAACAACATGTTAGGTGTCTCATGTTAGTAAATCAAGAAAAATTAATTTGGCACAAAAGATTAGATCATGCAAACCTAAGATGAAGTTCCAAATTGAATAAACTTCAACTTGTTAGAGGTCTACCTAAGCTTAATTATAGAATTGGAATTATGTTTGAAGCTTGTTAAAAGGGAAAACAAACTAAGAACTCCTTTACCTGTAAGAACTTAGTCTCTACCTCCAAACCCCTTGAACTCTTGCATATATACATCTCTTTAGACAAATGAAAACAACCTCAGTAAATGGAAAGAAATATGGCTTTGTAATAGTAGATGACAGCACTAGGTAGACTTTGGTAAAACTCTCAAGAAATAAAGATGACTGTCACAAAGTGTTTATTGCATTTTGCACACAAGTGATGAATGAAAAATGTCTTAGGATTATAACAATTAGAAGAGATCATGGAGAAGAATTTGAAAATAAGTTATTTGAAAGTTTTTTGTGATGAGAGTGGAATCTCACACAACTTCCTCTCTCCTAGAAAACAACAACAAAATGGAGTTGTATAAATAAAGAATAGATCGCTTCAAGAAATGGCCAAAATCATGTTAAATGAGATGGATGTTGCAAAAATTTCTAGAAGAGGCAATTAACATTGCATGCTATATTTAAATAGAATTTGAATTTGGCCAATATTGAATAAAACACAATATGAATTATGGAAGGGTAAATAGGCTAATACATCTTACTTTAAGCAATTTGGTTATATTTGATATATGTTAAACACTAAAGACAACATTGACAAGTTTGATCCCCGCCCACAAAAGTGTATCTTCCTTGGATACTCTGAAGGATCCAAAGCTTGTAGAGTCTTGAATAGGTAAACTCAACTCGTGGAGGAGTCAATATATGTTAAATTTAATGATAAACAACTTGACCTTAAAAAATCAAAGCACGTTGAAGATACTGCAAGTTTACTAGAAGCAGATGCATACAAACCAGGAGAATTCAAACAATCAAAGGATGCAAGTAAATCAGAGAAAGATCACAAAATATTAGAATGTGAACTTGACAAAGTCATTTTTAATCAAAATAGTTCATAAGTCAAAACTAGATGGAAGTACAAATTATCCCATCTTACAACTCTGATTATTGGAAATGCTAATGATCCTCTAAAGACCATATCTTCATTGAAGGACACCTCACTATTTGGTATGATCTTCTTTATTAAACCCGCCTCAATTGAAGAAGCACTAAAGAATGATGGTTAGATCCTAGTAATGCAAGATGGCTAAATGAATTTAAAATGAATGATGTTTAAGATCTAGTATTCAAGCCAAAGAATAATAAGCCTATTGGAACCAAGTTGGTATTCAAAACTAAATTAAATAAAAAAAAAAAAAGCGAAGTTGCCAGAAACAAAGCAAAACTGATTGGAAAAGGTTACAGTCGACAATAAGGTATTGATTAAAATGTGACATTTTCTGCAGTGGCCAGGTTAGAGGCAATACATATCCTACTACTTTTTTTTACTTATTGTAAGTATAGAAGTACGCCTAAGAGGGGTGGGGGGGGGGTGAATTAGGTGTTAGTAAATTTGTTTTTAGTGATATGGTAGTTGAATTTTCTAAGTTTAAGAAAACACTTAATAATAAACTGCGGTAAGTAAATGGACACTTTAAGATTTATCCTAGTTCCCCTTATAACCAAGGGTACGTCCAGCCCTCTTGCACACCACAAGAGATTAATCCAATACTTGTCAGAAAATGTACAACTCCCACCCTAGGATTTGTGCTACAAACTTCTAACAATACTTCTAAGATAGCACACCACTATCTTAGATTAAGCTATCTTTTACAAATGATACAATAAGGTTTGAATAAGACTAAGGTGAGGTATATTGATAAACAATCCAATAACAATTCAAGTACTTGAGAACCTTTTAGAATGATATGAAAATGGAATCCAAGTACTTAGTAAAAAATCAGAATTTTGTTCAAAGTTGTTCAATGTATTGATTCAAGGATTATGTATCTTTGATATGAAGTTATGGGGTATTTATACTCCATAAATAACCCTTCAGTTTCGTGGCCATTGATCCAAGAGGTTTGATGAAAAATTACAATGTTCTAGAGCCATCCCAGATCTGAAAAATTGTAATGTTTCCAGTTGTATTCGAATACAGGATATGTGTATTCGAATACACCTCTTTGTAACGTTCAAAAATATTCAAATTTTACATCTTGTATTCGAATACACATTGGTATAGTCGAATACAGATTAGTGAAAATTAGCCACTGACTTAACTTGTATTCGACTACATATGGGTGTAGTCGAATACACATATATGAATTGTGGCCACTGACTTGAAGTGTATTCGACTACACATAGTTGTAGTCGAATACAACCTTTAAATTTTTGCCTCTGACTTAAGTTGTATTCGAATACAATATGGTGTATTCGAATACACTTATGTAATTAGTCAAAAATATGATTTTAAATGTTTTGTTAATGTTGTTTTAACTTTTGAAAATATGTTAAATGCATATGTAAATATGATTTGTTCTCATGTATTTGAGCTATTGGTTTGTATCATATACCTTTACATTTTATCATCTTTTGTTTGGATTTGAAGCTTATTAACAAAGATATTTGATCTTCTTTTTGATCTTGTTGCATTGACCATAATTGGTGATCTTTGTCTTCATCAAAAACATGTAGTTTACATTCTCCCCCTTTTGATTATGACAAAATGTTGTTGTTGTGGAGAGATTGTGTAATTTGAATCATTGCTCCCCAGTAATATATGTGTACCCCCCGTTGTATGTGATTAATTGAAAAATTATTTGAGTACCTAAAAGGTTTGTATTGCAACAACAATACCAATTTTTCTCCCCCTTTTGACATGGTCAAAAAGAAAGAAAAATACATAAAAAGAGACATACAAGTTGCGAATATAATCATACACAAACGGTATATAAGTTAACAAGGAGGATATCATAAAAAGGAAATAACATCATAAAAGTTAAAACATAACACGTTGTAATTAGAGCAATACAAAATACACCATAATCCAAATGACAACTGAGTTCATAAAACAAAGATCACAGTAGTACATAATGCAAAATGTTAAAGTAGGACAAATACATGCCAACTAAGGGACTTAATCAAAATCTGTTGGAATATGGAAATGATCAATTTTGTCTGATAAACTACTAATGTCTTGAGATAGAGCGTCATGATTGCGAGCAATAGTAGTTTCAATATTGTTGAAGCGAGTGTCGATAGAGGTGGTCAAATTGTCGAATTGAGTTTGGAAGAAGGTATGGAAAGAATCAAGGCGAGTCATGATAATTTGATTGGAGATATAATCATCATCAGACGCAGTTTCCTCACCATCTTCATCTTCTTGAGCAGCAGCGTTTGAGGGTCCAGCATTGTCATTCTATGCAGCATCAGATGATTGACCATGATCACCTTTATGCACAAAGGCTTCAAGCTCCTCATTCCATATTATCCGCATGCTAGGCAAGACACCTAAATCCAACATATTTTCTTTGGTGGGTGTAAACATAACTTCATCAGAGAAGTCCACACCAAAGTGTTTTAAAATCCAGGAAACTTCCTTTGCATAGGGTAAGCCAATTGCCTTGCGAAATCCAAACATAATAGATTTCACAAAAAATGCCCAATTTAATTGACGACCTTCATACATGAAATTCATAATTTGTAATTCAAACTCCGAAATTTGGGAGTAATTTCCAGCCTTCGGAACAAAAATGTAGCTAAGAAAATAGTGTAGAAGCCGATAATCAACAGTATGATTTCCCACGCCATACCGTTGCTGGGCATATTTGGAACCTGCTTGAGTTCTCTTTTGTTCCATGGTGCGTCTATCAAACCAACAAAGGGAAACATACGCATCATACATAAAAATATCACCCCATTCACATAGTTTGTTTGGACAAAACATTTCACCATTAAAAGGAATATTCATAATTTCTCCAATGGTTTTGGTATTTAATAGGATGGTTTTACCCTTAACTCGAGAGACTATCAGTTTTCCATCTTGCATGAGATTGCAATAAAAAACCCTAACCAAATCTGGATAAACTGGACCTTTGTAACCTATAAACTCTTCAACATGTTGTGCTTTGAGCAACGCAGGAAATTTAAAATCAGAAAAAGAGTTTAAAGTACCATACTTTGGGATAATAAGGCGCTTGTCAGAGTAGAATGTGCGAAAACGATCAATTTCTTCCGGTGTGTGTAGAAGCCGGGATAGATCCATGATGTTAGGATTCCTAGTGCATTTTCGTGAGGGACCTACTGCTGCATGCTTGGTTCGTGGTCCTCCTTTGCGAGCATCCATGGTGAGAAAGGAGATTTTTGGTGAAAATGGGTTTTAGAGAAAATGTGAGATTTGTGAGAAATCTGAAGAGGAATGGCAAGAAGGAAGTAAAGAGTAATTGATTTTGCTAGGTTGGGTGAATGGGTAACTGAGGGAAAGGAGGATGGATGAGTTTGTTTGAGAGAAGAGAGAAGGAACTGGGGCTGTATTCGAATACCAAATAGAAAATAACCCTAAACATGTGAATCAGCTTTTATATCTGGGCAAAAATGTGAAGGTGTATTAGACTACACCTTCTTGTATTCGACTACACCTTGTTCTTGGAATGTGTATTCGAATACAGGAAATCTGGGAAAGTATGTATTCGAATACAGGTACTGGTATTCGACTACATAAGTACAGTTTTTGCTTAAAAACTCAGTTTTTATGAAAATTGCATCATGTAATACACAAATTCATATATCAAAAAGCAATAATCAACAAGAAATAAGAGATATGACAAACTATGTATATCTTTCAATGGTTAAAGATCATTTTCACTCAAAATACCAAGTTCTCTTCGGATTTTATAAAATGAGTCTTTAAGTAACGGTTTTGTAAATATATCAGCCAATTGATTGTGTGTATCAACAAATGTTACCTCAACATTACCTTTAAGCACATGATCCCGTAGAAAATGATGTTGGATATCGATGTGTTTAGTTCTCGAGTGCATGATTGGATTCTTTGAGATGTTTATTGCACTTGTGTTATTACATCTTAAGGGAATGCATCCGAGATCAACTTCATAGTCATGTAATTGTTGTTTGAGCTAGAGAATCTGGGCACAACAACTTCCTACTGCAATGTACTCAACTTCAGCAGTACTAAGTGCAACACAAGCTGGCTTTTTACATGACCATGAAACTAGTGCATTGCCTAAGACATGACAAGTGCCGCTGAATCAAAGTATCCAACTAGGCTACATATGCTACCCTTGGGGTACCATAGGCCTACATTTGTCGTTCCTTTCGGATACTTCATAATTCTTTTAACAACTACTAGATGCGATTCATTCGGATCCGTCTGAAATCTTGCACACAAACAAACACTAAACATAATATCGGGCCGGCTGGCCATTAGATATAATAATGATCCAATCATACCTTGATATTTGGATATGTCGATTGAAATTCCTGACATTTTCTGCAGTGGCCAGGTTAAAGGCAATACATATCCTACTACTTTTTTTTACTTATTGTAAGTATAGAAGTACGCCTAAGAGGGGGGGGGGGGGTGAATTAGGTGTTAGTAAATTTTCTTGTTTTTAGTGATATGGTAGTTGAATTTTCAGAGTTTAAGAAAAGACTTAACAATAAACTGCGGTAAGTAAATGGACACTTTAAGATTTATCCTAGTTTCCCTTATAACCAAGGGTACGTCCAGCCCTCTTGCACACCACAAGAGATTAATCCAATACTTGTCAGAAAATGTACAACTCCCACCCTAGGATTTGTGCTACAAACTTCTAACAATACTTCTAAGATAGCACACCACTATCTTAGATTAAGCTATCTTTTACAAATGATACAATAAGGTTTGACTAAGACTAAGGTGAGGTATATTGATAAACAATCCAATAACAATTCAAGTACTTGAGAACCTTTTAGAATGATATGAAAATGGAATGCAAGTACTTAGTAAAAAATCAGAATTTTGTTCAAAGTTGTTCAATGTATTGATTCAAGGATTATGTATCTTTGATATGAAGTTATGGGGTATTTATACTGCATAAACATCCCTTCAGATTCGTGGCCATTGATCCAAGAGATTTGATGAAAAATTACAATGTTCTAGAGCCATCCTAGATCTGAAAAATTATAATGTTTCGAGTTGTATTCGAATACATGATATGTGTATTCGAATACACCTCTTTGTAACGTTCAAAAATATTCAAATTTTACATATTGTATTCAAATACACATTGGTGTAGTCGAATACAGATTAGTGAAAATTAGCCACTGACTTAACTTGTATTCGAGTACATATGGGTGTAGTCGAATACACATATATGAATTTTGGCCACTGACTTGAAGTTTATTCGACTACACATAATTGTAGTTGAATACAACCTTTAAATTTTTGCCTCTGACTTAAGTTGTATTCGAATACACTTATGTAATTAGTCAAAAATATGATTTTAAATGTTTTGTTAATGTTGTTTTAACTTTTGAAAATATGTTAAATGCATATGTAAATATGATTTGTATTCATGTATTTGAACTATTGGTTTGTATCATATACCTTTACATTTTATCATCTTTTGTTTGGATTTGAAGCTTATTAATAAAGATATTTGATCTTCTTTTTGATCTTGTTGCATTGACCATAATTGGTGATCTTTGTCTTCATCAAAAACATGTAGTTTACACTTATAATAATATTACTTCATTGAAGGACACCTCACTATTTGGTATGATCTTCTTTATTGAACCTGCCTCAGTTGAAGAAGCACTTATAGATGATTGTTAGATCCTAACAATGCAAGAAGGATAAATGAATTTAAAATGAATGATGTTTAAGATCTAGTATCCAAGCCAAAGAATAAGAAGCCTATTCGAATCAAGTTGGTATTCAAAAATAAATTAAATAAAAAAAGTGATGTTGCCAGAAAGAAAGCAAAACTGATTGCAAAAGGTTACAATCAACAATAAGGTATTGATTAAACTATGACATTTTCTCCAGTGGCTAGGTTAGAGGCAATACGTATCCTACTATTTTTTTTTTACTTAGAATAATGTTACTTTATTTCAAATGGATGCAAAAAAATTCTTTTTCAATGGTTACATAAATGAGGAAGTGTGAGTAAAATAACCTCTTGGTTTTGAAAATGTTGAGTTTCTAGATAATGTCTTCAATCTTAAAAAGTCTTTATACGGACTGAAACAAACCCCTAGAGCATGGTATGACAAAATTAACATATTACTCCTAAAAAATAATTTTGAAAGAGGGCATGTTTACACTACCTTATTTAGAAGACTACTGAAAATGACTTCTTGTTATATATTTATGTTGAAGATATTATTTTTGGATTTACTAATGGAACTCTTTGTCAAAAAAAATTTTAGTTAATGCAACATGGATTTCAAATGAGCTTGATGGGAGAACTAAGGATTTTCTTAGGGATACAAATTTAGCAAAGTTAGAATGGAATATACATTCATACAAACGTAATAGCTTCTTAACAAGTTTAAGATCAATGATTGCAAAGCTATGGTCACACCAATGCATTCCACTTTCTAAGTTGATAAAGATGGATCATGAAATAAAATTGACCAGAAAACATACAAAGGAATGATAGGGTTACTTCTATACCTTATTGCCTATATACCTAATATTTTATTTAATGCGTGTGTGCAAGATTTTAGGTTGATCCAAGAGAATCTCATTTAACTAATATTAAGAGGATCCTTAGATATCTAAAAGGTACTTCCAACATTGGCTTGTTCTATAAGAAATATACTGTAACAACCCTTTTTTTTTAAAGACAAAAATCTAAAATCGAATTTTAGAAATAATGAGAGAAAGAAAATAATTTTGGATAAAATATTTAAGTCGTATCATATTGAAAAAAGTCAACAAATATTTACAAGCAACGGAAATTGTTTTTGAAATACAAACCCAAAGTATTTACATAACAAAATACACTAGGCTTATGAGACCTATCAGACATAGCTCACACTCTTGGGGTACTCTCGACAAACAAAAGCACTGCCCCAAACATTTTAACTTCCCTACGTCGCATCAAAAGTGGTACAAGGATCCATCAAAATAAAAGTCAAGCTAACAATATGAGGTATAGGTACAATCGTCTAAATTGAAATAAATACATCCACAAAAGTGAGACAATTAAACCCTATACAACCCTCTAATATGATCATGCTACAAAAAGTTATACATCCTAGGTGATCTCCATGCGCCCCACAAGATTCCCTATGATACAACATCGGACAGGTATTCCTAAATACCTTCCCATCTCCAAGGTACTAACTGGTCGGATGATCCTGATTCTCATTTGAGGGAAAATCACAGATTTCCACAATAATTGTAAAGGTCACCAACCGAAATTAACAAATAACACATAGCATTTCAATTTTAATTGCACAAAATAACCTTTCAACTTAACATACTCTTTGAAAGGGTTTTCATATGCCAAACATGCATAATCAAAGTTGAAAACTGAAGTTTTTAACAAAACTGCACTGTCGTATTCGAATACTGCCATCCTTGTAGTCGAATACAGTGTTGTTTCATAAGTCAGTAGCAAAATCAGCACAACTGTATTCAAATACAACATTCTTGTAGTCAAATACAATGTTGTTTCAGAAGTCAGTAGCCAAATCAGGACATCTATATTCGAATACAACCTTCTTGTATTCGAATACACATCAGAAAATAGTAGAAAACAACATAAAAAAACTTTTAAAAAGGTTTCGCAATCAATCAACACTTACACACAAATCCAAGCAATCTCACTTACCAATTAGGGCACAACCACAACCACAACTAAGCATACATATACAATCATCACAGTATATCAAACATGACTCGCATGCCAAGCATCCTAATGCAATGCGTATATTCTAAAATGCATAAATTCCGAAATCAAATCAAACTCTCCCCGAGAGTCGAAAATCATAATTGTACAGTCTCTCACAGACTAGTATTAATTACCAAGGTGCCACCTATCACAGGCCGGCACGTTTTATTAAAGTGTAGCCTATCACAGGTCTTAAACCTCAATTCCAAACAAAACCTTCCACAAGAGGCGTAAATCCTAAACGTACAGTTCCTCACGAACAAACACGAGTGCAGTCTCTCACGAACAAACACAATTTTCTAGGGTGTAGTCTCTCACGGAAAAACACCAATGCAGTCTCTCACCGACAAATACAATTTACTAGGGTGTAGTCTCTCATGGACAAACACAAGTGCTGTCTCTCACAGACAAACACAATTTTCTATGGTGTAGTCTCTCACGGACAAACACCAGTGCAGTCTCTCACGAACAAACATAATTTACTAGGGTGTAGTTTGTCACGGAAAAAAACCAATGCAGTCTTTCACGGACAAAAACAATTTATTAGGGTGTAGTTTCTCACGAACAAACACCAGTGTAGTCTCTGACGAACAAACACAATTTATTAGGGTGTAGTCTCTTACGGAAAAACACCAGTGACGTCTCTCACAGACAAACACAGTTTACTAGGGTGTAGTCTCTCACGGACAAACACCATAGTTAAATCCTCTTAAGGATAAGATGAACCACTCCACTCATGGAACAATCCCGTGGTCCATCACAGTCACCACTTAACCTCGTGGCCCATCACGGTCACCACTCAAATATCGTGGCCCATCGCGGTCACCACTTAATCGCATCTCAATGCACCTTAAACATACATATAGCAGTTTTGAACACATCATCACATCAAAACTTAATCACCACAACATCACACATAATCACACCACAATCATTCATAATATCAATTATGAGCACATAATCAAATCCAAATTATTCTCCACAAATTCACTCATTAACCATCTCAAATTTTATTCAACAATTCACCCATCACTTTCAATTTTCTCAAATCCCACCAAATTTAGTCCGCAAATCAACCATTAATTCCTACAATTTCAAACATAATTTTACACCAAATTATTCTCCACAAACCACCCCTCAAACACATCAAAACAATTCCCACAACCACACTTAAATCACCTTAATTTCATTTTTCAAAAATCCACACATAAAACACATCTCCAAATTCAACCCACACATAATTGAACTAAATTCATTTTCCACCAATTCACACATAAATTGAATTAAATTCATTTTCCACAAATATACCTCAAACACATAAAACATTCATAATACCAGTTATGAACACATAATCAAATTTAATTTAATTCTCCCCAAATTCAACTTAATCACCCATATTTAATCTCAAAAATTTTCAAACATTCATCACCAAATTAATTTTCACAAACCACACCTCAAACACATCAATTTTAATTTTAATAAAAACACACGTAAATGAATTAAATTCCTTTTTCCATATAATCATACATCAATTTCACCAAATTCCAACTCCACAAATACACATATATCATCCTATATGCAAGCTAAAAATTTGGAAGGAGCCCTTACCTCTGTTGTAGCTCTATGAAGCGATCACTAGCACCGTAGCATGGAGATGAGCAACTTCCCTTCTATCACTTCTTGAAACGAAGCTCAAACGTCGAAGAAAAATAGAGATTTGTGTTTGACAGTTTTGAAAACCCCTAACACAATTTTTCTTAGTTTTCGAATCAAAGAAGAAGAAAGGAGCTGAGAAATCTTCTCTTTCTCACCCACCAAGACTTGGATTTATTTTCTTGAATAAAAAGAAAACAAAAGAAAGCAAAAGAAGAGAAGGGAGAAAGATGAAGTTGAATTTTCTCGCAAGGTAGGGAGACGTTCTCGTTTTTGTCTCTTTCTGTTTTTCTTACTTCTTTCTCTCTAACATATGTAAATATATATTACTAATA
Organism: Cicer judaicum; assembly: GCA_037974835.1. Taxonomy (NCBI): domain Eukaryota; kingdom Viridiplantae; phylum Streptophyta; class Magnoliopsida; order Fabales; family Fabaceae; genus Cicer; species Cicer judaicum. The sequence continues at coordinate 5,202,721 of JBBPBS010000549.1, read as the reverse complement.
ATAATGATATATGATATGTGATATATGATATATGATATATGATATATGATATATGATATATGATATATGATATATGATATACGATATATACGATATACGATATACGATATACGATATACGATATACGATATACGATATACGATATACGATATACGATATACGATATACGATATACGATATACGATATACGATATACGATATACGATATACGATATACGATATACGATATACGATATACGATATACGATATACGATATATGATATATGATATAATATATATATATATATATATATATATATATAAATAATTTTAATCCAATTTCCAAAAATATATTTTTGGCATTTAATTCACTAAATACCAAAAGCAAGATTAAAAGCCTAAGAAATTCAACACAAAATACCCTAAAAATGTATAATTTAGGATTTAAACTTAAGGGTCTTACATTACTACCCTCCACAAAGAAGTTTCGTCCTCGAAACTTAATGTACGAGTAACAATCACCACTAGGTTTTGTACTCAAATTCAACATACAAGTCACAACTTGTTTCACCCGACCTATGCGAAGAAAGTGTTGGCTGCCCCTTTTCTTAGGGTGCTTCATAACTTTACATGTTTCCCTTGAGAGTAACATTATCATATTTTGTGATAATACTTCTGTTATTTTCTTAACAAAGAAGTGTTAGAGACTAAACTCATAGAAATTAAACATCAATTTATTAGAGTTTTTGTTCAAAAAGGAGTACTAAATATCCAGTTTATAGACACTGAACTCTAATGGGCTGACATATACACTGAAAAACTACCTGAAGACATATTTGAATTCATTAAGAAAAATTTGAACCTTACCTTTATATCAGAATAATGTTTTGTTATGCCTTGATTAGTTTAGTTTCATATTAGTATATATATATATATATATAAATATATATTTTTTTTTCTTTCTAATTTCATCAAAATAAAGATTTCTAATCACTTTGTCTAATGACAAAAGAGGGGGCAAAGATATTTGAGAATAATTTCCTGTTTGATTTGTTTATGCATGCATGTGGGGAGAAAAGAGTTGTAAAATCACTTAGACTTAGGGGGAGACTTAAGTCAGAGGGAGTCAAGTAGTAAAAGCCAATAATACTGTTATAAAATATTGCCTAATTGTCACCATAAAAAATAGGGAGAATGTTAGAACCAAGTTGGTTATCCTCTTGTGCTATTGACGTTAACAAAGGTATTTTATGAGAATAATTTGTATAGACTAATGGATTTATTAAGTGTATAGGAATTATAACAAGAAAGTCAAAGGAAGTTACTAGAGCAAGTAAAAAGATCAGAATAACGAAATCAAATCAACCGATGAACTCCTCTGAATCAGACAAATGCACATCTTGAAAAGTACGCGCATCTACCTCTAATAGCGTGTTTCTGGTAGTTCAATGTGCTTCTGGAAACTCAACATGTTTTAGGTAAATCAGTGTGCCTCTTAAGAATTTTGTTCCTATGAAGATTTAGTGTGTCTTTGGAGTTTCCATGCCTTTGATGGACAATACTTCTCCATGCCTCTAATGAATAGTATTTTCGCATGCTTATGATGAACAATACTTGCAACATGCTTCTGATGAACACTAATTTAAGTATGCCTCTGAAGCCTACTACTCAAGCATACATTTGAAGCTCATGTTCTAGAATTCTACCTCTAATAAGCAACCTCTGAAGTTGCAGTGAATTTGATAATGCAACAAATGTGATTTCCCATGCCACTAATTCTAAGTCACTAGTCTATCTCTAACTATCAAGAAATCAAAGTACACAACATCTGAATTCAATATTCAAGTCATAATGTGATGGAAAAAAATCACTTAGTCTTTTCAGAAATTCAACGATTCCAATAAAAGACAACTTTCACTTAGTCTTTTCAGAAATTCTGAATTTCCAAGAACATGCCCATTTTATATTCACCCCCTAAAATCGATGAAAGAGTGTGAAGGAAGCCTCATGTAACTGATGACTCTTCATCATATGCATAATTTTTATTGATTCTAGTCTTATTTATCTTTAATCATTAGTTAATTTAATGAGTTATTTGATATATTTTGTTGATTTTAGTTATTTGATTTAATAAAATGTTTATGTTCTTATTTGCTTAACTAAGTAGAGATTTTTTGTAGTTTTGCGTTGTTACTTTGTTTTAGTGCAGTGCTGAATTTTGGTGAGAAATCAACATGACCTATGTGGAGTATTTCAGCCATATCTGTAGTTCTAGATGTCCAATTGAAGTAAATTCAAGTGATAATGAAAGCTACGATCCATATCTACAACTTTCATGAAGACACCGGGACCAAATTCAGACTCAGAAGATGAGAAAAATGCAAAATACATCACACAGTAGATGCTGTGCGCCTAGAGCGTGCCCTGTGCGCCTGGAGCGCGCCCTGTGCGCCTGGATAGCGCCCTATGCGCCTGGAGCGCACCCTGTGCGCCTGGAGCGCGCCCTGTGCGCCTGGGGCGCATTTCCAGCCTTTCAACACTGTCAAGGCGCGCCCGGAGCGCAAATCCCGCGCCTGGGGCGCGTGACGCGGATCAGCAATCATAAAAACGCAATTTTTTTACTGTTTAGGCATCTTTTTGACTCTTGGGAAGTTGGGAGACTTGTGTCGTAGCATAGAAACTCAAAGACGGCCGTTTCTAACGCCATTGAAGCAGTTTTATCAAGAATCATCCATGAATCATTCTTGTAACTCTTCTTTAATCCTTATCTTTTGTATCTCTGCCATGAGTAACTAAACCCTATTTGTTAGGGATAAGTGTAACTAAATGAAACCCTTATTTTTCTGATTTGATTTCTAGTTATATGAATGAGTTTATTGAATGGTTTTTCTCATCTATGTGCTTAATGCTTTTTATTGCTTGATCAACATTAAAATGTTCTATGATTTTTATTTTGAAACGGAAGTGGACTTTACGAATGCTTGAGATGAGAAATTCATGAATTTGTAGTCTAGGGATAGATGCAGGTCATGAAACCAATTAAATTAATTGCAAAGCAATAATTTACAAGAGAATTTCTATACGGTAATGCTTAATTCTAATCTTAAATCTACTAAGGAATTAGAGGTTACCTTGGAATTAATGGTTCTGTCACTAAGACATTAGGGCAAGAATAATAAATAGAATTTGGTAATAATTCAATAAAGGAATTCAGTAACTAGGATCAAATTAGACACCAAGGTTGGATTCGAAGTGAAACTCATCCCTGACATTTTTCTCATTATAAAAGATCAGTTTTATTATTGTTGTTAATTTCAAATATTATTTCAATCAACTTGGGAACCTTTTGTTCAATTTTAGTAATTAAATATAATTCAATAGTAAAACGCAATCCTTGAGTTCGACACTCGGTACTACCGTTTTATTATTACTTGCAACGATTCAGTACACTTGCTGAAACGCTATCAGTAACACCCCGATTTTCAAAGCGAGGGTGTATTTTTTTTTTCAAAACAAATTAAAATAAAATAGAGAAATAAATAAGGTAACACCTTTGGATAAATAATTAAGTCATTATAATTTACAAGCAGCGGAAAAGTTTCTCCAAATATGAATACGAAATATTTACATATCAAAAAGTGGTACAGTCTTCCAGTTTAAAATAAACACAATACAAAAGAAAGACGTTTGTTCCCTCTATGTCAACCTAATCTGATCATTCTACAAAACCTCTAAACACCCTGAGTGATCTCCACGCACCCCGTAAGATCCTCCTAACATAGCTCTAGTCAAGCATTCCCATCTACATTCCCATCCACAGGGTATGAACCGGTAGGATCGTCTTGTCTCTCATCTGAGGGCAAAGCCCAGATTTCCACAATAGTTGTAAAGGGTCACCAACCGAAATTAACAGTTAACACATAACATTTAAGTTTTTAAATGCACAAATAACCTTTCCACTTAGCATGCACCTTAAAAGGGTTTCCATATGCTAAACATGCATAAACAAAGTTGAAAATTGAAGTGTTTAACAAAACAGCATTGTTGTATTCGAATACAGCATCTCTATATTCAAATACAAGATTGTTTCAGCAAGTCAGTAGCAAAACAGCATGTCTGTATTCAACTACAGCAGTCTGTATTCGACTACACAGTAAGTCAGTAGCAAAACAGCATGTCTGTATTCGAATACAGCTTCCTGTATTCGAATACACAGCACACAGCAGCAGAAAAACAGCAAAATTCAGCATTTTTCAGCTTTTTCAATGGTATCGAAACCTATCAACACTTACACACAAATCCAAACAATCATACTTAACAATTATAGCACCAACACTACGACATCTTGAGTTTTGAAATGGTTTTGCAATCAATCACACTTACAAACAATTCCAAAACATCCACACTTGGCAATTATAACAAAATCACCACGACAATTTAAGTTTCGAAAAGGTTTTGCAATCAACCACACTTACACGCAATTCCAAAACATAACACTTAGCATTTTCAACACAATCACCACGACAACTTGAGTTTCGAAATAGTTTACAATCAATCATTCTTACGCATAATATCAACACATAACACTTAGCAATTTCAACACAATCATAAACTTGAATCAAACACGACTTGTGTGCCAAGCACCCTAATGCAATGCGTATATGCCAAAATGCATGGACTTGGAATTCCAAACCAAAACCCTCATCGAAGGACCGTAAATCATAATTGTACCGTCTATCGCAGTCCAAAGTACCAATTACCGAGGTGCCACCTATCACGGGTTAGCACGATCTACTAAAAAACGTAAATCATAAACGTACCACCTATCACGGGTCAGTACTGTTTACCGAGGTGCCACCTATCACGGGTCAGCACGATTTACTAAAAGAAAAAGCGTAAGTCGTAAATGTACCGCCTATCACAGGCCAAAGTACTATTTACCGCGGTGCCACCTATCACGGGTCAGCACAACTTAACAAAAAGTAAATCGTAAACGTACCACCTATCACGGGTCATTACCGTTTACCGAGGTGCCACCTATCACGGGTCAGCACAATTTACCAAAATGAAATGCATGAGCATACACTGACTCCATCCACAACAATCGTTAAATAAATGCAGATATTAAAAGATTCCCCATTTTTAATACTCATTTAACTTAACCGATTTTCACACCAAACATTAAGCAAACAGACATATTAAGAGATTCCCCATTCTTAATATTCTTTTAACTTAAGCGATTTTCAAAACAACATTAAGTAACCAAGACATTAAGAGATTCCCCATTCTTAATATCCAGTTAACTTAAACGATTTCCAAAACGAACATTAAGTAAACAAGACATTAAGAGATTCCCCATTCTTAATACTCATTTAACTTAAACGATTTGCACAAACAAACACACATTAAGCAAACATAAATATTAAGAGATTCCCCATTCTTAATACTCTTTTACCTCCAACGATTTTCAAAACAAACATTAAGTAAACAAGACATTAAGAGATTCCCCATTCTTAATACTCATTTAACTTAAACGATTTTCACAAAACACACATTAAATAAACAAGACATTAAGAGATTCCCCATTCTTAATGCTCATTTAACTTAAACGATTTTCACAAAACACACATTAAGTAAACAAGACATTAAGAGATTCCCCATTCTTAATACTCATTTAACTCTAATGGTTTTCAAATTCCACACAGAACAAACTCAAACCTATTATCAAATGCAATCGACAACTCACACCAAAACACATCAATTCATTTCTCCACAAAATCCAACAAACACATATCAAATTTCACCAGCATTAATTATGAATACATCAAATACGATTAACACAATCAACACAACATAACATTCAAACCCAACAAATTTCATTTACTCAAAATCATACATAAATGAGTTAAATTCATTTTTCCGCGAAACATCCATCAATATCACCAAAACCCCACATTAGAATTTCACCCATAAAGCATTAAATTCATTTTCTCCAAATCAACACTCTAACCCTAACAAATTCTTTTCCACACAACCACAGATAAGTCCCTAAATGCAAACTAAAAGTTTCGAAGGAGCCCTTACCTTCATGTTAGCTTTAACGTGCAATTACAGTGCCGCAGGTAAGTTCGGTAAAATCTTCCGCTCGCAACGCTGCTTCTAAAGTTGGTTCCCTAGCACCGTAGCGTGGTAGTGAGCAACTTTCCCTTCTATCTCTTCGCAAAACGAAGCTTAGATCTAGGTGAAATGGGGAGGTTTGTGTTTGACGGTTTTGAAATCCCTAACACCGTTTTTCTTTGTTTTCACACCAAAGAGGAAGTATGAAGCTGAGATCTTCTTGCTTTCTTACCCACTAAGCCTTGGGTTTCTATTCTTGAAGTCAAAGAAAGAAAAAGGAAGCAAAACCAACGAATGAAGAAAAAGGGAGAATGAGAATGCACGAGGCAGAGGAAGAAGGAGAAGTTTTCATGTTTTCTTTCTTTTGCCTTTCTTTCCTTTCCTTTCCTTTTCTTTCTTTTTCCTTCTTTTCTATTTTCTCTTCTTTCTATTTCCTCCTCTTTTTCCTCCACACAAACATATATATATATATATATATATATATATATATATGTTGATATATATATTAATTATAATTAATAAATATCTCAAAATATCTAGAGATTTATTAAAATTACCATTTCGCCCATAACTTCCTAAATCACTTTTTGTTAAAAATATCTACTATCGTCGCAATTCAATTGACAGATACAATTTTTAGCAGTCCGAGGTATTTTTAACGAAACTGCTCAAAATTTAATTCTTCGTAAAGGATTCACCGCAGTTAATTTAATTTATTTATCGAGGAGTAATTCTAATCGGGCATCAAAATATATTTTTGGGCATTTAAGCTCACAAAATATTGATAACTTGGCTAAAAGCCTCCGAGTTCAATACCCAAAATACACTAAAATACATAAAGTGTAATTTAAAATTATGGGTCTTACACCTCATATCTATTTGGAAGAGTTGTCAAGATCAGATTCAAAAATAACTAATTGGCTAATGATCATATTATCAAAACATATATTTGAGATTTATATTTAGAAGAAATATCTGTTGACCAAGCATGAACAAAGAAACGATTCAAAATTCACAAGGGACTAAACTGAAGCCCTAATTTTTCCTATAAATATCACTCAAGGTTGAAGAAGAATCAACAAACCAACAAATCCATAAATCCTTAAAACCAAAGCTATTCAGAAAAACCTCAAGAGCCGAATCTTTCTAAGTATTTAGAGTTTTACGTTCTTGCAAAGCACTCATTCAAAGTAAAGTATTCAATATGTTGTAGTGCTGAAAAATTATCATCTCAAATCTTCTTAGTAGAAGAAAAACGAAACCAATTTCCAACTATTTGTAAACTAGTCTGATAATGGCTTTAGTGCACCTCAAGAAATATGTGGATCTCAAGTTATGTTGAGAAGACTTGACTTGTAGGGTAAGGTGGATAGTTTTCTCGTGTTTGTGCACCTTCACTTACATTCAAATGTTTTCAACCTAAAGCCCCTTAGGAAAACATGTTGCTTTGGATTATTAATGTCATTGTCATTATTAAGAACTGTGGCCAACAAGATGGATTCATTATATCCCGAGTTTTTCAAGGTTACTAAAAAATTTGAAGATCAATGGCACAAGGAAGACTTTTATTAATTCCTTTTTCTTATTCCTCTTATTTTCTTTTATATCTTAACGCTATTTTGTTTCATCTGTTATGTTTCTTTTGTGTTAATGTTAATTTTAGAAATATTCTTCTCATTTTCCTAAATTAGTGTTATTATCTTCAATTGTTTATTTATTCATTAATATTAAAATTAGTTTTTTTAAACATACTTGCCATCTAATTCTATTTTTATAAGTCTCCGAAAATCACTATGTACCTTTTCTTCTATCCTTATGTTTTTAATTTAATTTTGAACCCATTTTAATATTCACTATGTCTTATGTTCCATAGATTTTTTTTATGTGTAACTCTAATTTAATAGTTAATTTTAATTTTTTTTGTTTTATCTCCTTCAATTGGTATTTAATATTTTACTTAAATTGGTATCATCTTACGTCTAACATAAGAGTAAGAATAAAATAATAGATCAGTACTTTAAAAAAAATTTAATAAGGGGTCTAATATTGTGGATTTAATAAATAAAAAATTTTAAACGTCTTGGAGTTTTGAATTTTTTTAATAACTCTACCTCTAAAGTAACTTTATTTCTTACACTCTGATTTTTAGTTTATTAATTTCAGTTAGTCAGTAATATTAATTATCTATCCTCTGTTTATCTATTTTATTTAATTGTTTACTTTGGTGTTAGTATTTATTTTTCTTTTAATGTTTCACTATCTATGGGTGCATCTGCATCACGTGTATTTGGTTGTGTGCAACTGCTTGTCATATTTGCATCGTGCATGTAGGCATAGCATCTAATGTATCGTTCTTTTGACAGTAACTTGCAATTCACTTTTGGTTTTAAAAGGCTCAACATTATGAGAAATAGTGAGATGTCAATCAACTTATTTCATATGTACCAAAAAGGAACTAGCCGTCCAAGTGAATCAAATGAAAAGTATTATTAAAATAATGATAAAACATGTGTGACATATTTGCATCCTCTTAAATTTCCTATCTACTTACTTTTATTTAATTTGTTTTTTTATTTTTAGTTCTTACTTTATTAACACTTATGTATATAAAAAACATGAAATAATTTAATAAATTTGAATTGTTTTGAAATCATGTTTATTGGGAGAGATTCATAATATTGATCTAAAACATTTTTCTTAAAAAATACAACAGATTGTTAAGTCAAACAAATTTTTGAATACTACATTCTAAATTTTATTCTATGAAGGAAATTTATTCATCAATTGTATAGTGTTTTGTCTTCATAAAAAATGGAGAGATTACAAAGGAAAAATAGATATAACTACAATTGTCTGAATAATGCTTTGATAATGTTAAAGACAATAGAATATTAATTATTCCATAACTATATTATTTTACTTTAAAATAAATTATGAGTAAGTTAAAAACAAAAATCTAAGTATTATTAACACAAAATATTAATAATATATAAGATTAAGAAGGACTTTGAGTATGCTGTAAAGTGAAATTTCATCTAGTTGCAACAAATGATTTGCTAAAGTAATGGTAACAGGAGCTTTGCAATGAGAATCGAATAATTTTGGAGGGATCAAAATCAATTCTAAATGTGTAAAATTGATTTTGTTATGTTTGGATGTTGTCCAACATAATTGATTCTACCTCAAAAATTAATTCTAACCTGAAGTTATGATTTGTAACTTTTAAGTCCAAATATACTTTTTATTGAAATTTATATTAAAACTCACTTTTACCAAAACATATCCGAACATAAATCACTTTACATTTAAGTCGCTTTTAACTAAAATCAATTCACTCAAAATCAATTTTAGTCACATCAGAACCAAAATAAGGCAATCGATCCATTATCATACATAAGTCAAAATAAACCAAAAACATAGAATATAGTAACAATGCAAGTAACCTTGATTGTCTCACAAGGATCTCAAATATAACAATAATCAACATTAAGAACGTGCAACAAAATAAAATAAAAAAATGTTTACAATTTGAATAATAGATTGAGTAATTATAGAGAACTATGAATTAATCGAAACAATCAATCTATTTGAATTTATGCGTTCTTCATCATGACTCTATCATATATTATAAATAAACATCTCTTCTATGTTTATATTCGTGTTTGATCATAAAACTAACCAAGCAAGTCTATGTTATTTTTATGTTTTGAAAAATTTTTAAAAATCAATTTTATGCCACAAAAATATTATTGGGTTGAGTCGCAGACTAGGTCGCTCTCTTTAAGACGTTTCGCGACACTACCAAAATTGTGCAAGGCATAATGTCAACCACGAAGTTGCTAGGATAAAACAACCCATATACATTGTATCAGAGTTCTACTGCACCGTAGAAAACTTGTAAGACCCTTAATTTTAAATCCTAAATTATACAATTTTAGGGTATTTTGTGTGGAATTTCTTAGACTTTTAGCCCAGTTTTTGGTATTTAGTGGGTTAAATGCCAAAAATATATTTTTGGAAATTGGATTAAAATTATTTGTCAGAAAATAATTTATTTACATTGCAAAGAATTTAATATCGAGAAATTTTGTTATAAATATATCTAGTTGCACAAAATTTTATCTATCAATTGAGTTGCGACGAGAGTAGACATTTTTATCAAAATGATTTGAGATGTGAGTGAAGTGATGTGTGTAAGAGTTGTTAGATATTTGTTTGGGTTTGGATTTAAATATAATATATATATATATATATATATATATATATATATATATATATATATATATGTATTAGAAATGAATGAAAGTAACAGAGAAAGAAACATAAATTTTTCCTTCGTTCCTTGCCTTCGCGACACTTCTTCTTCTTCTTCTTCATTCTTCTTCTTCTTTCATTTTCATGGCTTCATTTGCTTCAAGAAAAGGAACCCAAGGCTTGGTGGGTGAGAAGACAAGGGATTTGTCAGCTTTATTCTTCCTCTTTGATTCAAAAATGAAGAAAAACGGTGTTAGGGGTTTTCAAAACCGTTAAACGCAAACCTCCACGTTTCATCTAGATCTAAGCTTCGTTTCGCAAAGAGATAGAAGGGAAAGTTGCTCACCGTGGTTGGGTGGAAAAGAATTTTGTTAGGGTTGAAGTGTTGATTTGGAGAAAATGAATTTAATACTTTTATGGGTGAAATTCTAATGTTGGGTTTTGGTGATATTGATGAGTGTTTCGTGGAAAATGAATTTAACTCATTTATGTATGATTTTGAGGAAATGAAATTTGATGTGTTTGAGTGGTGGGTTGTGATGATTTGTGTTTGTTGTATTTGACGTGTTCATAATTAACACTAATAAATTTTGAGATGTGTTTGTGTGAATTTTGTGGAAAAATGAATTGATGTGATTTGGTGTGAATTGTGGATTGAATTTGAGAATATGTCTGAGTATGCTCTGTGGGGAATTTGAAAGTCATTAGAGTTAAACGAGTATTAAAAATGGAGAATTTTTTAATATCTTTGTTTACTTAATGATTGTCGTGAAAATTGTTAGAAGTAAATGAGTATTAAAAATGGGGAATCTTTTAATATCTGCATTTACTTAACGATTGTCGTGGATAGAGTCAGAGTATGCTCATGCATTTCATTTTTGGTAAATCGTGCTGACCCGTGATAGGTGTCACCTCGGTAAATAGTACTTCGGCCTGTGATAGGCGGTACATTTACAATTTATGTTTTTGGTAAATCGTGCTGACCCGTGATAGGTGGCACCTCGGTAAATAGTACTTCGGCCTGTGATAGGCGGTACATTTACGATTAACATTTCTTTTTAGTAAATCGTGCTTACCCGTGATAGGTGGCACCTTAGTAAACAGTACTAGTCTGTGATAGGCGGTACGTTTACGATTTACGCTTTTTAGTAAATCGTGCAGACCCGTGATAGGTGGCACCTCGGTAATTTAGTACTCTAGCCTGTGATAGGCGGTACAATTATGATTTATGGCCCTTCAAGGAGGGTTTTGATTTTGAATTCTGAGTCCATGCATTTTGGCATATATGCATTGAATTAGGGTGCTTGGCACACGAGTCGTGTTTGATTCAAGATTATGATTGATGTTTGAACTTAAGTTGTCGTGGTAATTGTGTTATAATTGCCAAGTGTGGATGTTTTGGAATTGTGTGTAAGTGTGATTGATTGCAAAACTATTTCGAAACTCAAGATGTCGTGGTGATTGTGTAGTAATTGCTAAGTGTTACATTTTGGAATTGTGTGTAACTGTGATTGATTTAGTTTAGAAAAACTTCAGAAAAATTGATTTCCCAATCGATTTTGTTAAAATGTAATACCAGCTCAATCGACTGCCTAATCGATTATTACGTTTCTTGTTTTCTTGAATCTTGAAAATATATTGAACTAATCGATTTGCCAATCGATTTGGCTTGTTACAGTGGCTCAGCTATTTATTTCAATCGATTGTTCAATCAATTTACTTAATCACAGGACACAGGTCTGATAAAACCATTTAAGAAATCGATTTCCCAATCGATTCAATCAGCAAAACCTTTATTCTGTGAATCACAAAATCGTTTTCCCAATCGATTAAATCAGCAAAATCTTTGTCCTGTGAATCACAAAATCGATTTCCCAATTGATTAAATCAGCAAAATCTTTATTCTGTGAATCACAAAATTGATTTCTCAATGGATGTGCAAATCGATTGTCCAATCGATTGATTTAAACCCATAATATAGGTTTCACCATAAACCTTTAATAAATTGATTTCCCAATCGATTTACTTAATAAAAACTTTTATTCTGAGTCAGACATTTGATTGCCCAATTGCTTCATCAATTGACTGGTTAGTTGATTTATTACTTGAATGATTAAAACCTTATTTATATTTCATTTTTACTTGGCAAGTATTATATGAATGTTTAGCATATGTAAACCCTTTTAAGGTGCATGCTAAGTTGAAAGGTTATTTTGTGCATTTAAAAACTTAAATGTTATGTGTTAATTGTTAATTTCAGTTGGTGACCCTTTACACTATTGTGGAAATTTGGGCTTTTCCCTCAGATGAGAACCAGGACCATCCTACTAGTTCGTACCCTGTGGATGGGAATGTAGTTGGAAACACCTGACTGGAGCTATGTTAGGAGGATCTTACGGGGCGTGTGAAGATCACTCAGGATGTATAGTTTTTGTAGAATGATCAGATTAGGTAGACGTATAAGGACTAGAGGTCTTTCTTTTGGATTGTGTTTATTTTAAATTGGAAGACTGTACCTATACCAATATTGGCAGCATGACATTTATTTTCGATGGGTCCCATGTACCACTTTTTGATGTGTAAAATACTTTGAATTTGTATTTCAAAAACTATTCCGCTGCTTGTAAATTATGTTGACTTAATTGTCGTTGTGTTATGACTTAAATATTTATCCAAAGGTATTTCCTTATTTATTTCTTTGTTTTATGAATTTGTTTTAAAATAAAAATACACTCTCGCTTTTAAAAATCGGGGTGTTACAAAACTATTATAGAATTACACCCCCAATATGGTAGTCGAATGGTTTTCACTCGTAATATGGTACTAAGAACACTCGAAAGAAAAAGAATAAGTGAGAAAGAAAGGGGGAGAAGTGGAGAAAAACATCACATGTAGAGAGCTTTTGGTACATTTTTCCAAATGCGGAGAACCCTCTATTTATAGAGGATATCCACAACTAGATCATAGAAAACCAGGCGATCTATCAGAGTGGGCACTCCTTAGCACAGAAACATGCGCTCCAAACTATTTCACCATAAAAATTTGCATTCCAAACTTAGGATTTTGACCGAGCAATAACAGATGCGTGAGACCAAGATTAGGGTTTTTAATGGCACTTAGAGGCACAAATTTAGAAAGAAAGACTGTATCAGATGTTGAATGTTGGCTTAGTGGAGGGTGTAACACCTCGATTTTTAACAGTGAAAATGTAATTTTTTTTTAAAAAAACAACTAAACACTTTAGGTTAAAAATATTGATAATCGTATTTAATTTAAATCAAAGTAAAATATTTAATTATAAAATTCTTTTTCCAAAAATGACGATTATAATTTTTGTTGCATTATATAAAATGGTTTCAATCCAAATTACTTACTTACAACCAAACAATTCACATTGAATCCAAAAAAATCACAATTATTTCAGATACATAAATTTCATTGCAACAACAACATTGCAATAAGGAAGGAAGAATAAATAAATCCTATATCAAAATCCTAAGTTGATCTTGAACTCTAATTGAGGATGACTGGATACTGAGGGTCCACGGGTGGCATCAAGCCTCACTACTTCCGATTTCCATTCCAAAATAATCACTCTATCACGTCTTCGATATTGTTGCAATTCTCGCACGACTCAATACTCTAAGAACCTAGGGCGTAAGCTCGATCCACAATAATAGTAGAGGATCATGATCTAAAAACAACATACATACTAAAATACAAAGCACGAAATCATAACATGACATCAATTGATAAATAAGCACGCATATAAATATTATCATATAACAAACATGACTCGTGTGACAAAACACCCTAATGCAATGCTTATATGATAATGCACATGATTCCTGAAATTCCTCACCCTCTTCGAGGGGCATAAATCATAAATGTACCGCCTCTCACAAACCAATACTAATTATCGAGGTACCACATATCACAAATCAACACGATATACTATAGTGTAGTCTATCACATACCTACACGACTCTAAAATCCTTGTAAGGATATGATGGACCAATCAACTCAAGGAACCACCCCATGGCCTATCATGGTCACCACTAACACTATGTCCCATCACAGTCACGGCTAACTATGAAATGCATGAGCATGCTACGATTCTTCCAAATAAATCATTATGTAAATGAAATTATTGAAAAACTCCCATTTTAATACTCATTAAACACTAATAATAGTTTATACTTTTTCACATAGCATACTCAAGATATATTCTCGTCAATAAAATTCATAACACATATGTTATCAATTAAGAATACATAATCACATCAAATACATAAACAATCGTGTGTACCTTTATTCACAACAAGCACAAAGAACATGTATACATACACACTCTGCATTCAAGCATATATAATATCATTAGAAAGTGCCCTTACCTCGATAGGGCTTTATTACACAAACAACTTACACTATGTCAGCATAACCTATCGGAACATTCCAACAACACCTATCAATTTCTTTGTACATTAAATCAATCAATTAATTTAATCAATACAAGTTTCTAAACCAACCCCAAATGAACCCTAGGTTCGACCACTTTCCAAATCAATTAGGTTTGACTTTTCTCTTAGGTTCCCTAACTTCAAGAAGACCTTGGTTTAAGTACTTTGGTGGAAGCGGATTTTAAAACACTTAGGCTACACTTTGAAAATCTTGAAATTGTTTTTCCTAAACTTATTGAAGCTCAACTCAAATCTTTGTCTTTAACAACTTACGACAAAATAATTTCTTAATAAAATCAATCAAAAATAGACATACTCACGTTGTTCGAAATTTCGAATAAATCATTCATCAACATCATAAATTTCAATACTTTGATATTTGAAAAACTACTAGAAAGTGCTTTATCAAGAAATAATAGAAAAACTCAAATACTAAGAGTTCCAATATTCTAACTATTCAAAATCTTGATTTTCTAATTTGACATTTTCCAAATCTTAATCTTTATTAATTATGCTTTGTATATAAACTTTTACTTAAAAACCACATTTTCTCATCAACACCAAATATTTCCGAAGTTCACAATTTTCTTTTATGTCTCCATCTAAAATCTTCATTAATAATAAACTCGTATGTCAAAACCCATAATTATAACCAATCATTATTTTTCAAAATACCTAATACTTTTTCAACCTTGAATTTTAGCATAAAGTTGATATCCTTACTATAAAATTTAAAACTTTTAACTTCAAGACTTAAGATTGGAACTTTGTTCATAAAGTGAATATTCCTCTTTCAAACCTTTTTGATATGCAAAGGTTGAACCCTTATATATATATATATATATATATTTTTTTTATATGAACTATTCTCAAAGTCATGAAGTTTAAATCTCTTCATAAAAATTGAGTAAACATTTTAGTTCAATCTATAAAAGTGGAAACCTTGTTTTCACAAAAACCCAAAGGATAAAACCTCACCAGCTTACTAACAAAGTAAACTTAAAATCAACCTTTAAACAATATTTTGAACTCTCTTCATATATATATATATATACTACTCGTCTTAATTATATTTTACTCATCAAAGTCTTTCAAAATTTTTTCTAAATTCAAATACAGTTTAAAATACCTTAAATAGTCAATGGCGACAACTCATATGATTTCAAACTTTAAACGACTCAAAATATTAATTTTTACCACTATTAAAATCACAAGAATACTTTTTCTTAACTTCTTTAAAATTCATAAAATTTCTACCACTCAAATACTTTTGAATGAAAACAAACCACAACAATTCCCACTTTATTTAAAAACATATTCAAAAATATTTGCCATAACCTTTTTGTTCCTATTTCTTTTTCTTAAAAGTTTCAACCAATAAACATAAAATATTCAAAGTTCTGCCCACTGCT
Organism: Cicer judaicum; assembly: GCA_037974835.1. NCBI lineage: Eukaryota > Viridiplantae > Streptophyta > Magnoliopsida > Fabales > Fabaceae > Cicer > Cicer judaicum. The sequence continues at coordinate 5,186,498 of JBBPBS010000549.1, read as the reverse complement.
AACTCGGTGTCAACAATCTCGATTCATTTTCGAGACTCAATGAGCTAACTATATAAACATAGAAATTTATAAAAGTTGCTTCAAGGTTACATTACTCAAGAAAACTAATCAATTTTTTTTTTATCAATTACTCACTTACTTTAAAATCGTCATTTCACAACTTTGAGTTTATTTTTTTAATTACATCACTTTGGTCCCCAAACACCTAACATCTAGTTGTCATTTTAATTAAAAAAAACATAGCCAAAGATACTTGCAAAAGTCTGAACTTTACTAACTTAAACTCTCTAATAGAATTTATTTTTTTCTCCTACTCTCTAATAGAATTTATTTAATTAATCTACTATCTCAATTTCTAAATTAATCTGCAAAAATTTCTAACCATAAAAATTAATCATATAAATTTAATCCTAAAATCTCACAATATCATTTCTGACACTTAGTCATAATCACATCACATCAATTTTAGATCTACTTTTGTAAAAATATCTACTCTCGTCGCAATCCAATTGACAGATAAATTTTAAAGTAACGCGTGATATCTTAAAATATTTGTTAATAATAATCTTCTACATATAATTTGATTAAATTATTCTCCAACGATTAATTTAACTATCATTTATGACACTTAGTCATAATCACATCACATCAATTTTAGATCTACTTTTGTAAAAATATCTACTCTCGTCGCAATCCAATTGATAGATAAATTTAAAAGTAAAACATGATATCTTCAAATATTTTGTAATAATAATCTTTCTTCTCATCTAATCCTTCTTACACAAATGATTCTAGTCAACACACAAAAAGGGATAGTGAAGGGCTCATTTTAGTCCTTACAAAGTCTTACTACATAGTAAGAAAATATCTAAATATTTTCATTAAGCACTCAATAACATATTAATATCCTACAAAAATATCAACATATTTTCTGACTTTAAGTCACATCATCTTCTTCAGCCTCTGAGTTCATTCTTATACGAGTTGCATTTTGCTCACGAATATATTTATAGGCAACCTAAAATTTTTATGTTAGATCTATAAATTAAAGGTTAACAAAATTTCACGAATAAGTTTTTATCCGACAAAATTTTTGCTCTTTAGCTTAGAAAAATATTATGAGATCAAATTTCCATTATAGTCGATATATAAAACAGCCAATTGAATTTTTGTGTCATTCGATGTTTGTCAAAATTTTAACAATAGATATATCTTGCTCGTTTTCAAAAAAACTCAGTAGAAAATTATTTTTGAAATTTCAACAATTCCAAGATTTTCATTCACATAGTCATTTAACATCAATGAAACATCCGAATAATTTTTTCATAGATTAATTTGCAAGTCAGACACTTACAACAATTTTACAAACCACATACAATAAAAATGGTAAATAAACCACTTAATAAACACTTTCACCAGTGTTAATAAATTACGGGTCTTACAGAGGGAAATTACGTAATTCAACAGTAAGCTCTAATTCGACAGTAAGCTCTAATTCTTGTTATCAATAAATTACGGGTCTTACAGAGGGAAATTACGTAATTAACGTAACAATAAGAGATAAAAATGAAAATATTCATTTAATATCAAATAAATAAATAATTTATTAATTTTTCATATTCAAAAAAATAATACACCACTTAGTCAATTTTTAATGCGTTTTTCCTCCTTCACAAAATTGGGGTACCCCTTGGTGCACACCCCAAGTTCCATATTTCCGCCTTATAAATATTACTAGTGTGTGATATCCCTCTTATGTGGGACTTCCTTATTTTTCAATTCACAACAACACTAGCTCTCATTAATGTCATCATTACTTCCAACAATCTTCCATTAATATCATCATCATTTCCAACAATCCCCCACTTGAATTTAAAAAGAAGGTTTCTAAAATAGCATCAAACCCTTCTATAAGATTGCACACAAACAAAGGTGTCTCATGACTTGAATTTTGCATAATAAGTAAGAATCAAATTCAACAAAAGTGACTCGTAGTCTTGAACTCTATCTCTGACATCAAACCCATATACAACCATTTCATTGGGTGTATTCTCAAAAGCTCATGAATTTATGGTCCTACACGTGTATCCCAGTATAGTGAACGCTCTAGGAATTTTCCAACAAAATTCCATAGGAAGCGGCCCCACTTTCACATTCACATAGGTGAGTCAATCAAGAGTACTCATGTAGCTAGGTATTCCACTCTACATAGAGTATAGATCTCATTAAGATTTTCTATTATCTCATCCATTTATTGCTTCAAGAATCATGCTTATCTCATATACAATATAACATGTTCATCTCTTATCACTATGACTTGTTATTATCCATTGAACCTAATTCTTGGGATCTCTAGTCTTTTAGGTCGGGTTACCATCATAAGTTACTCATTGATCTATATGTAATAGTCCCATCCTTTTGGATGTATTTAGGACATTATCTCTAGCTAATCCTTTCCCCAAAAGATCTGCTATATTTTCATCAGTGCGTACATGATCCACCAGAACAACTCCTTTAGAAAGTAGTTATCTAACTGTGTTGTGCTTACGACGTATTTGTCATCTCTTACCTTTGTAATAATGATTCGCAATCTTTGCAATAGTCGTTGTACTATCACAATGGATCAACACAATAGGAAAAGGTTTTTCTCATAAAGAGATCCCCGCTAGTAAGCATCTCAACCAACTTGCTTCTTCACTAGCAGTAGCAATATCGTCTATTTCTTTGATTTCCAAGATACAACAATGCATGTTGTACTGAAAATATAGCTAGTGATTGCTTTGGAGTCATATGATAAACTGTTCCAATCAGCATCACTGTATCCTTAAACACGACAGGAAATCTTTGATAATATAATCTGAGACTCATGGTCCTTTTTAGGTATCTCATGACTCTTTCTATAACGTGTCAATGCTCTATACTAGGTATACTCGTAAACCTCCATAACAATCCCATGACGTAGGCAATATCGGGTCTAGTACATCAATGGCATAACTAAGTCTGCTAATGATGCCCACATATTTAGTCTGTTTAACACTTTCACCAGTGTTCTTGAAAAGTCTTACACTTGGATCATATGGTCTGCAAGCAGGTTTACAGTCAAAGTATTTATCTTTGTTTTGGATCTTTTCAACATAGTGAGTTCGATCCAAATAAAATCTCTTTTCTAACCTAGTAATCTTAATTCCAAGGATTACACTCGCTGCTCCAAGGTCTTTCATATCAAAGTTTTTACTTAACAACTATTTCACATTATTTATAGCATGGATGTTTGAACCAAATATGAGTAAGTCGTCTATATAGAGACGTATGATAGTGCAAACTACATGTTTTTTATAAAGACAAAGCTCAAAAATTATGATCAAAGCAACAAGCTCAAAAAGAAGTTCAAATATATTTATGAATAAGCGTTAAATCCAAACATTAGATGTTTAAAAATGTAAAGGTAAATGATACAACCAATACCTCAAATACTTGAGAACCATTCATATTTACATATGCATATAAAGTATTTTCAAAAGTCAAAATGACATTAACAAAGTCTTAAAACTAATATTTTTGACAAAATACATAAGTGTATTCGAATACAACATACTGCAATCGAATACAAAGCAAGTCAGAAACAAAAGTCTCACAGTTGTATTCGACTACGACCATTTGTAGTCGAATACAAAGCAAGTCAGTGGCTAAAATCTTTACATCTATATTCGACTACGACCTTATGTAGTCTAATACAAAGTAAGTCAGTGGAAAATTTCACGAATCTGTATTCGACTACATGAAAGGTGTATTCGAATACAAGGTGAAAATTTTGAATATTTTTGAACGTTACAAAGAGGTGTATTCGAATACACACATCATGTATTCGAATACATGAATCTAAAGAGATGTTTATGGAGTATAAATACCACATAACTTCAGATCAAACATAACACAGTCCTTGAATCAATACCTTGAATAACTTTGAAAAAAATTATGTTTTTTACAAAGTACTCACATTCCTAACACCTAATTCACCCCCTCTCTTAGGCGTACCTCTGTACCTACAGATAGTGCAAATTCCATTTTTAGATTTGTAATCATTACATTTTTCACTTTCATTTACTTTAAACTCATTCGACATAAGCAAGTTATCAAATTTTTCATGTCATTGCTTATGAGCTTGTTTAAGATTATACATAGACTTATCTAACTTACAGACCTTGTCTTCTTGTCCATGAATTACAAAACCTTTAGGTTGTTCCATATAAATTTCTTCTTCTAGGTCACCATTTAAAAAGCAGTTTTAACATCCATCTGGTGTATCACCAAGTTATGAATAGCCGCAAGTGATATGAGCACCCTAATTGGTGCTATTTTAGTGAGTGGTGAAAAAGTGTCGAAGAAATCTATATTTTTTCGTTGTCTATAACCTTTGGCTACAAGGTGTGCCTTGTATTTATCAACAATTCGATCGGGTTTTAGTTTCTTTTTCAAGATTCATTTACAACCTATTGATTTGCAACCAGGAGGCAAGTCTACTAAATGTTATATTTTGTTAAACTCTAGAGAGTCCATTTCATCGATTATAGCTACTTGCCATAAGTCTGCATCCAATGATGACAAAGCTTTTTTAAGATTTGAAGGATCCTCTTCTAAATTATAGGCCATATATTCGGGTCCATAATCTTTAGCAACTTTTACTCTCTTACTTCTTCGAGTTTCTGTTTCGCCTTATTTGTTGCTTTTAGTGTTTCTTGTCACCTGAACGTGACTTGGTTCTCTGCCCCCACTATTTCTTGATTTGAAAGGGAATTTATTTTCATAGAAGTCAACATCATTTGACTTTATGATCACTTTCGTATTTAGATCATAAAATCTATATGATTTATATTTTTACTGCATACCTAATGAATACACATTCATAGGCTCTACTAGCGAGTTTAATTCGCTTTGGATCGGGGATTTTGAGATAAGCCAAACAACCCCATGTTCGAAGATAAGATAAGTTGGATTATATTTGCTTCATTATCTCATAAGGATATGTTTTGTTTTTAGATTTAGGAACTCTATTAAAAACATATCAAACAATCAAAATAATTTCCCCCCATCAGTGAGATGAAACAACATAGTTAAGCATAGTAGCAACAACTAGTTTAGTAAGAGTTCTTTTCTTTCTTTCAGCTTTACCATTCATTTCAGGTGAATATGGTGCAGCAGTTTCATGTATAATTCCTTGTATTATATAAAACTCATTAAATAAATTGAAATCATACTATGTTCTTCTATCACTATGAAACCTCTTAATCTTTTTACTAAATTGACTTTCAATTTTTGTTACAAATATCTTAAACATGTCAAGAGCTTCAACTTTATTATGTATACAAAGGTATAGTCAGAGCAATCATCAATAAAAGTGATGAAATAACATTTTCCATTTATGGTTAATGTCCCATCAAGTTCACATATATCAGAGTGTATTAAGTCTAGGTTCATATTCTCTAACTACCAATTTATGTGAACTCTTAATTATTTTATCTCGACTGCAAAAATCACATTTGTCAAAATCCTTTAAAGATAACTTTGGAATTAAGCCTAAGTTACTTAAGTTTGAAATCACACGTTTGTTCATATGATAGAGTCTAGCATGCCAAATATTGAAATCTTACAACATGTAAGCAGAAGGAAACATTTTATTGATTTCAACATTCAATTTAAACATGCCATCGGTGGTGTACCCTTTTCCAACAAAAATATAATTTTGGAAATGGTGTACAAATATGCTCTTATAGACTGGGTAGACCCTGCCTTATTGAGAAGAAGCCCAAAAATTAGATTCTTCCTTATATTTAGGAGTGTGCATGACATCCTTCACAATTAAGGTCCTTCCAAAGGTGAATATTAGTTCCACATCTCCAATACTAGCAACATCAGTGGTGTGAGAATCTTCCAACAACATTTTCTTATATTCAGGAGTAGTGTATGTTTTAAACATAACACGATGATAACAAACATGGAATGAGATGCCAGTGTCTATCCACCATCCATCTGATTCACCAACAAGGTTTATCTCAGTTATCATAACAATGAATTGCTCTTATGTCAAATTAGCCTGTTGAACAGGGCCTAACTTATACCTACACTTGTGTGCCATATGACCCTATTTCCCATAATGAAAATAGAGAAAACGTGGGAGAGGGCCAGTTCTAGGAGGTGGTTGCTGCCATATAATTGGGACCTTTGGAGGATTCTAATTTTTCTTGTTGTTCTTTAAAGAGCGGTTCTGATTATTTTGTCGATTGTCGTTCGGCTTCATAATTGCTGTGATGAATTTCTTTTTCTTGTTACTTTCAACAAGAATAAATTCATCTTTCTAGTTTTAGTTATGGTATTCCTCCTCAATTATAAGGCGAGTTATCAGACTTTCTAAAGATAATTCTGTTGTTCTGTGCCTAAGAGAATTTTTAAAATCTTTCCATGCAGGGGAAATTTGTCAATAATAACTACAATTTGAAACTGTTCATTTAGGGACATACTTTTTGAGATGATCTCGTGAACAATTTTTTGGATTTCATGAGACTAAGTTTCCACTGATCTGTCATATGATATTTGAGGTAGCGGCTAACAACATACTTTTTTGCTGTAGTTTCTTTAGTATCATATTTCTTCTTTAGAGCATACCAAACCTGTTTAGCAACATTGTTGTCGGAACTGTGTTAATCATACAAATCATTAGCAAATCCATTAAGAATATAATTCTTACATAAGTAATCATTATGTTCCCATTAGGTTAATTCAACAACTTTCTTATCCTTTTCTATTTATTCAGGTATTTTTAGAACAACAGGAATGTCATCCTTCAGAATGTTGGCAATCTTTTTTGTGGTTAGAAAAAAATAACATCTTTTGTTGCCATTATTTGAAGTGACTTCCCTCAAACCAAAAATAGTTTTTCGTAGTCAGAAGCAGAAGAATTTGTCCCAGTAATTTCGTTAGTAGACATGGCAGTATGAAACATCCTAAAATTGCTATTTTTAAGTTTCGAAAAACTTTTAAAAATCAATTTATGCCACCAAAAATATTATTGGGTTGTGTCGCATACTAGGTTTCTCTCTTTATGAAGTTTCACAGCATTGCCCAAATTGTGCAAGACAAACTATCGACAATGAAGTCCTTGAGATAAAACAACCCATATACATTGTATCAAAGTTCTGCTGCACCATAGAAAACCGTTCTAGAATTACACCTTGGATATGGAAATCAGATGATTGCCATCCGTAATATGGTACGAAGACCACTCGAAAGAAAAAGAAGAAGTGAGAAGGAAAGGAGGAGAAGTGGAGAAAAGCCTTAGATGCATAGAGCTTTTGGTGTGTTTTTCCTACTTAGGAGAACCCTCTATTTATAGAGGAAATCCATAATTGGTTCAGTGAAAACTAAACTTTTGACATAGGTTTTTGACTAGGCAATAACAGATGTGTGAGACCAAAGATAAGGGTTTTGGCCAGGCACACAAATGCTCGAATTCAGGAAGGAAGACTGGATCAGATGATGAATATTGACTCGGTAGAGGGCAATTACGTAATTAAAGTATCAATAAGAGTTAAAAATGCAAGCATTCATTTAATATTAAATAAATAAATAAATAATTTATTAATTTTAATTTACTAAAAAATAATACACAAAAGCCAAAGCCTAGCCGAGTCGGCCAGACGATTGAGGCGGCGTACGCACGTGTATGTTGGTCAATTTTGCATGTGTTCTTCCTTCTTTGGGGAACACCCCAAGTTCTATACCTCCACCTTATAAACATTACTAGTATGTGATATCCTTCCAATGTGGGATTTCCTTATTTTTCAATTCACAACAACACTAACTCTTAGTAAAGTCATCATTAGTTCCAAATGTCTTCTATTAATATCATCATCATCTCTAACAACTTTAATTAATTTTATCCTAATCCCTACTCGATCAAGCATCACAACATTCGGTTAATCATTATAGTAAACAAGTCTTACAAAATACGATTAATATCATAATTGAATTCACCCAAAGCTATAACTAAGAGTTATAGATTCTATGAATTTCTATTTGAACTAATGTAAAACAAGCGTTCAATCTATTTCAAATAATCCCAATATATGTTTAAAGCACAATCGACACAATTTAACATCATAACATAAATTGAGTTCATACGAAAAAATGAAAAAGATTTAAAAACATAAAATAAAATTGCATCAATAATATAACTTCGAGAGTCTAACAAAATATCTTTAACCAATGAATTATTTTAGAAACTTATGCTGCCATGAAATTCAGAAAATGACAAAACTATATGATAGTAATAAGGTGTGTGGACAAGACTCTCTAAAACCATATTTATAATCTAGACAAAACTATATGATAGTAGAAAGGTGTGTGGACAATACTCTCTAAAATCATATTTATAATCTAATCTTAGGTTAACCTAAATTACTATAAGGTTTCTGACCAAAATAAAGGCGCAAAAAATAATGATCAATCCAAAATTAACTAATTGCATCAGTAAATGTTGCAGTAACTTTTTCAGCATTTGTAATTTGCATTTTTGACCATCAAGGTGTCCAAATTAGGCTTTGGTCTCAACATAAGAGTTGTGGGTAATCTTCTTATCTTTCCAATTCCCCAAAAACACGTGAAATCGGATAAATACAACATATTCTATGATGAAGGGATAGAGTGTAACAATCCAAAGATTAACTAAGATTTTCACTAAAATCTAATTTTGACCCAAAAATATAAAAATAGATGTAGGGATAACATTCATGGATGCACCTAAATATAACATGGCATTTCAAAATTACAATTGCCTTTCAACTTCCTTTAGAATCTTCTAATTGCTTAGAGGAGAGGGACATTGACTTCAACATTTTTGAATGTATCAAAGATTTCCTTGTCCTTACTTGACTCATCCATTTTCTTTGTTGTGACAACCCTTTTGAAGAAATGGATGTGGTATAGGTAGCTCTACATTATCATCCTTAGAAAGAAGATTAGGTTGGAAGTTGACTTATTATCTTTTTCGCCACTTACAATCTCAGGACTTTATGGAGTATCAAAAGGATTACCAAATCTGAGAATAACTAATCTGACATTGGAATTCACTACCCATTGAGCAGGTAGTGTGTCAGACCCTTGAGATTGTATATGGTTGATTTATGTTGCTAGTTGTTCAGTATTTTATTCTATAATATGTATCGATTAGTCTTTTCTCTACTGATATTGGATATTTCTCTACTCATATTGGAGATTCTAGACTACCATTTTTTTAACGAGGTCTTTCATTATGGTTGCATTATTATTCTACTAGGTTGGTCTGAATTGTTGTGTAGAGGTATTTCCATTGTCACATCTCAAGTTTGGATGGTTTCTCCAATTAAGGTTATACCTATTAGAAGACATATCAAGCGTGTTATTAAATATGTTTGCTGCATAGGTGTGAGGAGTATCATCATTGCCATTGTCTTGCAATACAGGACATGAATTTGTAGGATGCTCTGCATAAGTGCAAATTCCACAAACTCTCGCTAAATGAATCTTGTTTGCTAACAACTTTACCACCAATGAAGTAAGTTCATCAAGCTTGCTCACTAAGTTCTTATATTTAGTGGCTTGTATTTCATTGACACTTTTTGTTTACAGAATTGAATTTATTCAGGTAGTGAGGTTTAATGGACATACTCTCAAAAAGGCTTTTTGCTTATGTTGGGATTTTATCAACAAGTGCTCCTCCATTAGCAGCACCCACAATATTTCGATCTATATACCATAAGCCTTCATAATAGTATTGAACGAATTATTGTTTAGTAATTTGATGGTGAGGACAACATGCACATAATTTCTTAAATATCTCCAAATATTCATGCAAATATTATTTTTCCACCTATTCGATGTCACATATTTCTTTCTTATTGATGCAACTCTAGAAGCATGGATGAATTTCTATAGAAAAAACTTCAAATCATTCAGCTTGCCACAAAACCTTGTTGAAGGTAGTACAACAAATCCTTAAGAACATCTTGCAATGAGATGTGTGTGAAGATCTTCACCTGCAAGACCAAGACCATTAAACTTATGAAACAAATATATTAAATAGACTTAAGCTCAAATGGCATGTTAATGTAAGAATAACCAATACCCAATACATAAAGCATTAAAAGAGTTAAGCTCAAATGGCATGGTTTGATCAATAAATTAAAAATTAGAATAAAAAAGGGAATGACTAAATATTCTACCACTATCACTATTATGCTCACTACCTATGTTATTACTAGTATTAGCCTTATTAAATCTAAGAAGTGAATGAAAAGCCTTATCTATTTTTGGATAAAAAAAGATACAAAGTTTTATAATTAGACCTAGTAGTCATACATTGTGAGAACATAAAGAGGCAGTAGAATAAATCAGGAAACACTTATAATGTCATAGTCGATAAAAAAGTGAATTTAAAAAAAAAAACGTATCAAATAAAATATAAAAATAGAACAAAAATTTTATAAAAATTAAACAAATCTTACTCAAATTTTTTTGAAGATATGCAAAATAAAAAAGTAATCGAAATGAAAGAAGTTCGGATTTCAAGCCTACATTTTCGCATCAAAGATAAGAAAGTTTTTGTTCTATTTTTTATATATTTTTACACCAAATTTTGGATAAACTCGAGCAAGTTGATTTAAAAAATACTTTTTTAATTTCAATGCAAAATCTAACGTTAGAACTTGAAACATGTAACACCCCATTTTTCAAAGCGAGGGTGTATATGTTTTTTTTCAAAAGATATTAAAATAAAAGAGAGAAATAAATAAGATAAACACCTTTGAATAAATAATTAAGTCATTATAATTTAACAAGCAGCGGAAAAGTTTCTCAAAATATGAATCGAAAGTATTTACACAATAATAAGTGACACATGGACTCGTCAAAATAAGATGTCATCCTGACAATAGTAGTAAAGATACAATCTTCCAATTTAAAAAAAAAACCGCAATTCAAAATAAAGACATATGTTCCCTCTATGTCATCCTAATCTGATCATTCTACCAAAAAGCTAAACACCCTAAGTGATCACCACGCGTCCCGTAGGATCCTCTTAACATAGCTCCAGTCAAGCATTCCCATCCACAGGGTACGAACCGGTAGGATTGTCCTGGTTCTCATCTGAGGGCAAAGCCCAAATTTCCACAATAGTTGTAAAGGGTCACCAACCGAAATTAACATTTAACACATAACATTTAAGATTTTAAATGCACAAACAACCTTTCCACTAAGCATGCACCTTGAAAGGATTTTTCATATGCTAAAAGTTCATATAATGCGTGCCAAAGGTAAATGAAATCAAAATAAAGTTCTCAATCAATCAAGTAATACATAACTGACCAAAATATTGATACATCAATTGATAAATCAGTTATCTAACTCAAAATGAGGATTTACACTGAGCCAATCGATAGGCCAAATCGATTTCCTGAAGTTATTTTAGTGAAACTGAACTTTGAACTCACATCAATCAATTGGGGAAATCGATTGATGAAGGTCTGAGCCCCTGTATTGCCAAATCGATTGGGCAAATTGATTTCGTGTAAGACAGAGCCCCTGTATTGAATCCAATCGATTGGGCAAATCGATTTCCTGAAAGACAGAGCCCCTGTATTGGATCCAATCGATTGGGCAAATCGATTTCCTAAAAGACAGAGCCCTTGTATTGGATCCAATCGATTAGGCAACTCGATTTCGTGTAAGACCGAGCCCCTCTAATGAATCCAATCGATTTGCTAAATTGTTTTCTCACTGTTTCTAAGAGAACACATTACCAAATCGATTAGGTAAATCGATTTCCCTGCCAATTCTTCCAAAATTACATAATCAACTCATTCACATTCATACACAACTCTAAATCTTAACACTTAGCAATTTCCACACAAACAATACGACAATTGGGTTTTCGAAATAGTTTTGAAATCAAACATGCTATCACACAATTCCAAAACATAACTCTTAGTAAAATCAACACAATCACAATGACATCTCAAGTTCAAATACTCAATAATAAACTTGAATCAACACTTTTACACACAATTTCAAAACATACCGCTTAACGGTTACAACGCAATACCCACACAGACAAGATGAACCAACAAATCACATGGCATCACCTTGGCTCGACAATCCCAACACAGACAAGATGAATCAACAAATCACATGACATCACCTTGACTCGACAATCCCAATACAGACAAGATGAACAAACAAATCACATGGCATCACCTTGACTCGACAATCCCAACACAGACAAGATGAACCAACAAATCACATGGCATCACCTTGACTCGACAATCCCAACACGGACAAGATGAACCAACAAATCACATGGCATCATCTTGACTCGACAATCCCAACACAGACAAGATGAACCAACAAATCACATGGCATCACCTTGACTCTATCCACTACAATCGTTAAGTAAATGCAATATTAAAAGATTCCCCGTTTTTAATATTCATTTAACTTAAGCGATTTTCACAACAAACATTAAGTAAGCAAGACATTAAGAGATTCCCCATTCTTAATGCTCATTTAACTTAAACAATTTTCACAACACACATTAAGTAAACGAGACATTAAGGGATTCCCCATTCTTAATACTCGTTTAACTCTAATGGTTTTCAAATTTCACACAAAACAAACTCACACATATTATCCAATTCAAACCAAAAACACATCAATTGATTTCTCCACAAAATCCAATCATAAACATATCAAATCTCACAAGCATTAATCATGAACACGACAAATACGATGAACACAAATCATCACAACATACTACTCAAACACAACAAATTTCATATACTCAAAATCATACATAAATGGGTTAAATTCATTTCCTCCAAATCAACTCCTACCCTAATAAAATTCTTTTCCACACAACCACAGGTAAGGCCCTAAATGCAATCTAAAAGTTTGGAAGGAGCCCTTACCTTCACGTTAGCTTTCACGTGTGATTACAGCACCGTGAGTAAATCCGGTAAATTTTCCGCTCGCTACGCCGCTTCCAAAGTTGGTTCTCTAGCACCGTAGCGTGGTAGTGAGCAACTTTCCCTTCTATCTCTTTGCGAAATTAAGCTTAGATCTAGGTGAAACGGGAAGGTTTGTGTTTGACGGTTTTTGAAATCTCTAACCCGTTTTCGAATCCGAGAAGGAGGAAGGAGTTGGGAACTTGATCTTTCTCACCCACTAGCCTTGGGTTTCAATTTTCGAACCCAAAGGGAGCAAGAAAATGAAAAATGAATGACAATGGAGGAAAGGAGGGAGATGCTCGCGGGACAGAGGAAGAAGGAGGAGTTTTCTGGTTTTTCTTTCCTTTCTTTCTTTTTCTTTTTCTTCTCTTTCTCTTTCCTTCCCTCTTATTTCCCTCCAATCATATAAATATAAATTTATATATTAATTACAATTAACAAATATCTCAAAATATCTAGATACTTGTTAAATTACCATTTCACTCATAACTTCCCAAACCACTTTGTTAAAGATATCTTCTCTCGTCGTAACTCAATTGACAGATGAAATTCCAGTAGTTAAATTAATTTATTTATCGATGAACAAATTTAATCGGGGCATCAATATATATTTTTGAGCATGTAAGCACACAAAATATTAATAACTTGGCTAAAAGCCTCCGAGTTCAATACCTAAAATACACTACAATACATAAAGTGTAATTTAAAATTTTGGGTCTTACAAAACACATAGAAAACTCAAAAGAAAATGTTATAAAAGTTAGTAGGGTTCTTAAATTTGCTAGTCCTTTTCAAATATCTCTGACAATAGGGGCCATTTGATATGTTGTCGTACACTAGTCAAAATAAAAATAAAACATATAATATAGTAACAAGTAACTTTCCTCGTCTCAAATCGATCTCATATATAACGATAATCAAAATTAAGAGCGTGCAACGAAAAATAAAAGGCTTTATAGTTTGAAAAATAGATTGAGTAGTTATAGAGAATTATCAATTAATTCAAATAATCAATTAAATGATTTTTGGAGTTCTTCATCGGGACTCTATTGTAGGTTAAAAATAAATATTTTATGTTTCTATGCTTGTTTGATAGTAAAACTTACCAAGCATGCGTACATTAATTTAATCTGATTTCCAATTGGATCAAACATCACAACATTTGATTAATCATGACATTAACGATTGTTACAAAATACGATTAACGTCATACTCAAATTCAATAAAATCTATAAAACAATTACAAATTCTGTGAATTCCTATTCTAACTAACTAAAATAAGCATTCAATCTATTTCAAATAATATCAATCAAAGTGATATATTGGGATCGTTACCATTAAGAATCATAACATAAATTGAATTCATAAACAAAGTGTAACACCCCGTTTTTCAAAGCGAGGGTGTATTTTTTTTTCCAAAAGAAATTAAAATAAAACAGAGAAATAAATAAGGTAACACCTTTGGATATATAATTAAGTCGTTATAATTTACAAGCAGCGGAAAAAGTTCTCTAAATATGAATTCAAAATATTTACATAACAAAAGTGGTACAGTCTTCCAGTTTAAAAATAAAAGCAACCCGAAGAAAGACATATGTTCCCTCTGTGTCAACCTAGTCTGATCATTTTACAAAACAACTAAACACCCTGAGTGATCTCCACGCGCCCCGTGAGATCCTCCTAACGTAGCTCCAATCAAGCATTCCCATCTACATTCCTATCCGTAGGGTACGAACCGGTAGGATCATCTTGGCTCTCATCTAAGGGCAAAGCCCAGGTTTCCACAATAGTTGTAAAGGGTCACCAACCGAAATTAACAGTTAACACATAACATTTAAGTTTTTAAATGCATGAAATAACCTTTCCACTTAGCATGCACCTTAAAAGGGTTTCCATATGCTAAACATGCATAAACAAAGTTGAAAATTGAAGTTTTTAACAAAACAACATTGTTGTATTCAAATACAACATCTCTGTATTCGAATACAAGGTTGTTTCAGCATTCAGCAGCAAAAACAACATGTCTGTATTCGAATACAACAGTCTGTATTCGACTACACAGTAAGTCAGTAGCAAAACAGCATGTCTGTATTCGAATACAGCTTCCTGTATTCGAATACACAGCAGACAGCAGCAGAAAAACAGCAAAATTCAGCATTTTTCAGCTTTTTAAAGGGTATCGAAACCAATCAACACTTACACACAAATCCAAACAATCATACTTAACAATTATAGCGCAAACACTACGACATCTTGAGTTTTGAAATGGTTTTGCAATCAATCACACTTACAAACAATTCCAAAACATCCACACTTGGAAATTATAACAAAATCACCACGACAATTTAAGTTTCGAAAAGGTTTTGCAATCAACCAGACTTACACGCAATTCCAAAACATAACACTTAGCATTTTCAACACAATCACCACGACAACTTGAGTTTCAAAATGATATTGCAATCAAACATGCTATCACCACATTCCAAAACATAACACATAACACTTAACACTTATAACACAATACCACAACATCACGATGAACCAACAATTCACAATTTACCAGGGTGTAGTCTCTCACGGACAAACACCTGTGCAGTCTCTCACGGACAAACACAATTCACCAGGGCGTAGTCTCTCACGGACAAACATAATTTACCAGGGTGTAGTCTCTCCCGGACAAACACCTGTGCAGTCTCTCACGGACAAACACAATTCACCAGGGCGTAGTCTCTCACGGACAAACACAATTTACCAGGGTGTAGTTTCTCATGAACAAACACCTGTGCAGTCTCTCACGGACAAACACAATTTACCTAAAAACATAAGTCGTAAACGTACCACCTATCACGGGTCAGTACTGTTTACCGAGGTGCCACCTATCACGGGTCAGCACAACTTACCAACAAGCGTAAACCATAAACGTACTGCCTATCACGGGCCTGTACCGTTTACCAAGGTGCCACCTATCACGGGTCTGCACGGTTTACTAAAACAAACATTAAGTAAACCAGATATTAAGAGATTCCTCATTCTTAATACTTATTTAACTTAAACGATTTCCACAACCAAACAGACATTAAGTAAACAAGACATCAAGAGATTCCCCATTCTTAATACTTGTTTAACTCTAATGGTTTTCAAATTCCACCCAGAACAACTTCAACCGTATTCACAAATTTATTACACCATTCGTGCCAAAACACAATAATTCTTTTCTCCACAAAATTATTTTCACGACGACATTAAGTAAACGTAGATATTAAGAGATTCCCCATTCTTAATACTCATTTAACTTGACGATTTTCAAATCAAAACATTAAGCAAACAGAAGTATTAAGAGATTCCCCATTCTTAATATTCTTTTAACTTAAACAGTTTTCAAAACAACATTAAGTAACCAAAACATTAACAGATTCCCCATTCTTAACGCCCGGTTAACTTAAACGATTTTCAAAACAAACATTAAGTAAACAAGAAATTAAGAGATTCCCCATTCTTAATTCTCATTTGACTTAAACGATTTTCCAAAACATTAGTAAACAGAGATTTTAAGAGATTCCCCATTCTTAATACTCATTTAACTCAAAACGATTTTCACAAACACACATTAAGTAAACAAGACATTAAGAGATTCCCCATTCTTAATACTCATTTAACTTAATGGTTTTCAAATTCCACATAAAACAAACTCAAACCTATTATCAATCCACATCAAAAACACATCAATTCATTTCTCCACAAAATCCAACATACACATATCAAATTTCACAAGCATCAATTATGAATACATCAAATACGATGAACACAATCAACACAACATAACATTCAAACCCAACAAATTTCATTTACTCAAAATCATACATAAATGAGTTAAATTCATTTTTCCACGAAATATCCATCAATATCACCAAAACCCCATATTAGAATTTCACCCATAAAGCATTAAATTCATTTTCCCCAAATCAACACTCCAACCCTAACAAATTCTTTTCCACACAACTACAGATAAGTCCCTAAATGCAAACTAAAAGTTTGGAAGGAGCCCTTACCTTCACGTTAGCTTCCACGTGCGATTACAGTGCCACAGGTAAATCCGGTAAAATCTTTCATTCGCAACACCGCTTCCAAAGTTGGTCTCCTAGCACCGTAGCGTGGTAGTGAGCAACTTTCCCTTCTATCTCTTTGCGAAACGAAGCTTAGATCTAGGTGAAACGGGGAGGTTTGTGTTTGAAATCCTTAACATCGTTTTTCTTCGTTTTCGAATTAACGAGGAAGTATGAAGCTGAGAAATCCTTGCTTTCTTACCCACCAAGCCTTGGGTTTCTATCCTTGAAGAAAAGAACGAAAAAGGAAGCAAAACTGACGAATGAAGAAAAATGGAGAAAGTGGGTTCGCGCGGCAGAGAGGAAGAAGATGAAGTTTTCTTTTTCTTTCCTTTCTTTGTCTTTCCTATGTTTTTCGTTTCTTTCTTTTTCCTTTCCTCCTATTTCCCTCCAACCATATATATATATATATATATAAATTAATATATTAAATATAATTAACAAATATCTCAAAATATCTAGATATTTGTTAAATTACCATTTCGCCCATAACTTTCCAACCCACTTTTGTTAAAAATATCTTCTCTCGTCGTAACTCAATTGACAGATGAAATTTTCAGCAGTTAATGTAATTTTAATCGAACTTCAAAATATCTTTTTGATCATATAAACTCCAAAATATTAATAACTTTGGCAAAAAAGCCTCCGAGTTCAATACCAACAATACATTAATATACATAAAGTACACTTTAAAATTATGGGTCATATACAAAGATTATGGAGAGATGATAAGTTGACCGAAAAATATAAAAATATGAAACAAAATTGTATCGAAAATTGAATCTGAAGAGTCTAACAAAATATCCTTAACCAATGGATTGATTTAAGAACTTAAACTACCATGTAATTCAAGAAAGGGCTAATTGTATGATAACAGTAAATTGTGACGGCAAGACTCTCTAAAATCTTATTTATATGCCGTAAAAAAAAAAAAAAAAAA
>JBBPBS010000549.1:5152119-5168300 GCA_037974835.1 Cicer judaicum | reverse complement strand
CTAAAATCTTATTTATATGCCGTAAAAAAAAAAAAAAAAACAAAACTTAGGTTAGTTCATCCTTAAAGTCAAAGAAGGACGGGAGATTCAGAAGTAGAAAATTAGACCAATGTTACTCATGTGATGAAACCTCAAATAAAAAATCCAATACCATTGGCAAATCAAATATCTATGTGTCATAGTTAAAAATCATATAGAAGAGGATAATGATGATGAACTCTAACTTTTACCTACGTATGATGAATTGCAAGATGTATTTGAAGAATTTCACGAAAAAGCTAAACATATAACAAAATTGTTGGATCATAAAAGAATTATTTTAAACTTAGAAAATCAAATGACAAGGTTTGAAAAGAATTTATCTAAAGTTTTGAATTAATCTCATGAAGTTGTTCAAGTAGTGGAATATTCTCATAATTCATCACATTCTAAAAAATGTGTTTCTTTAGAAAATGAAAATATTATTTAAAAAGTATAAGTTTTTAAATTTGAAGTTGAAGTATGAAAACTTCAAATCATACGAAATATTATTCTAAAAAATAAAAAAAATAAAAAAAACACTCTTTTAAAATGTATTATCGTGAATCTAAGATGCAAAATTTATCACACATTACTTGTTTCTATTGTGTGGAAAATAAGGGACACATGTCCTTCAAATGCCTTATAAGAAAAGTATTTACCAAATAGTAGGATGGTGCAGATTCTCAAGAGACAAGTTATCAATTCAACATACAAGGAACCATAAAAAATTAGACATCTATTAATCTTGTTTGATTGTTTTGTAGGTATGTTTGAGAGCATCAAGTTCTTAGTAGTTTCTTAAAAAAAGGATACTTCAAATGTTTCAACAGTGACTTATCAAATTTTAATTCATATTTAAAAAAAATAGTAAAATTTCGAGTTGTAAATATTTTTTTGTCATTATTTAAGAAACGTTACAGTAAGGTATATCTATTAATTTTCTCATTGTTGAATTAATTCAAGCAAGTATACTCAATTTATGTTTTAATTATTTTCCGCATGCATAAGAAAAATGTGTCATATTTGAAATGAGTGACATATATATATCTTTTAAGTCTTGATAGTTGATTTAAATATGTTTCATAAGTCAATTATGAGTTTTAGATATATTTTCTTTAACTAGTTTGTTCTATTTGTGGTCAAGTTTTTTTTTTCCAGTTACTCTATTATATTTAAGTTATATATATGATTCTTTTAAATTGTCTAGAATATGTTTTATGAATTTAACTACTACAGTATGTACTATTACACTTGGATATTTGTTTGAATGTTTAGTGTTGTGTGTTTTTCTCCCAAAATACCATGTGTAAATCTTATGATTTTGTTGATTTTATAACTCATCCCTATGCTTTAGGCGATGCGATTCATTTTTTTGAATATTCATAGATTTCATGGATGTACCATCTAGCTTGATGCGATTCATTTTTTTGAATATTCATGGATTTCATGGATGTACCATCTAGCTTTTGGTTAATTGTCGTTGCATGCAAACTTTACAATACTTCTAATTTTATGGTTTTACTCTATTTTTGATATATTATTTCAAATGAGGAAGAAATAAGTGGAAAACTTGTATCAAAGTATCAAAATTTTAAAGTCATGCATTCACATCTAAATCCTTTCCAACTATATTGAGAACTTCATCAACAAAAGTCTTGACAAAGCTTTGCAAGGTGTGACATTATCGAAAAGAGGGAGAATGTAACTATAGGATTCCCTAAGATAGACTTAGTAATTTATACATGTCATAACTAAGTTTATTTAGTTATATGATATGTGTGTGTCTTTGTTGATTCTCTATTTCTTAAATATTCACAAATGCTCATGAATGAAAAAAGTATCATGAAACATCATATTTTATCCTGAATAACATTATTTGCATGAAAGGATCATATCGGTACATTTTGAAAGAAATCAAGATAAAGCGAATGAACTATCGAGAGATCCAAATGACTTGATGAACTATCGAAATTTCAAATGATATGGTACGATCCGGTTCGACCCTTTCTAATATTTCAAATGGCCTAATGAATCTTGGACTTAGTTTTCCCTTTTTACCAAACAATAAAACTACTTTCATTCGTGAAACTCAAAGGAATACATGTTCTCCCACTGAAAACTCTAAGAGACGACACCTCTTATCAAAATAAGATTTTTGTCTACTCTGAGTTGTCACTAAGGAATCCCGAATCTATTTAACTTTTTCAATGGCATCTTGAATTAGTTCTTGACTGACTAGTTTAGCTTATCCAACTTCAAACCATCCTATCGAATACCTACATCGTGTTTTGTACAAGGCCTCAAAAGAAGCCATCTGAATACTAGATTGATAACTATTATTGTATGCAAATTCCATCAAGGGAAACTATTGGTCCCAACTACCTCCAAGATCGAGCACACAAGCATGAACGATATCTTCCAATATATGTATAGTCCTTTCAGACTGGCCATCTGTCTAAGGATGAAAAGTTGTGTTAAACTTCAAATGAGTTCCTAATTAAGTTTGGAACGACTTCCAAAATTGAGCAGTAAATTGAGTCCCACGGTCAGAAATAATAGACACTAGTACATTATGCAAAGAGATAATATTATCTAAATAAAGTTTAGCATATTGAGATGTTGTATAAGTAGTCTTCACAAGCAATAAATATGAATATTTGGTCAACCGATCTATAATAACCCACACTGATTCATAACCTTTTTGGGTTTGTGGTAGACCTGTGTTTCAACAGGTTGAAGTAACAATGCAGGCTTTTGGTGCTTAGCCTTTACTTGTTGACAAACTAAGCAATTAGAGACAAAATATGCTACGTCTCTCTTCATCCCTTCCAACCAATACAATTCTCTCAAGTCTTGATACATCTTATTAGAACCTGGGTGAATAGTATAAGAAGAATGATGAGCCTCCTTTAGCCACCAACATTTGAACACACAATCGAGACTTCAACCTCAACACACCATCAGAATCAACTGAAAAATTTGAAATTTTACCATTTTGAACATCATTTACCATATTCACCAAGTATGAATCTTGACTTTGAGCTTCCTTGATATCATCAATTATGGTTCAACGAATTTGTACATAGGATAAAAATAACCTCGAATGACCAAGTTTGAATTGAAGTCGACTTTGAACAATTGCTTAAAATTCTTTAACTATTGACCTATTTACTTCTGCTATATGAGCGAGACAACCTATGAATTTCCTACTCAAGGCATCTGCAACAACATTTGCCTTCCCTGGATGGTATATGATTGTGCAATCATAATGTTTCAAGAGTTCCATTCATCTTCTTTGTCTTCAATTTAAATCTCCCTGGAGCAAGATATACTTAAGACTTTTATGATCAGTATAAATCTCGCAAGTTTCACCATATAAATAGTGCCTCCAAATCTTAAGAGCAAAAATTACTGCACCCATTTCCAAATCATGTGTAGGATAGTTTACCTTGTGCCTCTTGAGTTTCCTAGATCCATATGCAATATAACCTCACCTTGTTGCATAAGTACACAACCGATACCAACTCTCGAAGCATCACAACAAACTATATAACCTTCACCACCAATAGGTAATGCCAAAATAGGCACTGACATCAATTACTCCTTCAATTTTTGAAATCTTCATCACATGCATCATTCCAATGAAACTGAACATTCTTTTGGGTCAACCTAGTCAACGAAGATGCAATTGTTGAGAAATCCTTCACAAAACGTCGATAATATCCAGCTAAACCAATAAAACTTTAAATCTCCTTCACAATGGTGGGTCTGGACCAACTTACTTGGATCAACACTTAATCCATTCTTATATACAATATGACCTAAAAATGCCACACTATCAGGACAATGCAGGCTTTTGGTGCTTAGCCTTTACTTGTTGACAAACTAAGCAATTAGAGACAAAATCTGCTACGTCTCTCTTCATCACTTCCCACCAATACAATTCTCTCAAGTCTTGATACATCTTATTACAACCTGGGTGAATAGTATAAGAAGAATGATGAGCCTCCTTTAGCCAACAACATTTGAACACACAATCGAGACTTCAACCTCAACACACCATCAGAATCAACTGAAAAATCTGAAATTTTACCATTTTGAACATTATTTACCATATTCACCAAGTATGAATCTTGACTTTGAGCTTCCTTGATATCATCAATTATGGTTCAACGAATTTGTACATAGGATAAAAATAACCTCGAATGACCAAGTTTGAATTGAAGTCGACTTTGAACAATTGCTTAAAATTCTTAAACTATTGACCTATTTACTTCTGCTATATGAGCGAGACAACCTATGAATTTCCTACTCAAGGCATCTGCAACAACATTTGCCTTCCCTGGGTGGTATATGATTGTGCAATCATAATGTTTCAAGAGTTCCATTCATCTTCTTTGTCTTCAATTTAAATCTCCCAGGAGCAAGATATACTTAAGACTTTTATGATCGGTATAAATCTCGCAAGTTTCACCATATAAATAGTGTCTCTAAATCTTAAGAGCAAAAATTACTGCACCCATTTCCAAATCATGTGTAGGATAGTTTACCTCGTGCCTCTTGAGTTTCCTAGATCCATATGCAATATAACCTTACCTTGTTGCAGAAGTACACAATCGATACCAACTCTCGAAGCATCACAATAAACTACATAACCTTCACCACCAATAGGTAATGCCAAAATAGGCACTGACATCAATTACTCCTTCAATTTTTGAAATCTTCCTCACATGCATCATTCCATCGAAACTCAACATTCTTTTGGGTCAACCTAGTCAACGAAGATGCAATTTTTGAGAAATCCTTCACAAAACGTCGATAATATCCAGCTAAATCAATAAAACTTTGAATCTCCTTCACTATGGTGGGTCTGGACCAATTCTACACTGCTTCCACCTTACTTGCATCAACACTTATTCCATTCTTATATACAATATCACCTAAAAATGCCAAACTATCAGGACAATGCAGGCTTTTGGTGCTTAGCCTTTACTTGTTGACAAACTAAGCAATTAGAGACAAAATCTGCTACGTCTCTCTTCATCCCTTCCCATTAATACAATTCTCTCAAGTCTTGATACATCTTATTAGAACCTGGGTGAATAGTATAAGAAGAATGATGAGCCTCCTTTAGCCACCAACATTTCAACACACAATCGAGACTTCAACCTCAACACACCATATTCACCAAGTATGAATCTTGACTTTGAGCTTCCTTGATATCATCAATTATGGTTCAACGAATTTGTACATAGGATAAAAATAACCTCGAATGACCAAGTTTGAATTGATGTCGACTTTCAAAAATTTCTTGAAATTCTTTAACTATTGACCTATTTACTTCTGCTATATGAGCGAGAGAACCTATGAATTTCCTACTCAAGGCATCAGCAACAACATTTGCCTTACTTGGGTGGTATATGATTGTGCAATCATAATGTTTCAAGAGTTTCATTCATCTTCTTTGTCTTCAATTTAAATCTCCCTGGAGCAAGATATACTTAAGACTTTTATGATCGGTATAAATCTCGAAAGTTTCACCATATAAACAGTGCCTCTAAATCTTAAGAGCAAAAATTACTGCACCCATTTCCAAATCATGTATAGGATAGTTTACCTCGTGCCTCTTGAGTTTCCTAGATCCATATGCAATATAACCTTACCTTGTTGCATAAGTACACAACCGATACCAACTCTCGAAGCATCACAATAAACTACATAACCTTCACCACCAATAGGTAACGCCAAAATAGGCACTGACTTCAATTACTCCTTCAATTTTTGAAATCTTCCTCACATGCATCATTCCATCGAAACTCAACTTTCTTTTGGGTCAACCTAGTCAACGAAGATGCAATTTTTGAGAAATCCTTCAAAAAACGTCGATAATATCCAGCTAAACCAATAAAACTTTGAATCTCCTTCAGTATGGTAGGTCTGGACCAATTCTGCACTGCTTCCACCTTATTAGGATCAACGCTTATTCCATTCTTATATACAATATCACCTAAAAATGCCACACTATCAGGACAATGCAGGGTTTTGGTGCTTAGCCTTTACTTGTTGACAAACTAAGCAATTAGAGACAAAATCTGCTACGTCTCTCTTCATCCCTTCCCACCAATACAATTCTCTCAAGTCTTGATACATCTTATTAGAACCTGGGTGAATAGTATAAGAAGAATGATGAGCCTCCTTTAGCCACCAACATTTGAACACACAATCGAGACTTCAACTTCAACACACCATCAGAATCAATTGAAAAGTCTGAAATTTTACCATTTTGAACATTATTTACCATATTCACCAAGTATGAATCTTGACTTTGAGCTTCCTTTATATCATCAATTATGGTTCAACGAATTTGTACATAGGATAAAAATAACCTCGAATGACCAAGTTTGAATTGAAGTCGACTTTCAACAATTGCTTAAAATTCTTTAACTATTGACCTATTTACTTCTGCTTTATGAGCGAGAAAACCTATGAATTTCCTACTCAAGGCATCTGCAACAACATTTTCGTTCCCTGGGTGGTATATGATTGTGCAATCATAATGTTTCAAGAGTTCCATTCATCTTCTTTGTCTTCAATTTAAATCTCCCTAGAGCAAGATATACTTAAGACTTTTATGATCGGTATAAATCTCGCAAGTTTCACCATATAAATAGTGCCTCCAAATCTTAAGAGCAAAAATTACTGCACCCATTTCCAAATCATGTGTAGGATAGTTTACCTCGTGGCTCTTGAGTTTCCTAGATCCATATGCAATATAACCTTACCTTGTTGCATAAGTACACAACTGATACCAACTCTCGAAGAATCACAATAAACTAACCTTCACCACCAATAGGTAATGCCAAAATAGGCACCGACATCAATTACTCCTTCAATTTTTGAAATCTTCCACACATGCATCATTCCATCGAAACTCAACTTTCTTGTGGGTCAACCTAGTCAACGAAGATGCAACTTTTGAGAAATCCTTCAAAAAAACGTCGATAATATCCAGCTAAACCAATAAAACTTTGAATCTCCTTCACTATGGTAGGTCTGGACCAATTCTGCAATTTTTCCACCTTACTTGGATCAACATTTAATCCATTCTTATATACAATATGACCTAAAAATGCCACACTATCAGGACAATGCAGGGTTTTGGTGCTTAGCCTTTACTTGTTGACAAACTAAGCAATTAGAGACAAAATCTGCTACGTCTCTCTTCATCCCTTCCCACCAATACAATTCTCTCAAGTCTTGATACATCTTATCAGAACCTAGGTGAATAGTATAAGAAGAATGATGAGCCTCCTTTAGCCACCAACATTTGAACACACAATCGAGACTTCAATCTCAACACACCATCAGAATCAACTGAAAAATCTGAAATTTTACCATTTTGAACATTATTTACCATATTCACCAAGTATGAATCTTGACTTTGAGCTTCCTTGATATCATCAATTATGGTTCAACGAATTTGTACGTAGGATAAAAATAACCTCGAATGACCAAGTTTGAATTGAAGTCGACTTTCAACAATTTCTTGAAATTCTTTAACTATTGACCTATTTACTTCTGCTATATGAGCGAGAGAACCTATGAATTTCCTACTCAAGGCATCTGCAACAACATTTGTCTTACCTGGGTGGTATATGATTGTGCAATCATAATGTTTCAAGAGTTCCATTCATCTTCTTTGTCTTCAATTTAAATCTCCCTAGAGCAAGATATACTTAAGAATTTTATGATCGGTAAAAATCTCGCAAGTTTCACCATATAAATAGTGCCTCCAAATCTTAAGAGCAAAAATTACTGCACCCAATTCCAGATCATGTGTAGGATAGTTTACCTCGTGCCTCTTGAGTTTCCTAGATCCATATGCAATATAACCTTACCTTGTTGCATAAGTACACAACCGGTACCAACTCTCAAAGCATCACAATAAACTACATAACCTTCACCACCAATAGGTAATGCCAAAATACGCACCGACATCAATTACTCCTTCAATTTTTGAAATCTTCCACACATGCATCATTCCATCGAAACTCAACTTTCTTTTGGGTCAACCTAGTCAACGAAGATGCAATTTTTGAGAAATCCTTCAAAAAAACGTCGATTATATCCAGCTAAACCAATAAAACTTTGAATCTCCTTCACTATGGTAGGTCTGGACCAATTCTGCACTGCTTCCACCTTACTTGGATCAACACTTAATCCATTCTTATGTACAATATCACCTAAAAATGCCACACTATCAGGACAATGCAGTCTTTTGGTGCTTAGCCTTTACTTGTTGACAAACTAAGCAATTAGAGACAAAATCTGCTACGTCTCTCTTCATCGCTTCCCAGCAATACAATTCTCTCAAGTCTTGATACATCTTATTAGAACCTGGGTGAGTAGTATAAGAAGAATGATGAGCCTCCTTTAGCCACCAACATTTGAACACACAATCGAGACTTCAACCTCAACACACCATCAGAATCAACTGAAAAATCTGAAATTTTACCATTTTGAACATTATTTACCATATTCACCAAGTATGAATCTTGACTTTGAGCTTCCTTTATATCATCAATTTTGGTTCAACGAATTTGTACATAAGATAAAAATAATCTCGAATGACCAAGTTTGAATTGAAGTCGACTTTCAACAATTGCTTGAAATTCTTTAACTATTGACCTATTTACTTCTGCTATATGAGCGAGACAACCTATGAATTTCCTACTCAAGGCATCTGCAACTACATTTTCCTTCCCTGGGTGGTATATGATTGTGCAATCATAATGTTTCAAGAGTTCCATTCATCTTCTTTGTCTTCAATTTAAATCTCCCTGTAGCAAGATATACTTAAGACTTTTATGATCGGTATAAATCTCGCAAGTTTCACCATATAAATAGTGCCTCCAAATCTTAAGTGCAAAAATTACTGCACCCATTTCCAAATCATGTGTAGGATAGTTTACCTCGTGCCTCTTGAGTTTCCTAGATCCATATGCAATATAACCTTACCTTGTTGCATAAGTACACAACCGGTACCAACTCTCAAAGCATCACAATAAACTACATAACCTTCACCACCAATAGGTAATGCCAAAATAGGCACTGACATCAATTACTCCTTCAATTTTTGAAATCATCCTCACATGCATCATTCCATCGAACTCAACTTTCTTTTGGGTCAACCTAGTCAACGAAGATGCAATTTTTGAGAAATCCTTCAAAAAACGTCGATAATATCCACCTAACCGAATAAAACTTTAAATCTCCTTCACTATGGTAGGTCTGGACCAATTCTGCACTGCTTCCACCTTACTTGGATCAACACTTATTCCATTCTTATATACAATATCACCTAAAAATGCCACACTAACAGGACAATGCAGGATTTTGGTGCTTAGCCTTTACTTGTTGACAAACTAAGCAATTACAGACAAAATCTGCTACGTCTCTCTTCATCCCTTCCCACCAATACAATTCTCTCAAGTCTTCATACATTTTATTAGAACCTGGGTGAATAGTATAAGAAGAATGATGAGCCTCCTTTAGCCACCAACATTTGAACACACAATCGAGACTTCAACCTCAACACACCATCAGAATCAACTGAAAATTCTGAAATTTTACCATTTTGAACATTATTTACCATATTCACCAAGTATGAATCTTTACTTTGAGCTTCCTTTATATCATCAATTATGGTTCAACGAATTTGTACATAAGATAAAAATAATCTCGAATGACCAAGTTTGAATTGAAGTCGACTTTCAACAATTTCTTGATTCTTTAACTATTGACCTATTTACTTCTGCTATATGAGCGAGACAACCTATGAATTTCCTACTCAAGGCATCTGCAACAACATTTGCCTTCCCTGGATGGTATATGATTGTGCAATTATAATGTTTCAAGAGTTCCATTCATCTTCTTTGTCTTCAATTTAAATCTCCCTAGAGCAAGATATACTTAAGACTTTTATGATCGGTATAAATCTTGCAAGTTTCACCATATAAATAGTGCCTCTAAATCTTAAGAGCAAAAATTACTGCACCCATTTCCAAATCATGTGTAGGATAGTTTACCTCGTGCCTCTTGAGTTTCCTAGATCCATATGCAATATAACCTTACCTTGTTGCATAAGTACACAACCGATACCAACTCTCGAAGCATCACAATAAACTACATAACCTTCACCACCAATAGGTAATGCCAAAATAGGCACTGACATCAATTACTCCTTCAATTTTTGAAATCTTCCTCACATGCATCATTCCATCGAAACTCAACATTCTTTTGGGTCAACCTAGTCAACGAAGATGCAATTTTTGAGAAATCCTTCAAAAAACGTCGATAATATCCAGCTAAACCAATAAAATACCTATACTCGTACCCGTATCCTCTTGGGTATTTCTTTTAATACCCGTACCCCCTCTAGATACCTATGTGCCCGTACCCGTACCCATTACCCACACTTTAACTAAAATAGATCGATAAATAAATGATATTGTTGTGATTAAGTTTAAAAATTATTCAAATATTTTTAATCCAATCATGAAGTATGATAAACTAAAATATTTTCTAACTCAAAACATTTCAAATGACCACTCATTGCAATACACATTCAAATATCCATAATAATATTTTATGAAGTTGCAAGTTCTACGACAATATTATTCGAAATTTCTAAAACAATTGATAGGTAATTATAAGTGTAATTATAAAGTCACGATTAATAAGACATAACTTTTAGTTATAAAGTCACAATTATTTACATATTCATCATAATCTGAAAGGAAATATGACTTCTTATGCAAGAATTATGTATATGACAGTCAAAAGAACAATACACAAGAATGTAAAACAGTTTAACAAAATCCCAATTTTATTAAACAGATTATTCAACAAGGTCCCAGATTAACAATATAACATACACAGTAATTGTTTAACAATTCAAACTAGATACAAGCATGTATATTCAATCTTTCGATCAATAACAGATAGAACATGTATCAACATTAATCAATTAAACAATTATGTAAACGATAAGGGATAGAAGAATGATACTCAGAAATTTATCTTGGTTCGGTCGTCTGTAAGACAACCTACATCCAGTCCCAAGATCAACTTGATCTTAGCCTTTTTCACTAGAATCTTCTATAGAATGTTTTACAGATTGTCCAGCTAGCTCCTAACCTATCTATCCAACTATCTTAATTCTAACATACATCCATCGCATCCCTTGAGTTATTCCGGTAAACTCACACAAGATCGCAATGAGGTTCCTTCTTGATGATCACAAGCATCAACGAACGGTAACCACCAGTTTAGCTACTGGATTTTTACACAATTTGGTTTCAATGTAATTTTACAGAAATTGACAATAAAGAAGATCAAAAGGTCTTTCTAACAAAAGCGACTTGATCACACAATGATGTTCAAACTCTAAGTGTTTGCCAAATGATTTAGTTTTCTCAAAGTATTGTGTGTATCAAAGTTCAAAGTCTCAAAGGTTCTGTTTTTGGAAAATTTCAAATTCTATGTCAAATCAAAAGTTATGTTCATTCTTCTTGAAAAACAGTTTTGAGATAGTTTTTATATGTTTCAGAAAAACACATATAAATCGATTTGCCAATCGATTTTATAAAGCATAGAAACACTCCAATCGATTTGCTAATCGATGCTCGTGTTTCTTGTTTTTCTTGAATCTTGAAAACATATGCATCAATCGATTTCCCAATCGATTGTGTTAATTCATAAATCAGAAAACTGAGACAAGTTTATATCAGTATCGATTGAGGAATCGATTTCGAATGTTTTGTTCCAACAACGAGATCAAAACAATCGATTCCACAATCGATTGATATTTCATCTTAATCGATTTGGAAATTGGTATGTAACTGAAACAATTACTCCAATCAATTTGGCAATCGATTGGACTGGTCTCTGGGACTTCAGAAAATTACACGAATCGATCCGTCAATCGATTTGCTTTGTCCCAGTGTTCCAGTTATTCAATTCCAATCGATTTACCAATCGATTTTAATTGTTACTGGGACGTAGCCATTTGAAAAACATTGATGTGCCAATCGACTAGGAACTTGGTTTCTGATATATGATAAAACATTTTCAACACCCAATTGATTTGTCAATCGATTAGTATATGTCTTGCAAGTCAAGAAATAAAATTCAATTGATGTCTCAATCGATTGGATTTGTCACAGAGCTACTGACTTAGAAAAACTTTTGTCCAATCGATTTGCCAATCGATTTGATTTAAGGATATTTGTCTCTGTGTCTCATTCAATCGATTCATCAATTGATGTTCCAATCGATTCTCCAATCGATTGGTATGTTACAGTGGTTAAGTCAGAAACAATTTAAGCTCGAAATCGATTTGCCAATCGATTTGAAAGGCTTGTGACTTGCCCCTGTAACTCACACAATCGATTGCTTTGCACCAAGAGTTCAAGTTTCACTGATATCCTTCACAGAATCGATTTACCAATCGATTGGATCAGTGATAACTTTACTCCTGAGTCAATCAATCGATTGCCCAATGGATTAGTCAATTGATTAGTCAATCGATTTTGTTTACTAAGTTCAATTTAAAAACCATTTTTATCTTGGCAACACTTATGCATGAACTCATGTATGATAAGTCTAAAGCCTAATAAACACAATCACTAAAGACACATAAGCATAGTTGACTTTGTCCGGCACATGCTTCACTTCAAGCTTGATTCCTTGCATTCCAAGCATTGTGTCCATATGTTTAGTGTGTGTGTGTGTTTCTACCTGAAATGCAACTTGATTCAAACAGTTAGATTAATCACAAGACATTGTATGTTTGTTAGTTATGTCAAAACTAAAATCAGGGGGACTTATGTCCAACATAATCAAATTCTTAAAAAGTTTACAAATATTTATCTTTCAATTATAAATATTGTAGTGGCCCAATGATATTAATAGATGTTAAAATATAAAAGAAAACAATTAATTAAGCTAAAGACTAATATAATAAATAAATAATATATTTATATAAGTGTAGGTGCGGGGTGGAGTGCGTACTATAGTACCCGTACCCGCACCCAAACCCGCTTAATTTTGTGGGTAATTACTCATCTCCATACCCATACCTATTATGCGGATTTTAACCCTACCCATTGTGGTTTTCTTTTACGGGTACCCATTGGATCTGAGTCTAATTGCCATCCCTACATGAGCATCTCTCGAACAAATAAAAAGTATATCTATAACTACTGCATTGCATGCCTGAGCATCCTGATGAGTCAAAGGAAACACTCGAGCTTGACCTCTTCTTGTCGGTATTTAACCTCTACTACTAAATCCTCTACCTCCCTAATGAGATGTTCTTGAACCTTTGACATAAGAGTTCCCACTTTATCACATATATGTAGAATGAGCCCGAGAAGATGCCAAAGTTGTTGGTGCTGATGCATAACTAGAGGATGGATGTGTTGTATCTACAGGACAATCCCTTTTGATGTGAGCTGCTTGACCACATTGATATCACACCTTACAATTACCATCTCTAGAACAATTTCCAAAGTGAAACCTACCACAAATAGAACGTTGTGTACCTGAAACACCGGAATGTCTCTGAGGGAAAGTGGATTGTGATGCTCCTCCAAAATCTGATCTACGACTTTGCATTGTTCCCAAAGACTACTCGTTATGACCATCTCTTTGAGACATGAGTCTTCATTATCCCTAATAACAAAACATAGATGCACCACCATGATTCAGATAGTTATTGTAAGATCCTTCAACCCTTTATTTCTTTTGTGAATCTTGTCTATTACCTCATTTTTCCTTCTGTTGTTGCTTAATCTGAAGTGCCAAACTCAAAACCTAGGCAAAAGTAGAACAATTTGACCCAACCATAGATCTAAATAAGTAATCCCACAATCCTCTAATGAACCTCTTGACACGTATCTCACCTAATCAAAGAAGGTGTTGCACAACCTGTTGTAATCCTCACAGACCAGCGGCAAAACTCTTCCATGTTTGGATTTTTGCGCCTCTTCCTAGGTACCTCAACATTGACATCCAAGCCACGTCCGCCAACATTAGCTCTCTGCCTATGTCGACCATAAACTAAACACGACCTCTTTGACTAGTGCTTGGGAAATTGACTCATCAGCAATTTCCCTTATAGTAGGAATCCTAGTCTTGGGTGGCATTCTCACCTAATCAAAGAACATTGATCAAAATTGAACAAGACGACAAGAAAATATAGAAGGCTCAAAATTTCTCATAGGGAAGGCTCCATCTAATGGGTAACTGTCTATAATCAAAACGAGGTAACTAGGTGCACCTAACGCCATTAACGATTTCCTAAGACATGTATTTAAAATCATCTTTAATTTCATCCTAATTCATGAAAAACATATTCAATCACATAACCATTCAATATTTAAATACTTTTCACTCCTACATAAATCAAACTAATAACATATTATATAACATAGACCATTAAAATAAATAAATAAATGATGAAATCGAAATAAATTTTAAAGGTTGTGTTCTCCAAATTTTTAAATAAATACTTTAACATAAAAAACAAGTAAAATAATAATTATAGCATTATAAAAATATAAGACGATGACCCTCGTTAACTCACAACTATGGAGAATGGCCTAAGTTTATTGTCCAACAACTCTTAGAGTAGTAGACAATACCTCAGCTGACAAATCTGAGTAAAAAAAAAAATATTCTCAAGACTTTAGAAAATTTATTCTAAAGTTTAGCTAACTCTAGGAAACCATAAAAATCTTTTAAATTTAATCTAACCATAAACTAAGATTTTTAACCAAAACTACATATTTTTCTAGATATTTATACTAGCATTAGAGTTGTGTATTTACCTCAAAGAGTCTCAATAAACAACTCTCAAGAGATGGACACCTTTCTCCTTCCTTAAAGCACAAACCCTAATCCAAAATCATAACTAAGAGAATTTGTAGAAGTATGAGAAATTATACTCTTGGGGATGTTAAATTTCTTCTAAAGATTGAGGGTTTAAGTATTTTAGAGTGAGAAGAAACAAGGAGAAGGAAAGACGAGGAAAAAAAATGGGGGGAGATGGTGTTGCCAAGAGGAAAAAGAAGAGAAAATAAGGGAGTGAAATAGAAAGAGAATGAGAGTGGGTGTTTGGTGTGTTTTATTTATTATTATTATTTAAAAAAATGACATGGGGAGTGTCTGTTTTGTCTTGGGTAAAAAAAAGCCAAGAGTCTTAAATTTAAGATTTAATTCTTTTGTTTATACAAACGCTTGTTTGTGTGTAATCATAATAACTTGATTTTTGTTGTTGATGACGTTAGTAAAAAAATATTAGTTATTTGGTTTAGAGTAAATGGGTATTTTAATTTATTCTTGTTTTTTTTTCTTAAAAACATAACAATCCACTTTGTTTAAATTTAGAATTTTGTCACTTATCATCCGAAAAATCAGGATGTTAGAGTAACTGTATGTATATATATGCAAGGAAGAAATAGAAGAACTAGTATAAAAATAGTTGTTTGAGAAATAATTTTCTCTAAGCATCATCTATTATATATTTTTAAAACAGACTTTCGATGCTACCTCATCATATTTCATCCATCTTATCATATTTCATCCACCTCAGCTAAAAAGCTGGTGTGTACATCTTGAGAGTGCCCTTCTCATTCAACAACTTCTCCTCTTTCTTCCACAATTTCTTTAATACCTCTAAAGTCTATTTGATAATATTATTTTATAATAAATATATAAATTATAAAATTATTTTACAATTATTTATAATAAATTTATAATATATAAATTATTTTACAATTTGATAATAATTTATAATTTATATTATTAGTCATTAATATCCACATAAATGTTATTTATCTAATCCTCCTTACAATTATATTATTCCACTTATAGTGGATAATAATTTTATACGTTAAAAATTCAATTACTCATTAATGTCAATCCATTTAAAATTACTTTTAATTTATGTCAATCCATTTTTTTACTAACTTTTCATAAAATAAAAATATATATTCTATTTGACAGAAAATACATAAATTTATTAAAAATAATCATAAAATATGAATATATGAAAAGTTATTAAAAAAGTTACTTCCAATTATTAAAATACACAA
>JBBPBS010000549.1:5105275-5151487 GCA_037974835.1 Cicer judaicum | reverse complement strand
AATACATAAAATATTACTTATAAAATTATAAAATTATTTTACAATTATTTATAATAAATTTATAATTTATAAATTATTTTACAATTTGATAAAAATTTATAATTTATATATTTATCAAATTATTTATATGTTATTTTATGGTAAATTTATAAATTATTTTATAATATTATTAGTCATTTACCAGTGATAATGATTTGTATTATTAGTCATTAAATTCAATTGAAAAAACCACCTAATCACTCATAAATATCAACATAAATACTCTTTATCTAATAATAATTATATTATTCCACTTATGGTGAGTAATGATTTTATACATTAAAAATTCAATTACTCATTAATATCAATCCATTTATAGTTGCTTTCAATTTATGTCCATCCATTTTTTAAGTATTATTTTATAAAATAAAAATATATATTCTATTTGACAGAAAATTCACAAATTTATTAAAAATAATCATAAAATACGAATATATGAAAAATTAATAAAAAAGTTACTTCCAATTATTAAAATCTACTATCTATTATATATATTTAAAATACACTCCCGATATCCCAACAACTTTTTTCTTTTACAAACTCTCAATGAAATATATTCAATAATTTCTTTTACAACAAGTTCTC
The DNA here is from genome assembly GCA_037974835.1 of Cicer judaicum. Lineage (NCBI taxonomy): Eukaryota > Viridiplantae > Streptophyta > Magnoliopsida > Fabales > Fabaceae > Cicer > Cicer judaicum. The sequence continues at coordinate 5,150,863 of JBBPBS010000549.1, read as the reverse complement.
ACGCTCGCTATTAAAACATCATACTAATAAAACAAATAAATTCATACTATGGTACAATATAATTCAACATTAACAATTCTTTAAAATAAAAAATATTAAATAGTCAATCATATTTTTAAATTTTTACATCTTATTTTTGGGTTCGTATTTTATATTTTATTTCATCAAATAAATACAAGTATCATTATATGTTGAAAAATAAATTAACAATCAAAGTACAATGAGTCAAACAATTATCCTACAAATTTTACAAAATATTTTATAAATTAAATGATGATTGTGATAAACATAATTTTTTATCATTTTAATTTTTCTAATCATATTCAATTATTAAGAATCAATAAAGTAATATTATAAGATAATTATATTTATAATACATAAAATATTTCTTATAAAACTTATAAAATTAATTAACTAATATCGGCGCAGCGCACAAGCCAAAATCTAGTTTCTTTAATTTATGTGTCTACCTTCATTATCATTTTCATATTTTGGTGATGGATGTTGCAAAATTCTATTTTCTCATATATTTTTTAATAATAAAAACATTAGTAACAATGAAATTTTTGTTTTGAGACAATTTCATATTTTGAATTGATGAGAAGGAAAATTGTTTTGAACTTATCCCAAACAATTGTGAATTGTATTCATAATTGAATTTCTATACACTTTGAACATTTGCACAAACAATTAAATTCTAGTTTACTTCATTATTGATTGAATCATTTCAACTATATTTGTTCTAGCAAAACTATTTTCTAGTATAAATTTGTCATTCAAATTAGGAGCCATTGATTATAATACTATACCGAATTGCAAAAAGCAATATTTCCAAAACCAATAAATACTCAATTCCATCACAATCAAATATTTATGATGCTCATAAATAAATCTTTGAAATTTTATTTATTTATTCAACCTTCCTTCTAGAATCCATAAGACATATCGACCAACAATAACCACTTCGAACCTGATTTTTGATGTAATATTCTCTCTTTTGCGTGTAGCTACGACTATAATTTACCACAAATGGTTGTCATGGTATTCATATAAACGTTATCACCATTTGCAACTTTTGCATCCAATTTTATCACCGTTGATCAGCCGTGTCATTTATCTGTAAATCAATTAATTCGAATACCATTATATTCCAACGTTTCAGCTTGCCATTGGGCAACTTCAATTTTTCCTTCAATGTTAAGGATTCCACCTGTCTACTCCTCCACAAACTGAGAGAATCTTTGTGATCAAGCCAACAATTATTAAAACAGAACAGTTTGGAACCCCAATTGTTATGAAGCAACATAAACCAAATAGGACAGTGATCTAAAATCTCTCTTACCTTTTCAAATAGTACTTCAGTCAAAAAGAATTTGTCCAACCTACTCCTAGCTAAACCATTTGAACTAAACCATGAAAATTTCTTCCCCAGTAATAAAGGACCAATCAATTTCATTCGCGTGAAAAAAAAAAATCAAAAACCTTCCCTCTCAGGTTTGCTTCCTACCAGACCCATTGCTTTCTTTTCTCCATTAATATCCAACATTGTGTTATACTTCGTCTATACACCATTTCCCTTACTGAAATAATCTTATATGGTTTTTCAATATTTTCCGCATCCCCCTCCTCCCAACTAAAGTGCATGGAGAAACACAACCCAAAAAGCTTTCTTATGAAAATGTGAAATTTACTATAAAAGCCCATTTCATCTAAACTATCAATATTTAAGGATGACAACATAACTCGCATCCGCATGTATCCGCTCAAACTCATATTGATTTAGGCAGTGAAAATTCGCTTTGATTGGGTAGGGTGCAAATTTTTCCTGAAATTAAAATTAGGGGGTGATGATGGGTTTGGGGTAATATTATTATAAAGTCCTCTCAGCCCAAACCTCCCTCCGTCCAAACATGCCCCTCTAGTAATATTATTGTTGTTTTCAAATTTTATATACATGTACATATTGAATAAACTTAATATTTTTTTAAATATTAAATATTATAGTTTCATTTCCATAGAAGATATTTTTAATTTTATTATTGTTTAATAATAATAATCTTATTATATTTAATTATAATATGATTTTTAAATTTATAACTTTATATATACGAATGGATGCAGTTGAATGTGGGGAAACTTAAATTCCATTGCGGACAGGGATGACACCTAAATTTCACACCCATTAAAAATGAGAGCAGATGCAGATTTTACCAATTAATCGGGTGCAAGAATAGAGGAGACCAAATCCGCCTCCGTCCCGCTCCGTTGCCATACCTATTAATATCCTACCCGAAAAGTTGTGTGTCATAAAAAAACATATTAAGTGTAAAGTCCTACATTGGCTTATACTAAGAAAAAACTTTTGATATGGTTGACATCAATTAGTTTAAAATTTTTGTCTTATTGTAATCATTTATCTTTAAATTAATCCCTTTTGTAATTGTACAATTTTCGATTTTTTAATATTTTTTTCATAATTTTAGTCATTTGTCCAACAGTAAAGTTATATTCTAAATTTGGTGTTGCAACAAAATGTGATAATTGTAAAGTCCTAATTTCTATAATAATGAGAGTGTATTTTTCCTTAAATGAACCAAATACTTTCGAAACTTTTTCAAAACATAATCATTTTTACATAAAACCTATATAATGTTTTTTAATGTTTTCCAGAAATGATCAAAATAATATCACATTAAGAAGTATGACATAACGCACATATAACAATGATATATCATGCTTCACAAGACAATTTATTTATCATGACTCAATTTTCACAAGGATCAAATGGGATTCTCTCACTAGAAATTCTCACTTCGCGGCTCATCATGATCACCATGTAACTATGAAATGAATTAGCATACATTTTCTATATATATACAATGCAACTTATTCCATCCTTAGAGGGATTGGTTAGTCCTACGTACTAAAAACACCACATGCGGGTCCCCTAAACAACACCGTGTTCAACATTAAATTAACACAACAATACATATTAATCTATCATGTGCACAAATCCACAACAACACAATTACGTACATATATTCAACCATGTATAGACATTAACAACAACAATAACATTAGGTGCAAACAATTAGTCATGCACAAATGAAAATAAAGTCATCACGTACAAAAATCTAGCTAGGTACAAAACCAATAATAACGCACATCAAGTACAACTTACATGTTATAATAAAAAGTGAGAAAGAGCCCATACCATGGAATAGGTTCTCACTCACAACTCTAGACACTATTCCAACTCTGTCTACTCCTCTTAGACCTTTAATCATAGAGATCATTCATTTACATAGAAGGAACCCCAAAAAACTCCTCTCTAAGGTATTCAATCGGCCATCACACATTACCACTTATAGGGTTTGTTTTCTCCCAAACTAACTAGGTACATAGGTTCTATTACTTATTAGATCACATTGGGTTGAATCACATTAAATAAATACCGAGAAGATTTTAAAATTTTAACTTATTTTCTCAATTGGTTTCTCTCAAAATTCTAATAATCATTTTGTAAAAATCCTACTCTTTTCAAGTTTGAAAATAAACATATTTTCTAATAAAATTTTGACATGAATTATTTGTTTCTGCAGTGATTCCTACATTTCAAATCATCTTGAACTTTTTCAAATCAATCAAGTAAAAAATTTAACAATCACTCTCCCCACTTATGAAGGTGCCAAAAGTTTGAAACAAAACCTAAAAGACTCTACTTATTCATCAATTCAATACAACATAAGAACTTTCAAGTCTTCTACTTATTTACCAAAACTAAGTCTTTTAACTATGATCATTTTCTTCAAATTTCTATATAAACTTAACAATTTAAATATAAAAAATAATACAAATTCAAACTTAGCACCTAATAATTATTTTCGTAAAGCTTTTATGTTTACAAATAATACAATATCAAGTATTTTAAGGACAACTATTTTCAAATAAAGTCTCCATGAACTAACTTTCTATATTCAAACTTGTTATTTTGTAACTAAACTTCTCAAATCTTTGAATCTAAAAACCCAATACTTTACAAACCATGTATCTAGAAAATTTTCTACATCATTCATTTTCTCAAACATAGCAACAACTAGTAAATGTCTCGCAAATATTTTTAGGTACTCAACATAAAATAAAACAAAGGTTTAGTTTTGAGTAGGAAAACATTTATTAACAATGAAAACAATCATCTCTCACTACTCACTTTAGCTTTGGCCATTAGAGAATAAAAGAGAAATAATATTTTTATTATCTTTAACTAATATCACAAGAATTATCAAACAATTTATAGGTTTTCCTCTATATCACTTCGTCAAATAAGCTCTTAATCTTGGGTTAAAATGGCTTTCTCTCAAGTTTGCCACCACCAACAATTGAAGAAAAGAACTCCAAGGGAGAGAGATGTATGCCATGGCCAAAGGGAAAAGAGAGGAGGAAGGAAAACTCACCAAATTTTCTTACGCCATTAGCTTCCCCTTTTCACATCAATCCTTCTCCTCTTGAAGTCACTCATAAATTCTTACTCTAACTTCACTAAAATTTGAAACTTTTCTCTCTTGAGCTCTAGCAAATAGAGAGAGAAGAGATGTTTTTTTTCTTTCTATTTCCTCACTCATAAATTCTTACTTTTGTAGTCTTCAAGTTGATGGTCCATCCATATTAGTTGAGAACCTGCTGAAATGTACTCAACCTCTGTTGTTGACATTGCAATAATGTTTTGTCTCTTACTTGACCAAGTTATTAAGTTTTCACCTAAAAAGGTGCAATTGCTACTAGTGCTCTTCTCTCAAGTTTATCTCCAGCATAATCAGAATCACATTATCCACTAAGTTTGTACTTAGAAGATTTCTTGTAAAACAAGGTAAGACTAGTAGTGACTTTTATGTATATAAGGATTCTCTTAACAACGTTTAAATGTGATTCCCTATGATCAACTTCAAATCTTGCACATACACATACACTAAACGTGATGTCATGTCTTGAAGCGATAAGGTAAAGTAAGGATCTTATCATTCCTCTATAGGGTTTTTGGTCAAATTTTTCGCCTGAATCATTTTTTCAAGTAAAAAGGTAGGGTGCATTGGTGTAGCCATAAGTTAGTAATCAATCATTTTAAACTTCCTAAGAAGCTCTTTTGTATATTTAGTTTGATGAATGTATATACCCTTTTTTACTTTGCTGAATTTGTATCCCTAAGAAGAACTTAAGTTCTCCCATCGTACTCATTTGTAATTCAAGTTACATCAATTTAGAATATTCTTGACGAAGAGTGTCATTAATACATCCAAAAATAATGCCATCAACATAAATTTGAATAATAAGAATGTTATCTCCTATTGATTTTATAAAAAAGTGTATTATCTACTTGTCCTCTTTCAAAGTTATTTTTAAGTAAGAAGTTACTGAGTCTATCATACCATGCCCTAGGTGCTTGTTTTAGACCATATAGAGATTTATTTAAGTATAAATACATGATTTGGAAAATCAAAACTTTCAAAATATAGGGGTTGTTTAACATAGACTTCTTCACTTATATAACCATTTAGAAAAACACTTTGAACATCCATTTGAAATAATGTAATGTTATTGTTTACAACAAAAGAAAGTAGAATACGAATAACTTATAAAATGGCCACTCGAGCAAATGTCTCAGTGTAATCAACGCCCTCTTGCTGACTATAGCCTTTTACGACAAGTCTTGCCTTATTTCTGACCACTTCACATTTTTCGTTTAGCTTGTTTGTTGAAAACCCCACTTAGTTCCAATAATATTCTTTTCTGGTCTAGGAACTAGATCCCAAACAACATTCCTCTCAAATTCATTTAACTCTTCTTGCATTGCAAGAATCCATCTATCATACGTCAATGCTTCATCAATAGAGGAAGGCTCAATTGATGAGAGTAAGCCAAACATATTAGTATCTTTAAGTGATGATCTGGTCCTCAAAGGATCACTTGTACTTCCAATTATTAGAGTTTTAGGATTAGATGACTAGTACTTCCATCCAGATCATTCTTCTGACTTATCTTGACTATTTCTAACTTGATCAGATTCATCTTTTCAATATTTGTCATATTCCTCTGATTTGTTTGTATTCGCTTCCTCTGGTTCTAGTAAACGTGCAATATTCTCAACATGCTTTGACTTTTTAAGGTCAAGTTGTTTGTCATATAAATTAGATAATTGAAGAATGAAATTAATACAGCCAAAACATCAGTGATGTTTCTGGTTTTTATATCAAGCTTTTTGTTATCACAGTAAACATAACATCATACACTAGATTAAAACCCTCATAGTTCTTCTTTTCTGGTTTTTAGATTCTGAATTTGCATATTATCTGATTAGAGAGTCTGGATGAAGGGATTTAAATTCCCATCTATATTTTTAGTCTTGATGAACTTGATTGGAGTGTTCAAAGAAGTCTTATGATTATGATTGTTTGTCAAACACTTTTGTTTCTCTTAATGTATTGGGTTCCTCTGGTAATTTTGGAATTGATGGTAATTCTGATTCATCTAATAGTTTATGTTTTGTTGATATGTGTGATTTATCTGCTACCTTTTATTTTATTGATATGTGTGATTTCTCTACCAATTTTGATTATGTTGATACTTCATTTTTTCTGTTGATATTCCAGGTTCATCCTATGGTTCTGGTTCTGATAAGTAATGTGTTGACCAGTCCTTCTTCTACCAGAGTCAGTTGGCTTTTGTTTGGTAGGGCTTGGAACATAAACCTTTTTTCCTTCATATATTGCAAGCATCCATTGTCCATGCCCCATGATTGGTGTTTCAATTTGATTGTTTAGAACATCTGCAACATAAATAATTTTATCCTTTGGTACCCAAATCTGGTTGGGTCCTGGTTTGTTAGATCTTAAAGATGTCTTTTCTCTCCATGTGGTTAGCATAGGAAAAGATATTTTAGTGTGACGTTTCTTATAGCAAATAGTACATAAATCATCAGAGGGAATAAACATAGATTCAATTACTTTTTCTTGAAATCATATTCCTCTTTTATACCATTCCTACTAACCCTATAAATAATAGATGCATATTTGCTTCTTTCTATACGATTATCAATAAAATCTTGAAATAATTTTTTTTGTTTATCAGAATTACATGTGGTATTTTCAATTGATATTGACCTATAATTACTTTTCAGAGTTTGATTTTCAGCCTAAAGTTCAACAATATTAGTTTCCAGATTTGTATTTTCTATTTTAAGTTCAATAATATAAGTTTTCAGAGTTACATTATCTGTCTTAAGTTCATTAATATCAATTTTCAGATTTGCATTCTCTATTTTAAATCCAGTACTTTGATTCTTTAAAACATTTACTTTTTCAATTAGATTTGTATTTTCTTTCCTAAGTGTTTTGAGTTTTAAAGACAATTTGTTATTAACATTTAAAAAATCATTTATGGAAGAAATTAAATCAGATAGAGTAATTCAGACAATACCTCAATTTCTTCATTTAATTTGTTGATTCACTAAATCGGGACATGTTGAACCCTTAGATATTTCCTCAAACACTATAAAGTGCTCAACCTTGACACTGAACTCTGATACCAATTCAAGGTGCAAACACAAGAAGGGGAGTTGAATTGTGTTTGATAAAAGTGATAATGTTTTGCTAATTTTATGATTGTTGGTTGATTTTTATTAATTACTCAAATAATAAGCAATCGGATTCAGAAGCAGTAAACAATGAAAGCATAATTAATTTGACACATATATTTATCCTGGTTCACCACGTACTTGGCGACATCGAGCCCCTTCATTCAAAAGGCTTTAGTCCACTAATTTAAATACCTTGAATTAAAAAGCACCTGACCCTCCAAGCCAGTCTTCCCAAACAGCCTAACAACCCCAGACTTATGAGGATCTAACCACCTTGACCCTACAAGCCAAGTCTTCTCCTAACAACCTGACAACCCCAAATTGAAGAAGGAACTAAACCACTATCGAGTTGGATACAAAACACTGAGACTTGAGTAATTGCTTCTAACAAAGTTGATAATAATAATAACTCTCACGTTGTAAGAAGAGAACACTCAGAAAATATTTCTAACATGAACAAGTGTTTCTCTCTTTGAACTCTAAGATGAATTTAGAACTTTCAGGTTGAGTTCTTCTACTCTTTTATGCTTTTTGATTCTTTTCTCTTTCAGCCTTGAGTGTCTATTTATAGTAGAAATTTGGGCTTCAATTTAGTCCTTGCTTAATTCTAAAATATATCTTGTTCAGAATGAGTTTGTAAATTTTTCACATTGATTATTTTCCTATTTTGTGTAGATTGAGTTTGTAAATTCTTCATATTGATTATTTTCAATTTTGATAAAATGTTCTTCAAATCTTAAATAAATCTTCTTTAAATAATGATCAAATATTGTCCAAATCTTCTTCAAATATTCTTCAAATCATGACCATATCTTCTTTTCAACTTAGTCAAAGATTTTCTTCAATTATAAATATGAATAAAATCTTATTTTAGATTTTCATCAATTATAAATTTGAATCAAATCTTATTTTTGATTATCTTCAATTATAAATTTGAATCAAATCTTATTTTAGATTTTCTTCAATTATAAATTTGAATCGAAACTTATTATAGATTTTTTTCAAAAACATGAATCTTCTTTCATACTCTTTGACGTAAAATATATTTTTTCCATAAAATACTTTTGTTACATCAAAACACTAAATGTAAAACCATCTTGGTTCCATCAACTTTTACTAGAGCATTGACTAGAATAGTGGTTTTACTCAGAGTTTTCTTCTTTGGTCTTGAGTTATAGAATCAATGAAGGTCATAACTCTTAGTTGTCTTTAGTTAGAGGCAGATTACAATTGTAGCATTTTTTTACTATATGATCAAAAGATCAACCGTTGATTCATTTTTACTTTGTTTTTAAGGTTTTGACTCAGACTCTAGATTAGCATCTGCTTGTTGCAATGCTTCTTATTTCTATATCATGATTTACTCTATAGTAAACATAATTACTTGTTTATTAGGTGATAATATTTTGTGTTAAACACTTAAAAAATTATCTCTAATGTGCTCATAATATATGCTACCTTAAAATAGATAGTCATTAAAATAAATATTTATCTTCTAATTTAGTTTGAACACTTAACAAACATTGTTAGGGGATAATTATTCTTGATATTTTTATTATCATCAAAACATCAATAAGAGGGCTATAGCTCAAACTCTTTTACACTAACACTCATGATATCATTATTGCTGAAGTTATTGGAGAGATTATTCTCTTTTAACTCTACCACAAAAACTATAATGTCCTCCATAATGCGACTTCCTTCTTCTAGTAAAAATCAACTTGAAGTCCATTGTTAACTCATATAAATATTATCATGCATTTAAGTGTTGCAAGGGTGGAATACTCGTACACTAGTTACCATTGTAATTGAATCACCAATTTACATATAATATAGTATACAATCACATGCCATTGCTAATAGAATCAGATAATTCAATAAGATCGATTAATCACACAAATCAATCAATCAAGATTACACAAATCATGACTCATCAAAAGTTATTCAAATAGAAATAATATAACACTTTGTCACAATTATCCATAAAAAATAGTTTTCTAATTTGTCAATAGTATCTTTATTAAACCTATTCAATGAAGACTTCTATTTCAATATGGGCATAAGTTCTTTTCAACAACGATAACATTATTTTTTGCAATGAGAAGATATTCAATATGTACTCCAATTATTATGCCTCTAACGCTGTATCTTATTCTAGACAGTTCTATACTGCCTAGTTTCACCATGTTGGGTAGTATGATTTCCCCTAGTTATAGTGGTTTGTTGAGGTAAAGTCCCTTTTAGTAATAACAAATTTTAATTAGACAAAAGATGTAATTCATGTTGATTTTATTAAGTCATATAATATGTGTTCTTGAGTCTATTAATTATATGACATGTTTTTGTGAAGCTTAAACAAGTTTTTGAAACTTACTCATCTTTGAGCACGTTCATCACTCTCAAAATGGAAGTTGTCATCATCAGTTTCATTAATTGAAGAACTGAGAATATCTATTGATGACAATCAAGACATAGATAAATAAATATTAAATTTATAGATCAAACAAAAAAGAATGTGAACCATAGTACAAAAGAACATTTTCATATGACAAAAAGAATATTGTGCAAGGGACAAACTAACATTTATCACATGTGCAAAGACAAATCCACTCTTTATGAATTATGCTTTCAAGTCATACTAATGCATGTTCTTCATAGTTGAGGACATTCATACATGGGGATGTTGAGAAGAGAATGTTCTCCACTACAAGTACAAAAGATAACTCATTGCAAGCTCTCACAACCTACTTTATAACTCAAGACAAGTTGTCTCAATCTGTTAAGAGGATGATCAAGCTCATCAATCATGTTGATAACAGAAGTGGATGTTTTCATACTGATGATGATGTTATGATCATTCTTGAAGTTGTGCGATTTTAGAGAAAAGGAATGGACAAAATAATAAGGGTTTGTGTATTATTGATAATAGCTTTATGCTAACTTGATTACAAAATACTCAATACTAATATCTATTTATAGAGAAACATAAACTCAATATTCTAATATAATTGATCATAGGGAATACCTCAACATACTCAAATATAATATAAAAGATATTTTCTAATATTTTCTAAGATTCTAACACTCCCTCTTTAGCTTGTTACAAGAAAATAATGTTTTGCTTTGCAAAATAATAAAAATGATGGAAAGGCAACTTATAGATTGAAATCATGATGGAATGGGACATTGGAAGAGAGGAGGAAGTACAATTGATAAGGGGTTGAAAGAAACAGGATTGGGTTTTGAATCATGTTTAGGGTTTGTATATGGAGAAGAGGACAAGTAGTCAGATAATGTATTTTTAGAAGATTCGTGTGGAGGAGTCGGTCTAAATGGTAGTGAGGGTGAGAGATTTAGAAATGGAGAAGATGGTGGAGATGATGAAGATGAAGGCGTGTTAGGGAAAGCGTTTTTCCTGGCAAACATTTTTGTTCGAGCCAATGTTTTTTTTTCACAGAAGTGGTTTTGTGGTGATGAAGTTGCACTTTTGGAAGATGAAAAATCGTGATGATGAAGTTGCAATTTTTCAGTTTCTGGAGTGAAGGTGATGTGACTGATGGGTATTGGAAAATAGGAGAATTGACAGTGTGACAGTTGCTTTTGCAGACAAGGGAACACATCTCATTAATGTTATGCAAAAAGCGGTTTTGCTGATTTTCTGAGGGAAAACAGAGAATGACGAGTAAAAAACACAAACTGGTGAACGTTCTCCATTTATGCAGAAAAAAATTTAATGAAACCATATTGGACTTTTGATAATTTTCAGTTTTTCTTTGATAGAATTAAAATTTTCCTCTACAAGGGGTGTGACAAAAATATTAGCCAATTGTTTTTTAGTATCTACAAAGATTAATTCAACATCCTTTTTATTTACATGATCATAAATAAAATGATGTTTTATCTCTATATGCTTGGATCTTGAATGTTAAATGAGATTTTTTTTTTATAGATTAATAGCACTAGTATTATCACATTAAACTGGAATACTTGAATAACTTATAGAGAAAGTCTTCAAATTGATTTTTTATACAAAGAACTTGAGAACATCAGTTTGCAGCTGAGACATAATCAACTTTGGTTGTTGATAGACCAATCGTGTTTTGTTTTCTGCACGACCAACTTATTAATGCTTCTCCAAGAAACTGACATGCTCTATTTGTGCTTTTTCGTTCAATTTTATCTCTAACATAATCAGCGTCGCAGTAAGCTAGAAGACCAAAATGAGAATATTTCTTATACCAAAGGTCAAGATCAGTAGTACCAACGTGATATTTGTAAGACCCTTAATTTTAAATCCTAAATTATACGATTTTAGGGTATGGTGTGTAGAATTTCTCAGACGTTTAGCCAATTTTTGGTATTTAGTGGGTTAAATGCCAAAAATATATTTTTGGAAATTGGATTAAAATTATTTGTCGAAGAATAATTTATTTAGGTTACGATGAATATAATACCGAACAATTTTGTTAAAATATCTCGGGTTGCTGAAAATTATATTTGTCAAATGAGTTGTGATGACAGTAGATATTTTTATCAAAATGGTTTGAGAAGTGATGATTTTCATAAATATCTAAAATATCTAGATATTTAGATATTTATTTGCTTAGGTTTAATTATTGTATATATATATTTATATATTATATATATATAGTATATTATTATTATTAGTAATATTATAGTAATATATATATATATATATATATATATATGTATGTATATGCTAGAAAGGAAAGGGACGGGAAACAAAACAGAAACAGAGGAAAGGGAAAATACGTTCCCTCCATTCTCGCGAACCATTCTCCTTCCTCCTCCTTCTACCTTCCATTTCCTTCGTTTTTCTTTCTTTGGCTTCAAGAATAGAAACCCAAGGATTAGTGGGTAAGATAGCAAGGATTTCTCAGCTTCATACTTCCTCGTTGTTTCGAAAACGAAGAAAAAGGATGTTAGGGATTTCAAAACTGTCAAACACAAACCTCCCCGTTTCATCTAGATCTAAGCTTCGTTTCGCGAAGAGATAGAAGTGAAAGTTGTTCACTACCGCGCTACGGTGCTAGGGAACCAACTTTGGAAGCAACGTTGCGAGCGGAGATTTTACCGTAATCGCACGTTAAAGCTAACGTGAAGGTAAGGGCTCCTTCCAAACTTTTATTTTGCATTTAGGACATTATTTGTGATTTTGTGGAAAAGAAATTTGATGTATTTGAGGTGTGATTTTGTGAAAAATTAATTTAATGTGATTATGTGTAATTTAGTGGAATTTAAATTGGAGATGTGGTTTGTGGTGATTCAAGTTTGGTGTGATTTAAATGTTCATAATTATTATTATGAATTTTTGAGATGTGATTTATTTGTGGATTTTGTAGAAAATGAATTGATGAAATTTAGTGGTTTATGTGTAAAAATGTGGAGTTTTGAAATTTGGTGAGTTATGTTTGAATTGTTGAAATTTAATTGAGGTGTTATATGTGTGTTGTGGAATTGAATTGATTGTTGTCAGTGTGAATTGACGATAATTAAATTTGATGAGTTTGAGTTACGTAATGAGTTATTTTCAAATAAATGAGTTTGAACTGAAATTGAAATTTTACAAAAAATTAGCGTTGTTAAAGTCGTGAAAAAGTTCAAATTTTAACTAAGTTAAAGAGTTTGAGCAAAAAAATAGATTGAAATTAAAAATGGTTAGAGTTCAAAATATTACTCTTTTAATTACTCTTTGATTGAGTTTAAAAAGAAAAAAAAATTAGAGTATTTTATTAACTCAAAAATTTCGGTGCTTTAATAGTCAAGTGTGTGTGTGGGAAATTTTGACGATATTTGTTTTATATAGTTTTAAGTAAATAATATAGATTATTTGGTTTTAAAACTTTGGTGTGTGAGAAAGATTTAATTTTGAAAATTTTATTGTGTTTGGATTAGTTTTATTGTGAACAAGTTGTTATAAATATTCATGTTTATGTAGTTAGCTCCTTGAGTCTCGAAAAGGAATCGAGACCGTTGGCACCGAGTTAGCGGTGGGGAGAACTCTGATATATTAATGTTGTTGTGGTGATTTATGGTTGAAAATTCTAGAGATTGAATATGGTGATTAATGTTTGGAAATTTTGGTGATTGATGTTAGGTGAAATTGATGTGTTCATAATTAATATTATGAATTTTTTAGATGAAATTTATGTAACTTGGTGGAAAATGAATTTAATTCAATTTAGGTGTGAATGGAATTTGGAGATGTGATTTATGTGTGGTTGTGGAAATTCTAATTGGTGTGAATAAATATGTTTGAGTATGCTCTGTGTTGTGTTTGAAAAATCATTAGTGTTAAATGAGTATTAAGAATGGGGAATCTCTTAATGTCTCGTTTACTTAATGTGTGTTTGTGAAAATCGTTTAAGTTAAATGAGTATTAAGAATGGGGAATCTCTTAATGTCTTATTTACTTAATGCGTGTTTGGGAAAAATCATTTAAGTTAAATGAGTATTAAGAATGGGGAATCTCTTAATATCTTTGTTTACTTAATGAGTGTCGTTCAAATTGTAAGAGTTAGATGGGTATTAAAAATGGGGAATCTTTTAATATCTGCCTTTACTTAATGGTGTTTGTCTGTGAGAGACTACACCCTGATAAATTGTGTTTGTCCGTGAGAGACTGCACAGGTGTTTGTCCGTGAGAGACTGCACCCTGGTAAATTATGTTTGTCCGTGAGAGATTGCACAGGTGTTTGTCCGTGAGAGACTGCACCCTGGTAAATTGTGTTTGTCCGTGAGAGACTGCACAGGTGTTTGTCCGTGAGAGACTACACTCTGGTAAATTGTGTTTGTTCGTGAGCAACTGTACGTTTAGGATTTACGCCTCTCGCGGAGGGTTTTGTTTGGAATTGTGTGATAGCATGTTTTATTGCAAAACTATTTCGAAGCTCACGATGTTGTAGTGATTGTTTAAGTGTTATGTTTTGGAATTGTGTGATAGCATGTTTGATTGCAAAACTATTTCGAAACTCATGATGTTGTAATGATTGTGTTATAACTACTAAGTGTTATGTTTTGGAATTGTGTGATAGCATGTTTGATTGCAAAACTATTTCGAGGTTCATGATGTTGTAGTGAATGTGTTGAAATTGCTAAGTGTTTAGATTTGGAGTTGTGTATGAATGTGATTGAGTTAGTTTATGTATTTTTGGAAGAATAAGCAGGGAAATCGATTTCCCAATCGATTTGATGAGTTACAGGGACTTCGCAAATTTGACAAAATCGATTTGCCAATCGATTTTGTAATATGTTTTTCAAAACCATTTAAGAAATCGATTTGGAAATCGATTGGTAGGTCTCCTGTTTTCTTGAATCTTGAAAATATATTGGAACAATCGATTTACCAATCGATTTGGCCATTACATTATCTCAGCTATTTGGTCAAAATCGATTTGGCAATCGATTGGATTGGTTACAGGGGCTTAGCTATTCATTCAATCGATTGCCCAATCGATTGATTTAAGCCCAGAGTTCAGATTTTTCAAAACAACCTTCAAGCAATCGATTTCTCAATCGATGTACCTAGTGGAAATTCTTATTTTGCGTTAGATAATCGATTGCTCGATTGATTCATCAATGGGTTGGTTTGTTGTTTATTACTTGATTGATTTAAGACTTTATTTGATCTCATTTTTACTTGGCAAGTATTATATGAAGTTTTAGCATATGGAAAATCCTTTTAAGGTGCATACTAAGTTGAAAGGTTATTTTGTGCATTTAAAAACTTAAATGTTATGTGTTAATTGTTAATTTCGGTTGGTGACCCTTTACAACTATTGTGGAAATCTGGGCTTTGCCCTCAGATGAGAGGCAGGACAATCCTACCGGTTCGTACCCTACAGATGGGAATGTAGATGAGAACGCTTGACTGGAGCTATGTCAGGAGGATCTTACGGGGCGCGTGGAGATCACTCAGGGTGTATAGTTTTTGGTAGAATGATCAGATTAGGTTGACATAGAGGGAACATATGTCTTTATTTTGGATTGCGTTTACTTTAAATTGGAAAATTGTATCTTTACTAATATTGTCAGCATGACATCTTATGTTAATGGATTCCATGTATCACTGGCTGTTGTGTAAATCTTTTGGATTCATATTTCGAGAAACTTTTCTGCTGCTTGTTAATTATAATGACTTAATTATTTATCCAAAGGTGTTTTCCTTATTTACTTATTTGTTTTATGAATTTGTTTTGAAAAAAAAAATACACCCTCGCTTTGAAATTCGGGGTGTTACAATATCTAAAATCATTTTTACAGTTGTTAAATGAAATTCTTTATATGCAGATTCAAGTCTAACATGCAATCCTACTACAAACACAATGTCAGGTCTACTAGTAGTTAAATAAAGCAATGATCATCATACCCCTATATTCTTTTTTTAGAAATATATTTTCCATTTTCATCTTTGTCTAGTGAAAAAGATGGATGCATAAGAGTAATCGTGATTTTGGCTATATTCATTTTATATTTTGTTAAGAGATCTTTTATGTATTTTTCTTCATATATAAAAATGTCATCTTCATGTTGCTTAAGTTGCAAGCCAATAAAATACCTTAGTTCTCCCATCATACTCATTTCAAATTCACTTTGCATGACTTTTGAAAAAGCATCACACATTTTTTTATTAATTGGGTCAAAGATAATATCATCAACATACACTTGAACAATAAGTAAATCATTTTTATCAGTTTTCTTGAACAATGTAGTGTCAACTTTTCCTCTAGAAAATCCATTTTTGATTAAAAAAATAACTAAGTCTTTCATACCAAACTCTTGGTGCTTGTTTTTAGCCTTGGTAAGTTTAAAAACATGATTTGGTTTGGATTAATATTCAAAACCGGGAGGTTGACACACATAAACTTGTTCATTTAAAAAACCATTTAAGAATGCACTTTTAACTTCCATTTGAAATAGTTTGATAAGTTTATGCATATGCAAGAAGAATTTGTAGGCTTCTAACCTTGCAACAAGAACAAATATTTCATCATAGTCTATACCTTCTTGTTGATGTAACCTTGAACAACCAACCTTACTTTGTTTTGTACAACCTTACCTTTTTCATCTAAGTGTGAGATACAAGACTCATTCATATGGGGCATAAGCTCGTCTCAAAAACATACAATAAAAATAAATTTTTTTTAACAATCATCTTCACAAAATAATATTTACAATATAATATTTTATTTAAATATATAATAAAAACAATTATTTAAAGAATACTTATCCAAACAATCATAAAAAAACGGTAATTCAACAAAAATGTAATAAATAAATAAATTCATAATCTATTATTGTAGTTTATAAAATATCAACTTTAATAGAGTTAGATTTTCGATAAAATATATTTTTATAAGAAAATATCGTTCAAAATATCTAACTCTTTTTCATTCTAAATTCCCAAAATAAATGTACCAAACAAATTTAAAAGGTGTGATTACTCACCTCACATTCTTTGATAAAAAACTCTTTTTATTACTCGCTATTAACCGTTATTGCAACCGTAAAATATTTTAGTTGGTCTTTATTTTAATATAGTTCCATCTTTTGAGTTTTTAATTATTTTATTTCTTTGTATCTATTTATATTTAAATATAAAAGATAATGTGACTATATATCCTACCCTATGATTGCTCAACAAAGCTCTTTGGTATATCATGATAAGGTATATAACCTACCTCCATGGTTATGTATGAAGCGTAAGTTTATGATGTTGTCTCTGTTAATTTCTGGACCCAAACAACCGGGGAATGATATCGACGTATACTTGACTCCTCTAATCGAAGATTTAAAACGTATGTGGGAGACAGGTGTGGAAGTTTATGACGGATATAAAAAAGAATGTTTCAATTTGAGGGCTATGTTGTTCGGCACAATTAATGATTTTCCAGCATATGGTAATTTATCAGGATATAGCATTAAAGGTCAGTGTGCATGTCCTATATGTGAAGAGAGTAAAAATTGGATGCGGTTGAAACATTGTAAGAAGAATGTGTTTCTTGGACATCGTAGATTTTTACCTTATAGTCATTAGTATCGTGGGTGGAGAAATGCATTTAATGGAAAATCAGAGGAAGGTAAAGCTCCTTTAGCACCGACTGGATATCAAATACTTGAAAACGTACAAGGAATGACCAATAAATTTGGCATACCTTTTGCGGGAGAGCTAGTCAAAACTGGGTGGAAGAAAAAGTCAATTTTATTTGAATTGCCATATTGGAAGTCATTGTATATAAGACATTTCCTTGATGTGGTGCATATTGAAAAAAATGTATTTGATAGTGTTATTGGTACATTACTCAATGTTCCAGGAAAGTCTAAAGATGGCATCAACGCAAGATTGGACTTGGTCGATATGGGAATAAGAAATGAATTGGCTCCAGTAAAGAAAGGAAATCGCACATATCTATGAATTATGGGTATGCCTTTTATAGCGCTTTTTACATTTTATAAAAAGCGCTGTAAAAGGTACACCAAAATATGAATTATGGGTATGCCTTTTACAGCACTTCTTACAACAAGCGCTGTAAAATGTGCATAACAAGCGCGCGTTATATTTACATGATATATAGCGCTTTTTTAAAAGCGCTGTTGTATCTTTTACAGCGCTCGATTCCACAGCGCTTTTTTTTAAAAAAAAAGCGTTGTAAAAGGCTAGTTTTGGCGTAGTGTTATAATATATCTTTTCAATCATAAATTAAATAGTACACATATAAATATCAATAAAAGAAACTCTCACTTATATCTTGCAAGCATAATCAACAACAATCATAATAATAATATTCTATATATTATGCTATTTTAAATTTTAAAATTTTAATTATTTCTAATTTTTGATTTTCAGATGTTACATTTTCTCTCATTTTTAACGAAATTTCATCTTTGAAATTTACGTCGATCTAAATAAAACTAAAACGACATAGCTACTGCACCACAATGAAGCTTATGTACATGTAACACTGGCAAGATTTTGATACTGAAATATGATTTCTTCTTCTAGCTCCCAAATAGCCTCATCTAAGGTTAATCCTTCCCACACCACCTTTACTAACTGAATCACCTTATTTCTTATAGTTTTCATACCCTTGTAGTATATTTGAGTAGGACTAAGCTTAATGATTACATTATCTTTCAATTGAACTAACTCAAGAGCTATCATGTGTGAATTATCCGACACATGTGATCGTAGTTGAGAAACATGGAATACGTCGTGAATGTTAGATAACCATGGCGAAAGAGCCAATTGGTAAGCAACAGATCCGACTGTCTTTAGAAGTGACTCTCAAGAATACATGTGTCCTTTTTTGAAATTCCAATGGTTTTCTTCTCTTGTCAACATAACTCTTTTGCCTACTTTGCATTGTACGCATCCTTTTCCTACTTAGTTGAATTCTACTAATTGTCTCTTGCACTAAATCAAGTCCTAACAAAGGCTTCTCACCAACTTCACACTAACACAAAGGGTCTTACACTTTCTTCCATAAAGAACCTCATATAGTCCTATACCTATACTAAAGTGACAATCGTTGTTATAAAAATATTCAAGTGTCCAATCTCCACCTTCATCTAGAACACAAGCTCTAAGCATATCCTCAAGAGTTTGAATAGTTATATATCTTTGATTGACCATCAACCTGTGGACGATAAGTTGTGCTAAATCTCAATCTAGTAACAAAAGCTCTCTGAAAAAGCTTTCCAAAATCTAGAGGCAAACAGTGGATCCCAATCTATTACTATGGTTGTGAGCATATAGTGTAACTTTTTTATCTACTTAACGTAGAGGACGGCTAGTCAATCTAAACTATAAGTTGCTTTAATTGGTAGAAATGAGCTGATTCGGTCATAAAGTAATGAAGTAATGAAGTCTTGATTATATGTTTTTAAGTTATGAAAGAGCTGCAAAACTTGAATGTATATTTAAGTTGATGCCCTCATGTATTAACGTAGCATCTTTATCAATGCTGTCAAAATTGCTCTGAAATCGTGAAATTATAAGATTTTAAGATTTTGCTCTCCCTCGACAATTTGTGACGGAACCAAAATCTCTTTTTCACTGAATCGCATGGAATTGCAAGAACAAACGTTGATATTGTGAGATCCTGGGATCTCAGGTGAGTTCACGGTGACCTATTTTCCCTGTTTTGGACGCGTTCAGGTTCGGATTTGTTGACCTGGTTTGTGTGGAGAGTCCCTTGACCCTTCCCTTCGACGACTTCCCCACCATCTCCCATATTTTCTGACCAGCAAAGTGAAGAAGAAAGAATCTAGGTAGGTATGTGCTACTGCTACCGTCTTCCAAGAGAGATACGACGTAGGTTTGTTTTAAATTGAATTAGGTTAAAAAGTAGAATAATTCACATTTGGGATTTCAATAGTTTTAGGTTCATGTGTTAGAATCATTTAATGAGCTCTTTTTGTTATGGGAAAATAGCTAAAAGTTTGAAAAAATACATAATAAAATTTAAAAGACCTATAACTCATATATCATATTATATAAATTAAATATAACTTTACTACATATCAATTATATCTATTTTAGTGTATTTTGTTAGTTAAGTAACATCTTACAATTTTTGTTACTATTCTATGTTCTACGATCTTGCATTCCCCTTCCAATTTAACTTTTATAGATGTGAAATTAAAGTTATGTGCATTTGTAAATGATGTGAATTGAGTAGACAATATTATGTTATGATTAAATATATACTATATTATTATTATTACTAATATATATATATTTTATTCTAGCTAAATGAAATCTCTTTTTATATACGACGGTAATGAAGGTAAGTGGGGTACCAATTAGGGAATTAATTATTTCTAACTTTATCAAAAGAGGTTATTCAAGATGAGAGTATTGGATAAAACTAATGTAGTCATTGTGATTTACTTGTTAGGTATAGTTTAAGTCATTAGATTACTCAAGTTTAGTAGCTTAAATTATTTGAATGGATTGAGGCTAGAAGTAGAAGGGGTATTTGTGAATGACTTTATTAGAGTATTTAATTAAATTCAAGTATAGTTTATTGAGGGATTTTCCATGCTTACCACATTGACATGGCTATAATAGTTTTTATTAAATCAATGCTATTGAGTTTTACATTCACTATGTTGGAGTGATGTTTTCAAGATACCAAGTAAACATTGAAATTACGAGGAACATCTGAATTGCTCATCAATCCTTTAATACATGATTCGAAACCAAACCACATCTTAAATTTATTGAGACAAAATCTCAAATTAATATTTTGATGACAAAAGTTAATTAAGACTTCTAATTATCATTCTAATTGTTTTGTTGTTTAACATGTGTGTTTGAATGCATTAATCAAAGATATGTATTAAGCAAGAATGTCCAATGTTCTTAAAGAAAAAGATTATTCCTGGTCCATTCAATCTTTTACCAGAATTTTACCAAGAATATACGAGGATGGTATCAATAAAAGAATCATTCCAAAGAACAAAGACAAAAGCTATGCATCATAATCAAACAAGCAAGATCATTCTCCAAGTTTGAGCAAGTAACAAGTACGAATGTGACAGGCTTGATTGGGCAGTGCAGCTGCATCTCTGACCAACCTGCAGACGTGACATAAATCATGAAAACACTTCAAGACAATTGTCAAAGAATTTTAACCTCAACACCCCTTAAAACAGCAACGAAGGTCGTTTTTGTTTTGCCTGAACATTCTTGCTTTAAGACATCACTTATCCATTCTTACTAACACAAGACAGCTGGACCATTTTCAACGGTTTGATGAGTTTTCATAAACCTTATTGAATCCTTTAAAAGAAGCCTCAAGATGAATGATAAGGCATAACTTCCAGCGTAAAGTAATACATCACTTACACTATCATACTCAATATTTCTTAAGCTCCACAAACAAAGCCAAAGGTTTAGTTCTAATTTTCATCTAGATATTATAATCATTCTACCGAGTCCTTAGCCAAGAATTTAAACTCAAACAATGGTTGAGAACACTCAAATTCTACCAAACTCTTGAATAATCACTTTGTAACTCAAGACTATTGTGTTATAAATGATTTGGGTAAATTGTAAAAATTCTTTTATGATTAAAAGGTAATCAGCATAAATCCTCTCTAAAGATTGATAGGTAATATGTGGAAATCCTTTCTAGGTTGAAAGGTAGTATATTGTAATAGATCAAGATTGATATGAAAAGGTTGTGTGAAAACAAAGAACGATCTTGCTTTGATCATTTAGTGAAAAATCTCACAATTGTGAGTACTGGATGTAACCCACCTTGGGTGAACTATGATATATCTTTGTATGATATCTCTTCCATTATCTCTATTTATTTATAATCAACTAACCATATATGATATAGATAACTTAAATTTTGTTATTTCACTAACCAAGAATGTTCTGCATTTTCATAATAAAGATCAATCTTGAGTGCTTTGAGTTTTAAAATGGGCAATTACAATTCAAACCCATTTCTTTGTAATTGACATTGTTACTTCAATTGGCATCAGAGCCAGTCTCTACGGATTAACATTCAAAAAAGTGCTAGACTTAAGATTCAGAAAGAAATGTCAAAAGCCAAGTACATTGTCGAATGAGGATCTTCAAATAGACCACCTTATTTTGATGGTACAAATTACTATTTTTGGAAAAATAAAATGCAGTTGTTCCTAAAATCGAATGGCACAGGAATGTGGCATATCATAATTGATGGAAACTTCATAAAAAGAGTAAATCAAGACTAAAGGTGCAAACACAACAAGGGGATTGAATTGTGATTGACAGTTGATAACTTTTTTCTAATTTGATGAAGGTTGGTTGGTTTTGATGAATTACTTAGATAAGAAGCAATCGAATTCAAAATAGCAAACAGTGAAAGCATAAACACCTTATGAAATTTTGATTGTATTGATTCTTCAATTATCTTATTTATATCATAAACACCTTGCCCTCAAAAATTCAAAGCAATTTGAGGATATTGTAGGTTTACCAGAACTAGAAGGTAGCAGATGCAATCAGATCAGAAGACGACAAATCTTCAGAGGATTAATTTCATAAAGTTAGAATCAGTCAAGATAAGTCAAAAGGAAGATCTCGATGGAAGTACAACACATCTGATAAGCTAGAATTAATATATTTTTATAGCTTCATTTAATAGGTTAGTTTGATTTTTTTAATTCGATTATAGTTCTATTTTACTACCTTTTTATTTTGTTTTGTTTTGGTGCAAAAAAGCCTTGAAGTCAAGTGATGTAGTCATGGTGCATCATGATCAAGAAAATGAAAAAAACTCAAGTTTCAACATCCATCACTGTTTGGCCATAATAGTTATTACAACCATAATGGAAGAACGAAAAGAAAAAAAAGAACTTGCCACTTCAAGTCAACAAGGATTATTGCTTGACAATAATGACTATTATGGTCATAATATGTTCATCTTCTGCTGCTACACCTATTACTGCATGGTAGTAATGACCATTATGGACATAATATGTTCATCTTTTGTTGTTGCACCTATTACTACCTAGCAGTAATGGCCATTATGGTCATAAACTGCTAATTTTTTGCTAAATCATTTTCCTCCTATAAAATGACCAAAGTACTCAATTTTAGGGACATATATTCCTGCTCACAATCTATTGCTACTCTTTCGTTTGTTCTTGTATTTCTCTTAGAAATTTTCTAGTTACAATAATATTCTATTTTATATTTTTGTTTTGTTATTTTATTCTGCTATTTTATATTTCCAATGTTTTTATATTTAAGCTTTAATTCTATTATAATCATATGTGAGTAGATCTTCCTTGTCTTGGGATTGTATGATTTCCAATGTTGGATCTCTAACAATCTCAATTTTTTTTTCTGTCATGGGTGTTGATCTTTTAATCCAATCTTAGTAAGAATCATATCTTAGATATCAAATAATATACCAAAAGGTAGATTTGACATCTGATCCCTAGGATTGGGAAAGAGAATCAAATCATGAAAATAGATTTTGGTTCTTTTGAAATCTTAAAAGATATACTTTTTTAAAGGATTTTACTAATACATCAATCATGAAAATAGGATGGTTATTAGTTTAAAATACACTTTTATTTTTTGAAAGAAGGCATTAATTACAATTATTTATCTTATTTTTAAGAGTTTAACAACCATAACTCATAGAAGGTAAATTTTATTGCATTCATCATTTTGAAAACTACAATCTCAAGGCTTTATTTTTATTGTGAATTTTAAACCAAAAATCATTATCAACATTTATTGTTTTAGCTAATCATCATAGTAAAGAGATAGAAGTACTCATAACAAAGTCCTTGTGGGAATGATAATTTTTACTACACGATAATACCGTGCACTTACGGTCTTATCAAGTTTTTGGTGTTGTTGTCGGCGACTTTGTTTTTTATATTAATTCCTTTTTTCTATACCGATTACAATAAAAAAATCAATTTTATATTTATTTTTTTCACAGATTTTTCTCTCTTTGAATGCAAAGAATTTGAAGTCTTGGGAATCTTGTCGAACCAATACCTGAGATAGAAAGATTTTTCCATTGGAGAAGAAAATAGAAAAACATTTCTAAACAAGAAAAAGATTTAAAAATGGATGAAAATATAAGCTTGAAAGAATATGCCTCTCCTAATACTACGATACTGCATTTGAGTATTGGGCGTCCGATGGTAGAGGCTAACCATTTTGAATTAAAACCTTCATTGTTATCTATGGTACAACAAAACCAATTCTCTGGTACTCCAACGAATGATCCAAACCTCCATTTGTCTATTTTTTTAGAGTATTGTGATACTTTGAAAATGAATGGAGTGACTAGTGACGTCATTAGACTAAGACTTTTCCCTTGTTCATTAAGGGATAGAGCTAAACATTGGCTACATTCATTGCCTTCTAAATCCATTACCACATGAGATCAGTTAAAGCAAGCATTACTTGCTAGATATTTTCCACCAAGCAAAACTGCACAATTGAGAAATCAAATCACAACTTTTTCTCAAAAGGAAGAAGAATCACTCTATGAGGCTTGGGAGCCCTTCAAAGAGTTGTTGATATTGTACCCTCATCATGGGTTGGAGATGGCTAATTGTCCATACATTCTACAATGGACTCTCATACACTACAAGAATGATGGTAGATGTTGCTGCAAGAGGAGCATTGATGAACAAGAACATAGAAGAAGCTTATGCTCTAATTGAAACATGGCACAAAACCACTACCAATGGTCAAGTGATCGATCTCCTTAGAAGAAAAGAGGAAGGTATGAATTTGATGCATTAAATCATATTGCTTCTAAAGTAGATGCATTGTTTCAAAATTTTGAAAAATTAAATGTAAGGAGTGTCCTTTAGGACCACTCTCACAAGATGGGCTGGAAGCATGCTTGATTGGAAGCACAAGTCATGAAGACTTGGCAACGAATGCTGATGCATATGCTAACTTGTAGGATGAAAATCCTCATCTTCCAAACTTAAATTTTGTCGCATTAGCAACATTAAATTCAACACCTCTCCCAAAAGAGGCTCCACTAGTAGAGCTTAAACCCTTGCCCTCAAATCTCAGGTATGAATTCCTTGGATAAAATTCTATATTTCCTGTCATTGTAAGTGATGAATTAAATGGTGAAGAAACTTAAAAATTGCTTGGAGTCCTCAAGATATATCCAAAAGCTATTGGGTATACTATTGAGGACAAAAAGGGAATTCATGCATCAATTTGCATGCATAGGGTACTACTTGAAAAGGACTATAAACCTTCTATTGAGCATCAAAGGAGGTTAAATCCTAACATGAAAGAAGTTGTAACAAAATAGGTACTTAAACTCCTAGATGTCGGAGTAATATACCCTCTCTCTGATAGGAAATGGGTTAGTCGGGGTAATATACCCTATCTCTGTTAGCAAAAAAAGGAGGTATCATTATTCTTAAAAGGAAAAACAATGACTCCATTGCAACTAGGACAATTACATGGTGGGGGATGTGTATAGATACATAAAACTAGACAAAGCAACTCGTAAAGATCACTTTCCTCTCCCCTTTATTGACCAAATGTTAGAAAAGTTAGCAAAACATTCATATTTTTGCTATTTGGATGGCTATTCTGGCTTTTTTTTTCTTTCAAATTCCCATTCATCCTAGCGACCAAGAGAAAACCATGTTTTCTTGTCCTTATGGCACTTATGCTTATAGGAGAATGCATTTTGGTTTGTGCAATGCCCTTTCTACATTTCAACGTTGCATGATGTCAATTTGTTTCCTGATTTTGTTGAGAATATACTGGAAGTATTCATGGATGACTTTTCTGTGTATGGATCTAACTTTAATAATTGTTTGGCTAATCTCGAAAAGATACTTGAAAGGTGTGAACAAATTAATCTTATGTTAAATTGGGAGAAATGCCACTTTATAGTAAGAGAAGGAATTGTTCGTGGAGATTTGGTGTCGAGCGAGGTATTGAGGTAAGTAAAAATTGAGGTAATAGAGAAAATGTCACCTCCCACCTCCGTAAAAGAAGTGAGAAGTTTCTTGGGGCATGTAGGATTTTACTGTCGATTCGTTAAACATTTTTCTAAGATTTCTAGGCCTCTAACCAATCTGCTCCTAAAGGACGTAGCTTTTGTCTTTGATGAATTTTGTCTTGAGTCATTTTGCTGGTTAAAAGAAGCATTGATATCCACCCCGATTATGCAACCAACTGATTTGAGTCTTCCATTTGAAATCATGTGCGATGCTAGAAACTTTGTTGTAGGTGCAGTGTTGGAGCATAGAAAACACAAGAAAGTTCATGCTATCAATTATGCCAGTCGGACTTTAGATGAAGCTCAAGTTAACTATGCCACAATCGAGAAAGAGCTATTAGCGATAGTGTTTTCCATTGACGAGTTTTGTTTCTACCTAGTGGGATCGAAGGTAATTGTCTACACATACAATGCATCCATTAAATATCTCTTGAGCAAGAAAGATTCTAAGTCGAGGTTGATCCGATGGATAGTACTTCTCCAAGAGTTTGATCTAGAAATTTGAGACAAGAAGGGGATTGAAAATGTGATGGTCGATCGTCTCTCAAGCCTACATAAAAATATGAAAATGAGTTGCTGCTAAATGATTCATTTCTTGTTAATCAATTGTTTGCTCTTGCACAAATAGAAACACCATGGTATGCTAATTTTGTGAATTACCTAGCACTTGGAGTATTATCCCTAGATTTGAACTATCAACGAAAGAAGAAGTTTTTATCAGATCTTAAACACTATTATTGGGATGAACCTCTACTTTTTAAGAGAAGGGGCTGATGGAGTTTTTAGAAGATGTGTCCCAGAAGAAGAAATGGAAAGCATCATGTTTCACTGTCATTCATCTGCATATGGAGGACATGTTAGTTCCTCAAAAACTGCAGCAAAGATACTTCACGCAGGCTTATATTAGCCCACACTCTTCAAATACGTGCATGACTTTATGCTGCAATGTGATCAATGCCAACGTATCGGAAACATATTAAAAATGCCTTTGAACAATGTCCTCAAAGATGAAATCTTTGATGTTTGGGGAGTTGATTTTATGGGAACATTTCCCTCGTCTCTTGGAAATAAATACATCCTTGTAGCAGTGGATTATATGTCCAAGTGGATTAAAGTATTCGCTGCCCCAACAAATGATGCTAAGGTAGCGATTAAGCTCTTCAAAAAGGTAATATTTCCGAGGTTTCGTGTGCCAAGGGTGGTGATTAGTGATGGAGGCTCTCATTTCATAGCTAAACAATTTGAAGGTCTGCTAAAAAGGTATGGAGTGAAGCACAAAATTACCACAACATATCACCCTCAAACTAGCAGGCATGTAGAAGTTTCCAATAATGAGATTGAGAGCATTCTCGTGAACATTATATCTGCATCAAGGAATGACTGGTCCGTAAAGCTAGATGATACATTTTGGGGCTATCTTACAACAAACATGACTCCCATTGGTATAAATCCTTACAAGTTAATCTATGGAAAGTCTTTTCACCTCCTAGTTGAACTCGAACATAAAGTATATTGGGCCATAAAGATCCTTAACTTTGATTTGAAGGCTGCTGGTGAAAAAAGGAAGCTCCAACTTAGTGAGCTTGATGAGTTGAGGTTAGACGCTTATGAGATTGCTAAACTCGACAAGGAAAGAACAAATAAGTGGCATGATAAGCACATAAGAGGAAGAGAATTCAAAGAAGGTGACTTCGTATGACTTTTCAATTCACGATTGAAGTTGTTTCTTGTTAAACTTTGTTCGAAGTGGTCTGGGCTATTTCAAATCTGTAAGGCATTCTCGTTTGGAGCTGTAGAAATCTGGAATGAGGCCATTATAATTTTCACTGTGAATGATCAAAGTGTTGAAGCATTATCTAGTTGGGAATCCAATAGAGAAAGGGATAAGTCTTATTCTTCGATCTCCAACTTAAGATTTACAAAATGAAAGTCATGCTAAAGACAATAAACAAGCATTGCGTGGGAGGCAACCTACGGTTTTAATTTTTCAAAATTTCTTTTTGCTTTGTAGGTTGAGCTAAAACAAGAAAAATGAACAAAACATGAGAAGGCAGCAAGGATTACTGTATAGCAGTAATGGCCATCACGGTCGTAGTATGTGTACAGGGCCACTTTCCACCACCACCATAATCTTGTGAGCTTTCCTACCCCTTTCATCACTATTTTACTTTCTACATTGAGGACAATGTTTGGTTCAAGCATGGGGGGGGCTGTTAATATATATAAATAAATAATTTCTCCTTGCTTGAAAGAAAAGCTTTTTATATCATTCACAAGGAACCATAATTTTTGTGCATGTTGTTGTTAAATAGGAAATGAACTCACCTTTGGATACCATATTATCAGTTTGATAAATTAGCTTATTCTCTAACACCGTGTTCTCATTGATTTAGCTACTAAATGTGAGTTTTGAGATTATATAGGGGCTTGTGTTAAATCATCAAATATTATTCCCCTTTTCATTGTTATAAGTGATTATTCACCATTGACTTTGTTCTCTAGAACCTGACTTGCAACCATCTCAATGCTAAATTCTCTTGTGATCATGTTTTAAGAAGAAAAAAAATACTTTAGGATTAGTTTTTTTTTCCAGGCCTCTGGAATTGTTTTGTTTCATATTTTCTACTAGTTGCCCACTTTGAGCCTTACATAATGATCTTTTTTGGTCCTTTGCTTTATCGATAAAATCATCATTGGGTGCTCTTTTGAATAAAGGGGAGCAACTTCTAAAAAAAAGTAGAAAGAAGAAAATAGAATGTTCATAGTATCAGTTTCAAAAGACACATTTGACTGATGATTAAAGTCTGGGCTGATGAATGATTATTTGAATACGTTGAGCTCCAATTATTCAAATAGGGTATCTATGATCATATAGCTAATTTGAAATAGCCTTTTGAATATCCCTTTGTTGGTTTTCCCCCACCTACTGTCCCTTAGCCCTGTTACAACTTTGAAAACTTTTTTTGTTCACATATGTTCTCATGAGAGATGTAGTGGATATTTAGTTAATAATCAAGCCTATGATAAAAACATTGCATTGGTGAAATTTTGAGTGAATGCCTATTACCCTGAAGCACTGAGATAATTTGACAGTTCAATGGCATATATATGAGAATTATGTTTTAAGAGGAGCCTAAGTCACTAATTTGGAATCAAAGTTGGTTATCCATTGGTTATGGACTGTTTCTTATTGCATACACTTGAACTGAATGTTAAGTTCCTATTTATGATGTCTGCTCTTCCAAAACTTTTACCTGAAACAATTACTTGAGGACAAGCAATGATTCAAGCACGAGGGAATTTGATAAGCTAGAATTAGTCTATTTTTATAGCTTTATTTGATAGGTTAATTTGATGTTTTTAATTCAATTTTAGTTCTATTTTACTACCTTTTTGTTTTGTTTTGATTGCAAGGAGAACTAAAGGAATAAGTGAAGATTTTGATGCAAAAGAGCCTTGAAGTCAAGTGGTGCAGTCAAGGTGCACCATGGCTAGCCATAATGGATGATCGATAAAAAATAAATAAAATAAAAAATTTGCCACTTGAAGTCATCAAGGATTACAGTCTGTTAGTAATGACCACATGGCCATAACTTGTTAATCTTCTACTGCTGCACCTATTACTGTTTGACAGTAATGACCATTATGGTCATAATTTTTTCATCTTCTACTGCTGCATCTATTATTGTCTGGCAGTAATGGCCATAAGTTGCTCATTTTCTGCTGAACCGTTTTCCTTCGATGAAATTCTGATCGTTTCTTGTAATTAAAGCTCATGAAAGCACCTAGGACTATAAAAAGGACCAAAATACTTTGTTTTCAATGTAGGATTTCTAATGTTGGATCTCTAACAATTACTATTTCTCTCTGTCATGGGTGTTAATCTTTTAATTAAATCTTAGCAAGAAACATATTCATACTTAGATATCAAATAATATACTAAAAGGTAGATTTTATATCTGACCCCTAAGATTGGACAAGAGAATCAAATCATGAAAATAAATTTTGGTTTTTTTGAAATCATGAAAGATATATTATCTTAATGGATTTTTCTAATACATTAAATATGAAAATAGGTTGGTTATTAGTTTAAAATATTTTTTTTTCTTTGAAAGAAGACATTAGTTACAATTATTTATATGATTTTTAAGAGTTTAACACCCATAACTCAAAAAGTTAATTTTATTGTATCCATCATTGTGAAAACTACAATCTCGACGCTTTATTTTTATTGTGAATTTTAAACCAAAAATCATTATCAACATTTACTATTTTAGCTAATCATCATAGTAAAGAGACACTATTACTCATAACAAAGTCCTTGTGGGAACGATAATATTTACGATAATATCGTGCACTTGCAGTCTTATCAACATCTCATCTCATTGGAAGTTCATGTGATCCTTTGAGGATCAAATCATCATTAAAAACTACCACTTTGTTTGGCTCACTCTCATCATTTGAGCCTACAACTAAAGATGAAGCACTGACAAATGATGGACGGATTCCTGCAATGCAAGAAGAGTTAAATGAATTTAAGAGGAATGATGTTTGGGATCTAGTTCATAGACCAAAGAAGAACATTATACGAACCAAATGCATTTTTAGAAATAAGCTAAATGAAAAACGTAAATTGGTTAGAAACAAGGCAAGTCTTGTCGCACAAGGCTAAAGTCGACCAGAGGGCATTGATTACATTAAGATATTTGCTCCAGTGGTCATGTTAGAAGCTATTCATATTCTACTTTCTTTTGCTGCAAATAATAACATTACATTATTTCAAATGGATGTTAAAAGTGTTTTTCTAAATGGTTATATAAGTGAAGAAGTCTATGTTAAACAACCCCCAGGTTTTGAAAGTTCTGAATTTCCAAAGCATATTTTAAACTTAGGAAGTCTTTGTATGGTCTAAAACAAGCACCTAGGGTATGGTATGATAGACTTAGTAACTTCTTTCTTAAAAATAACTTTGAAAGAGGACAAGTAGATAATACACTTTTTAGAAAATCAATAGGAGATAACATTCTTATTATTCAAATTTATGTTGATGACATTATTTTTGGACCTGCTAATGGCACTCTTTGTCAAGAATTTTCTAAATTAATGCAACTTGAATTTCAAATAAGTATGATGGAATAACTTAAGTTCTTCTTAGGGATACCAATTCAGCAAAGTAAAAACAAAACAAAAAAAAATATACATTCATCAAACTAAATATACGAAAGAGCTTCTTAGGAAATTTAAGACAAGTGATTGCAAACCTATGGCTACACCAGTGCATCCTACTTATTCATTGAAAAAGATGATTCAGGCGAAAAAGTTAACAAAAAAATAAAAACTACCGAGGAATGAGAGGATCCCTACTAACCTTACCACTTCTAGACCTGACATCACGTTTAGTCTATGTGTGTGTGCAAGATTTCAAGCTTACCCTAAGGAATCACATTTAACTGTTGCTAAGAGAATCCTTATATATCTAAAACGCATTACCAACCTTACCTTGTTCTACAAGAAATCTCCTAAGTATAAACTTAGTGGATATTGTGGTTCTGATTATGTTGGAGATAAACTTGAGAGAAAGAGCACTAGTGGCAACTGCATATTTTTAGGTGACAACTTAATATCTTGGTCAAGAAAGAGACAAAACATAGTTGCAATGTCAACAAAAAAGTTTGAGTACATTTTAGCAGATAGCTGCAATTCTCAACTACTTTAAATGAAACGTCAACTTCAAGACTACAAAATTCTAAAATCCAACATTCTCATCTACTATGACAATACTTCTGCCATTAATCTAACCAAAATTCTTATCTTACATTCTAGATCTAAACACATAGAGATCAAACACCACTTCATCAGGGACTTTGTCCAAAAAGGGGTACTAAACATCCAATTTGTAGATACTGTGCACCAATAGGCTAACATATTCACCAAACCATTAACTGAAGATAGGTATGACTTCATCAAGAAAAACCTAAACCTTACCTTCATACCTGACTGATGTTGTGATCACTTCAAAGTAGTTTAGTTGTACACTAGTTAATATATTTTCTTTTATTATCTTATATTTATTTTATTCAAAAGGAAACAAAAAGGGGGAGAAAGATATTTGATAAAGTGGGGAGAAAATGATACTAAGACTTAGGGGGAACCCTAAGTTAGGGGGAGTCAAAAAAATATACAGAAAAATTGTTATAAAAAAATACAAGTTTTGTCATCATAGAAAATGGGGAGATTGTTGGAACAAAGTTGGTTTCACGACCCAAAACCTAAATGTCGTTACCGGCACACAAGCTATACTCCTAGCCTAGAAAGCCTATCAACTAACTTAACAATTAAGCAACTAAATCGTTCTCAATGATCCTTTCAAAAAATATATATAATTTTTCTTGAAATTTTGATAAAGTATCCTCTATAACTTCAACGTTTCCAAATTTGTAAAACTCTTGTTTAACTTTTAATTTAGTCATAATCCAAATAGCATAATCTAAATATTTAATTTATTTCCCAAAAAGACTTTCTAGACTCAAAATACTTGTAAATTACATCATGACTCAAAATACTTTGCAAAAAAAAAAGGTCCTCGATCATAAAGGCCTACCAAAACAAATATGATCGAAACTTGAATCTACTAATACCTTGCTACTCAACTGCCTGTGAATCTGAAAAAAATAAATAACATGAAGGGATAAGTCACAAAGACTTAGTGAGAACAACCACCATAATAATAACAACGATTCCCAAAAAACGTATCAAAAATTGTCTCTCATTTCATCATAACTCATGAAAAATGTAACACCCCAAATTTTATAATAAACTATTTTATTAATTAAATAGGATTTTCAATAATTAATTTGATGTAAAAATTATTTTAATACATATTGATAAATTTTGGGATAATTTTCGTTATATGAGTGCTTTCTATGATGTGCTAGTTTTAAAAATATTAGATTAAATGAGCGACATAAATAATATTATATTTTATTATTTGATATATATTTAAAATAATAATAATAATAATAGTATTTTAGTGTAATATTTTAAAGAAAAAGATTTTATATAATTTTACGAGTATATACGCGTACCAAACTAATATAATATTTTTTTTGTGCGTTTGACTGATATTAAGTATGTACGTAGATATATTTCCATTATTTATAACTATTTTCTATTTTTAGTTATTTTCTTTAAAAATATTTATCTTGAGATAGAATTGATATTGTGTCTGATTTTGTTTATTTTTATATACTTGTTATGACATTGTGATTTTATATATATTTATTACGATTTAGTAATTAATATAAAATATTGATGTTATATTTATTTATTTTATAATTTTGACTATTTCCTAATATTCTAGTATTATTATAATTTGAGTTTTTTGAGAAATAAGTATAATTGTAGAGATTATTTTGAATGTGAATGTTTCAGTCATTAGTAATATGTTTTTTTATATATTGATTATTTTGATTACTCTAATTTATAAAATATTAGTAACGTTTGGAAAACTAAATGGTGCTTGGAGGAATATTAAAAAGGAAATTAAACAATTATTAATTTTATTTCCACAAAATAAAAATAATAATAGTAAAACAAAAACAGAAATAAAGAGACCTTGTGAACCCTGATTTTTACTAAAATAAAATAAAACAAAGAAAAGGGAAGGGAATTGGACAGGCAGGCTTAGAACCAAAGAGTAAACACAACAACAACCTATCGTTTGACACTGGTAAGCCATAACTGTCCCAGAAAAGTTTCTCTGTTTTCGTCCAAATTTCAGTATGTTGTTTTACTCATTTATCTATTCAATTAAACACAATTTTTCAGATTTTTAACAACCCGAATTTCTCCCTAAAATACCCGATTTCTCCGTTTACAGAAATCCTTATTTCGCACCGTTCTCCTTCACCGTAAGTCCGATTTGAGTGAAACCAACGCCAAAACGACCGTGTGAAAAGTGGCTATATGATTCACTGATTGGGTTTCTGATTTATGGTAATGTTGCTTGACTGAATTTCGAATTTAGTTTTTAGAGTAACTTCTCATAATTTATTTTTAACGTTTACCCATAAACTATCGAGTTAGATCGATTGAAGGACAAAGAGTCAATGAACAAAGGTTGTTTGCTCGTGGAATCGTATGCGTGTGTGAAAGCTTCAAAATAAGGTAAGGAGTGAGAGAGCGTTTGAATTCATGAGTATAATATATTGTGAGATGAACGGGAAAACCGTATTTCCCAACGATTCATTCGGGGCTCGCTATGTATGGCAGAAGTCCTTTGAGGGATAAATTAATTAATTTACTAATATTGAAATTGTGAGATTAAAATATAGAATAGAAATATTTGTAGGGTGTTGATTGATTTAATTTCATTGAATGTGTGAAATTGATATTATTGTGATATTGGGTGTCGACTTAAATATATATATATATATATATATATATATATATATCTGTGTGATTAGATGAGTTTATGTGATGTGATAACAAAAGATGGATGTGTTGTGGTAGTTTTATGTGATGATGATGATGTATGATTAATTATTGTGATGTTATAAATTTGTGATAAGTTTATGTGATGATGTTTGAATGATGATAGTGATGCTATAAATTTGTGATGAGTTTATGTGATGAGATATGATTAATGATAATGATGTTGTGAATTGTGATGAGAATATTGAAGTAACCCCATAATTGGTGAAATAATTATGATTTCAATTTGTGTTTGAGACGACGGTTTTAATGGAGTATCATAAACCAACAAGGGGAGAAAATAAATATTGTGAATTTATGAAGTGGAGATTATTTTGTCATCATATAGGTAGGGCCTGACAAGCCTAGTGATTCTGGGGAAGTACAATTGAATGAGCCTGATCGTGGCGGTCTGCTGTCGAGCCTTAAGGCAAGATTGTTAGACCTTGGAGGTATTCTGGTGGGGAATTCCTAGGTGACTTGGAGGTAGCACTCTAAATGTCGGGAGCTACCATGCAACACACGTTTACCTCGACTTTCGCGTATATGTGTCTCGGGTTGAGTTGAGGGGATCTATGAGGACAGGGCCAATTTGAATTGTCCGTCCACCGGGATGGTGGCATAGTATCATGGCCTCCTAACCAAGTACTTCAGAGTTAGAATGGTACCACATTGTGAAGTAGAGTCTAAGCTCATGCATAGCATTGCATTTCCTTGTGATTGTTTTATTGTGACTGATGTGTTTCAAAGGTAATAATAATTAGACGATTTGATGCATATTATAATGAGATGATTATTTTACTTGAGTGACTTTGATGCTATAGTATGATACTATTTAATTAAATACTTTGATATATCGTAAAGTGATTATGATATGGTTCTATTATGATTGTTTGCATGTTCTTCTTACTCATATTATACTATTAACATGATTTCAAAACTCACCTCCTTCCTTGTTTGTGTTTGACTGGCTGGGCCCTGCGTTTGCGAAATCGCAGTTATTACAGGTTAATGAGTCTTGAAGTTCAAGTTTGGGAGGAACCCCGCTCTGATAGGTGATACCGGGAATAAGGATTTTAATTTGTATTTTACTTATTTAATTTGAATCAAATTTTTGTATGAAAACCTTTGAAGTACTAGTAAGTTTTTAGAATTAAATCAAGTAATTATACTTAAATCAAGTTTATTGAGATTAAATTGTTTTATTGGATTAATAAAATTTGAATTGTTGCATGTGTACTTTGAGAAACGTGATATCCTAAATTAGTTACAAAAATATTTATTTTCTTGAAAATATAATTTTATTTATCCGCTGCAAATTTTATAGGAATATGATATAAATTATTATATATATTATTTTGGGATTTAGGGTGTCACAGAAAACATATTCAATCATATAACAATTCAATATTTAAATACTTTATAACTCATAAATAAATCACACTACTCTTATATTATATAACAAAGGCTATGAAAATAAATAAATGACAAAATCAAGATAAATTCAAAGGTTGTGTTTTCCAAAAATTTTAAATAAATACTTTAACATATAAAACGAGTAAAATAATAATTATAGCAAAATAAAAATATGTGACGATGATCGTTGTCTACTCACAACTATGGAGAATCGACTATGTTTGTTCTCCAACAATTCCCAAAATAGCCGACGGGACCTAGACAAACAAATCTGAGTTTCAAAAATGATCTCAAGACTTTGGAAAAATTATTCTAAAGTTTAGCTAACTTTAGAAAACCATAAAAATCATCAAATCTACTCTAAGCACAAAATAAGATTTTTAAACAAAACTACATTTTTCTAAAGATTCATATTAGCATTAGAGTTATGTATTTAACTCAAAGAGTCTCAATAACAACTCTCAAGAAATGAGTATCCTTCCCCATCCTTAGAGCATAAATCCTAACCCAAAATGCTACGCAAGAGAATTTGTAGGAGTATGAAAAATTGTGCTCTTAGAGATGTTAAATTCTTTTTAATGGTCGAGGATTTAAGTTTTGTGGAGTGAGAGTGAGAAGAAGCAAGGAGAACGGAAAAAAAAAACCAAAAAAAAACGGGGGAGAGGGGGTTTTCCGGAGAGAGAGAGAGAGAGAGAGAGAAGAAATAGGAGAAGAAGAATGGAAAATGTGAGGTGAAAAAAAAAGAGGTGGATAGAAGTGAGATAGAAAAAAAGTGGACGTTACTATGGTAGTTATTTATTTTTAATTATTAATATATATATATATATATATATATTTTCTTTTTGTTTTAAAAAAAAAACTCTCTGCTAAAGTTGGTTTGTGAAAACAATATATTTGGCTTCGAAGAATATGAAAAGATTCATATTTTTGAAGAAAATCTAAAATAAGATTTGATTTAAATTTATAAATGAAGAAAATCCAAAATAAGATTTGATTCAAAATTATAATCGATGAAAATCTAAAATAAGATTCTATTTAAATTTATAATTGAAGAAAATCTTTGACCAAGTTGAAAAGAAAATATGGTCAAAATTCAAAGAAAATATGATTAAGATTTGAAGAAGATTTAATTAATATCTGATCAAGATTTGATCAAGATTTGATCAAGATTTGAAGAAGATTTAATTAAGATTTGATCGAGATTTAAAGATGATTTGATCAAAATTTGAACAAGATTTGTTTAAGATTTGATCAAGATTTGAAGAAGAAGATTTGATTAAGATTTAATCAAGATTTGAAGAAGATTTGATCAAAATTTGAAGATTTAATTAAAATTTGAAGAAGATTTGGTCAAGATTTCTCTACAACAAACCATGAATACAACCAATTTGAAGAATTTACAAATGCAGTCTGAACAAAAATAAAATAGAATCAATCTGAAGAGTTTAAAAACTCAATTTAAATAAAATAGAAATAGAATCAATTTGAAGAATTTACAAACTCAATCTGAATAAGATACAATTCAAAATTAAACAATGACTAAATAAGCCCAAGTTTTCACTATAAATAGACACTCAAGGATAAAGGAGAAAAACATCGAAAAGCATAAAAAAGTAGAAGAACTCAATTTCAAAGTTCTCAATTCATCTTAAAGTTCAAAGAGAGACACTTGTTTAGGTTAGATATATTTTATGAGTGTTCTTTTTTTATAGTGTGAGAGTTATTATTATTATCAGCTTTGTTAGAAGGAAATACTCAAGTTCTAATATTTTGTATTCAACCCAATAGTGGTTTAGTTCCTTCTTCAATATGGGGTTATCAGGTTGTTAGAAGAAGACTTGGCTTGTAGGGTCAGGGAGGTTAGCTCATCAAAAGTCTGGAGTTGTTAGGTTACTTGGGAATATTGGCTTGGAGGGTCAAGTGCTTTGTAATTCAAGATATTTGAATTACTAGATTAAAGCCTTATAAATGAATGGACTGAATATAGACAAGTAAGTGGTGAACTAGAATAAATATATGTGTCAAATTATTTATGCTTTCATTGTTTACTGTTTCTAAATTTGATTGCTTATTTTCTAAGTAACTCATAAAAACCAACCAACCTTCATCAAATTAGCTAAAAGTTATCAAGTTTATCAAACACAATTCAACCCCTTCTCGTGTTTGCACATTCACAAGGTACTTCTAAACTCTAAAGCTTAACTATAATTATTTTGTTCATATACAGGGAAGGGAGTGAAAGAGAACATGAATGCGAAAGTTTGAATTATTTCAAATGAATGAGGAGAAACTATTTATGAAACCATAATGAATGAAATGCATCTTCATGGCAAAGTATACTCAATACAAGACAAATTAAGAAAGGTAATGAGATGTCTTCCAATTATATGGAGATCAATGGTAACAGCTTTTAGCCAAGCCAAGAATGTTGAGGTACTATAATTGGAAGAACATATTGGAACTCTACAAGCACATAAAATGCAGCTATACGAGGATAAACTAGTGAAGAAAGGAAAAGTAATAGCCTTTAAATTATCTCAGAATTCACAAAGCATGTCACGACAATCAAATGAGAAAAGTGAATCAGAAGACAACCAAGAAGATGTCGACAAAGAGATTGTTCTTCTTACAAGAAAGATACAGAGAATGATGAGGAGACAGGATCAGATCAAAAATGGATTTCCAAATAAATAAAAAAACT
The DNA here is from genome assembly GCA_037974835.1 of Cicer judaicum. Classification (NCBI taxonomy): domain Eukaryota; kingdom Viridiplantae; phylum Streptophyta; class Magnoliopsida; order Fabales; family Fabaceae; genus Cicer; species Cicer judaicum. The sequence continues at coordinate 5,112,108 of JBBPBS010000549.1, read as the reverse complement.
TCAAAACAGAGGTAGACAAAAGTCAAATCACATGTTATGGATGCAACAAACTAGGACATTACAAAATTGAATGTCCCTTGAAGAAAAGAGCAACAAAGAAATTTCCTTTCAAGAAAAAATCCATTATAGTGACCAGGAACGATTCTAATGAATCAGAAACAGCGGAACCTAAAAAAGCCAACATATGTTTGATGGAAAACTCTGAAGACAAGGAGGTAATAAATTCTGAACTATGTCTCTTATGTGAAAAAATTGAAAAAGAGTTTGACAACTTACTAAATGATTCAAATCTGCTTGTTAAAAAATATAGTTCTTTAAAAGATCAACTTTTCAAAGAAAAAAAGGAAAAAAGAGAAAGCTCGGGTTATGATTGATGAACTAAAAAACATCATTCATAACATGCAAGAAGTTCATGTTAAGAAAACTTATGAAACTGAAAATTAAGAATGTTTTACGATTCAAAAGGAGAACATTCTTCCTAAAACATGAAATGAAATTCTAAAAAATGACTTGGGAAACTTTATCAAATCTACTGAAACATTTCAAAAAATAATGGGATCCCAAGTAGTGATATTTGAAAAAGTTGGATTTGGTTTTAGCGACACCCAAAAACCAAAAATATATGAATTTTTTTTTCTGAAAGAAAGAATGACAAGTGCAAAACAAGATGTTCATGCTATAAAAATAAATTGGACATCTAGAATATGTCTGTTATTTCAAAAAAAAAAGGGATAAAAAATTCAAAGCAAAAAGGTCACTTAAAAAACAAGAACGTTCAGCAAACAAATCAAAATATTCTTGCCAAGATTTAAAAAAGGGAGAATGTTTTATGTCCTTCATTAAAAAGGATAGAGGGTCAATAACGTTTGGAAACAATGTTCAAGCAAAAATCAAAGGTAAAGGTACCATAGGTAAGGAGAACTCTACTAAAATTAATGATGTTCAATATTTTGAAGGGTTGGAACATAATCTTATAAGCATTAGTCAATTATGTGATAATGGCTTTGAAGTTATAATCTTCCAAACATATGCGAAGTAAGAACGAAAAACTCTGGTGACATTTGATTTTCTAGATTTAGATAGAAAAATCTCTATGGTTTGTATATTGAAGAATTGGCGGTTAAATCATGCTTCATGTCCATTAACAAAGATAAATGGATATGGCATAAACGAACTGGACATGTGAGTATGAAAACAATTTTAAATTTATCCAAATTAGATCTTATTAGAGGACTTCCCAAAATAAACTTTGAAAAGGATAAAGTACCTGAAGTTTGTGAAAAAAGGAAGACAAGTTAAGAATAGCTTTCATTCAAAAGATTTTATGTGAACTAAAAAACATTTTGAACAACTTCACATTGATCTCTTTGGTCCTATCAAATATGAAATATGGTTTTGTTATTGTTGATGATTTCTCTCAATACACATGGTTACTATTTTTGAACAAAAGGATGATGCATTTGATGATTTCAAAACTTTCTTTAAAAAGGTACGAAATGATAAAGAATCTAACATAGTCTCTTTAAGAAGTGATCATGGAGGAGAATACATATATGCTTCTTTTAAAATATTTTTTTGATAAACTTGGCATCTCTCACAATCTATCTTGTGCAAGATTTCCTCAAAAAAATGGAGTTATTGAACAGAAGAATAAAACATTACAAGAGATGGCAAGAACAATCATAGAAGAATCAAATGTTGAAAAATATTTATGGGCTAAGGCTATCAATACTTCATGCTACATTTTGAATTGTGTATCTATAAGGAAAATCATTAACAAAACACCCTATGAAATATGGAAAAAATAGAACGCCAATTATTTCATACTTTCACATTTTTGGATGCCATTGGTACATTTTAAACAACAAAGAAAATCTAAGAAAGTTTGATGCAAAGTCAGACAAAGCCATTTTCTAAGATACTCAACTAATTCCAAAGGGTATCACATATTTAATTAAAGAACAAAAATTGTTGAAATAAGCATGTATATATTATTTGATGATCCTAATATGAGTAAGATAAATGATGAAGAAGAAGAAGAACAACAATTTGGGCAACAACAACATATTTCTCCTCAAGAAACTAAGATCGATAAACAATATCCCTTTCAAACTCCCCCTCGAAGTTGGAAAATCATAGGGGATTAGCCACAAAATCAAATTATAGGAAATACATCTGATGGAATTAGAACAAGAATGTCATTTAAATATGACATCAATAACAACATGGCAATAATATCCCAAATAGAGCCAAAATCAATCATAGAAGTCATAAATGATCAATCTTGGATCGAAGCAATGAAGGAAGAACTTCTTTAATTTGAAATGAATGGAGTCTGGACGTTTGTCCAAAACTCACAAGATCAAACAATCATTGGAACAAGATGGCTGTTCGGAAACAAGTTGGATAAAGAAGGTAAGGTTATAAGAAACAAATTAAGGTTGGTAGCTCAAGGGTACAATCAACAAGAAGGCATAGACTATGACGAGACTTTTGCTCCAGTTGCAAGGTTAGAGGCTATTAAGAATTCTTCTTGCATATGCATCTCATAAACTTATTAAATTTTCAATTGGATGTCAAAAGTGCATTTTCAAATGGTTTCTTGAAAGAGTAAGTTTATGTCATCAACCTCCTGGTTTTGAAAATCAAAAGAAACCAAATCATGTTTTCAAGCTTACTAAAGTTTTATATGGATTAATACATCCCCTAGAGCATGGTATGATAGATTAAACTCCTTTATAATCAAAAATAGATTTTACACACAACATTTTTTGAGAACATTGATAAAAATGATTTTTTTATAGTTCAAATATATGTAGATGAAATCATCTTTGGATCAACAAATGAAAAATTGTGTAAGGACTTTCAAAGTTTAATGCAAAGTGAATTTGAAATGAGCATGATGGGTGAGTTGAGATATTTTCTTTGTTTACAAATTAAACAACATAAAGATGGAATCTTTATATGTCAAGAAAAATATATAAAAAATCTCTTAATAAAATACAAATGCATGAAGCCAAAATAATGTCAACTCCCATGTATCCATCCTCCATTGTAGACAAAGATGAACAAAGAAAATCCATTTTAGAAAAAGAATATAGAAGAATGATAGGATCGTTGCACTACTTAACCCCAAGTAGACCATATATCATGTTTGTAGTTGGATAATGTGCTAGATTTTATCACCAAAAGAATTCTATTTAATTGCAGTAAAAATAATTTTGCGTTATCTTGTTGGTACTATTGATCTTGGCATTTAGTATAGCAAAGGTTCTCATTTTGATCTTGTAGCCTAGTGCGATGCTGATTATGCTGGAGGTAAGATTGAAAGAAAAAGCACAAGTGGTCCATGTCAATTCTTAGGAGAAGCACTAATAAGTTAGTCATGCAAAAAACAAAATACAATTGCTCTATCAACCATTGAAGTTAAATATGTCTCAGCAGCAAACTACTGCTCCCAAGTTCTATGGATTAAAAACCAATTTGAAGATTTTTCAGTACGTTATTCTAATAATCCAATTCACTGTGATAATACAAGTGTTATCAATCTCTCTAAAAATCTCATGCAACACTCAATGTCTAAACACATTAAAATAAAATATCATTTTATTAGGGATCATGTAAACAAAAAGGAAATTTAATTAATCTTTAATGATACAAAAAATCAACTAGCAGACATATTTACAAAGCCCTTTGTTGAAGAAAATTTCAATTCCATCAAAGAAAAAAAAAAGAATCAAACTAAAAATCTTTGAAAACAAAAACCAGATCATTCCGGTCAGAACAAAGAACGTTCTTGAAAATGTACCTTTTATCCTTTATCAAAAAGTAAATAGCTATATAGGCCTATCATTACTACCTCACCTCTACACTTATCGTTTCCAATAATGTATGTCCCCTCTCAACCACCTCTTATGCGTGGCACCTTCACCTCTCAAAAAAACCTCTGCAAAACCTTGAAATTGTTCCTCTCTCACCACTAAAAAACAACTACTCACTTTTTCTACAAAAAACCTCAATTCCTCTCTCACCTTCAGCTTTCATTTTTCTCTCAACTCTAAAAAATAGTGTGCACCAAAGTTGTTGCACAAAAGAATCTGCATCAAAGAACTCTGAACTCTGTCACCTTCATCATCTCCATCACCAACTCGTTCACCATCAAAACATATAAGGAAATCCCAAAAATATATAAGAAAATCCCCAAAATATTTGTTGCTCTTCAAACAATCATTGCTCATCAAACTCATCAAGATAAAGAGCATACAATTTTGAGGGATTGGATGGATACCTAACTTGCTCCTAAGCTAGGTCTCGAGTCATCTCTTCCTAATCCTCCACCCATTTTTCTAGATAATTCGCAGCCATCTCTATCATTATCCTTTGAGGGATCCTCCCTATCTCTGTTTCTCTGAGCTATCTGCATTTATATTCTCTTGTTCCTTTTTGCCATGACAAAGAGGGATACTTAATTTCTTGATTTTAAGTCTTTTAGAAATCTTTTTGTATGATGTACTTCTTTATTTTAATTTTTTGGTTTTGAACAATTTGTATAAGTATTAATGAAAATAATATGTTGGTTCAAAAGATTAGCCTTTAAAGCACATTTTGAGGTGGAGTTTGTTTACTAAAAGTTCTCTATGATTATTTTTAGAATCAAAATTAAAATCTAAATTAACATGTTTGTCATCATTAAAAGGGGAAGATTGTTGAGACAAAATCTCAAATTAATGTTTTTATGATAATCAAACAAAAGTTAATTAAGACTTATAATTATGATTTTAAGTGTTTTATTGTTTAACATGTGTGTTTGAGTGTATTAATCAAATATAGATATTAAGAATTTCAAGCAAATATCATATTAGAATAAGCAAGCTCATTTAAATAAACGAAGCACATTCTAACATAAATTCTGGAAAAACGAAGATCATTCTTCATAGTTCTAAATTATCAAGAATGTTCAACACTCTTAAAGAAAAAGATTATTTCTAGTGTATTCAATCTTCTTCCAGAATTTTACCAAGAATATACAAAGATCGCATCAGTAAAAGAATCATTCCAAAGAACAAAGGTAAAAGTTATGCATCATAATCAAACAAGCAAGATCATTCTCCAAGTTTGAGCAAGTAACAAATACGAATTTGACAGGCTTGATTGGACACTGCAGTTGCATCTCTAACCAGCCTACACATGTGCAGAAATCAAGGAAACACTTAAAGACAGCTGTCAAAGAAGCTTAACCTCAGCACTCTTAAAACAGCAACCAAGATCGTTCTTGTTATGCCTGAACATTCTTGCTTTAAGACATCACTCATCCATTCTTATTAACACAAGATAGCTGGGCCATCTTCAACTGTTATATGAGTTGTCATAAGCCTTATTGAAGCCTATAAAAGAAGTCTTGAGATGAAGAATAAGGCAGAGCTTCAAGTGCAAAGTAATACATAACTTACACTATCATACTCGAAATTTCTTAAGCTCCTCAATCACAACCAAAAGTTTAGATCTACCAAGTCCTTAGTCAAGAATCTAAATTCAAATAAGGGTTGAGTGCCTCATATTATACCAAACTCTTAAATCATCACTTTGTAACTCAAGACTATTGTGTTATAAAATAGTTTGAGTAAATTGTAAAAATCTTTTTATGATTAAAATATAATTTGTAGAAATCCTCTCTAAAGATTGATAGGTAACCTGTGGAAATCTTTTATAGGTGGAAATGTAGTATATTGTAACATATCAAGATTGATCTGAAAATGTTGTGTGAAAAGCAAAAACAATCTTGTTTTGAGCACTTAGTGAAAAATCTCACAATTGTGAGAACTGAACGTAACTCACATTGGGTGAACTAGGATATATCTCTATGTGATATATCTTCCCTTATCTCTTTTTATTTATAATCAACTAACCATATATTAAATAAATAAGCTAAATTTTGTTATTTCACTTACCAAGAACGTTCTACGTTTTCATAATTATAATCAATCTTGAGTTAAATACTTTGAGTTTTAACAATAATTTTAAAATGGGACTGTTACAATTCAAATCTACATTCTTTGTAATTGATATTGTTAATTCAAAATTTATATTATAATTTATATTTTAATCAAATCTTATTTAAAGATTGTTTCAAAGTTTATAAATATCTTAGTAAATTATTTCAAAAACTTACAAAAGTATTTATATTCATTTTGTAAGTATTTACAAAATTTAGATTAAAAATTTTAATATTATCGATGTTATTTAAAAAACTTTTACAAAATTTTTAGTTAAATTTTTTATGTTACATGGTACTATTTGAATTATTACAATCCTCTTCCGTGAATAACTCCGTTAAAGCCATATTATGTCGCCCCAATTTTTCTTAACCTCAAATTCTCCAAGGTATTACGCTTCTACCCTGAAAGGGTATCTTAAACTGTTTAATGTTTTTTTTTTTAAAATGATTTTTATAGGATTTTTATTTTTTATTATAATACTTTTAAAAAGAATTTCAAAAATAAAATGAAAAATGAAAAATTATTTTAAAATATTATTTTAAATATTTTATCTATTTGCTATAACCTTTTTTAATAACATTTTAAAAAGTGATTAAAATTAAAAATTATTTTGAGAATTTCTTCATAAAAATCATTTTTAAATTATATTTTTTTTTTAAAAGAAAGTAATTTTATTATGTTAAAACATATTGTAATTAACAACTTTGTTATTAAATATTAAAATTATTATTTTAATCAATAATAAATGAGTTTAAAACAACTATTAGTTTTAAGTAAATTATTATAAAAAATTATTTTTTAAAATATAAAATCATTAGCCCAAAATCTTAGTTTTCT